>JAJLUT010000012.1:0-385600 GCA_030564305.1 Suzukiozyma glaebosa
TATTTACGTCAATCTTTGTTATCAGCTATTTTAGAAACCCCCTCCCCCACCCACCCCTCCGCGGAGACCCCGCGGAGTTAACGAATCACATAAAATGGAACCTTCAACAACAACCAGGAATTGATAAGTTGAACAATAGTAGCAGTGGATAAGACTGGTGTTGGTACTTGTTAGGTGCTTGATGTTATGCTTTACCTACATGATGCAGCCAACTAAAGGTAACATTTTCAAAAGGTATCTAGTGCGCAAAACGAATATTGGTGTTGTACCTAGTGTAATAGTCTTTTAATGTTTCATATCATCTCATCACATCCTCTCTTTGCCTACTAACATATAGTTTAAAGTTTATACTTTTTGCAACCATTCCTGTGTATAATCTGACTTTTATCGAATTTTCCAATTGGGTATGATTCAGTTGAAGGGAAAGTCAACATGGGTCATTATGTCACGGTGGCTACGTGTAACCTTAATCAATGGGCACTAGACTTTGAAGGGAACCGTGACCGTATCATCGAGTCTATTAAACAAGCAAAAGCACAAGGTGCTACATTGAGAGTAGGACCCGAATTGGAAATCTGTGGGTATGGGTGTTTGGACCACTTTTTGGAAAATGACTTGTATGACCACTGTTGGGAGGTATATGCCGAGATATTGAGTGATCCAACCACTCATGATATTGTTCTTGATATCGGGATTCCCATAATCCACAAATCAATCAAGTACAATTGTCGAATCATCTCGTACAACGGGAAAATCTTGCTCATCAGACCCAAACTATACTTGGCCAACGACGGTAACTACCGCGAAATGAGATACTTCACTCCGTGGTCAAAACCAAAGTACTGGGAAAATTACCAATTGCCCAAAATCATCTCCAAGATCGCCAACCAACCAAAAGTGATTATTGGCGATTGTATTGTCGAGACCTTGGAAACAAGGTTGGGTTGCGAAACCTGTGAGGAATTGTTCACTCCACAATCTCCCCATATCGCCTTAAGTTTGGATGGAGTCGAGATCTTCACTAATAGCTCGGGCTCTCACCACGAATTGAGGAAACTAAACACCAGGTTCCAGTTAATAACCGAGGCGACTAAGAAATGTGGTGGAGTCTACTTGTACGCCAACCAAAAGGGGTGCGATGGTGACAGGTTGTACTACGATGGGTGTGCGTCCATCATCGTCAATGGTAACGTTGTCGCGCAAGCAAGTCAGTTCTCGTTGAAAGATGTCGAGGTCGTGGTTGCTACTATCGATTTGGATGATGTGCGCTCTTACAGAAACCAAAAATCAGCCAGTTATCAAGCCATTGAAAACCCATCGCCTTATAAAGTCATTGAAACTAACATTGAAATATCGCCTAGTTCTCACGTGTTCAATTCAAAAGTGGTGCCTTCCAGAAGTCGACCAGTGAGGTACCATTCACCTGAAGAGGAGATCGCCTTGGGCCCTGCTTGTTGGTTATGGGACTACTTGCGTAGATCGAAAACTGCGGGATTCTTCTTACCATTGAGTGGAGGAATAGATTCGTGTGCTACTGCGACCATCGTCCATTCAATGTGTAGACTAGTCGTTGAGTCAATCGACGACGAACAGGTATTGCTGGATATCAGAGCAATCACCAACGACCCCGAATTCACTCCAAAAACCCCCCAAGAAATTGCGCAGAGAATCTTTTATACCAGTTTCATGGGTACCGTCAATTCGTCTAAAGAAACTAGATCAAGGGCCAAGGACTTGGCTGAGAAGATTGGATCATACCATGTCGATATGAATATGGATACGCTAGTTGAATCAGTAATTGCTGTGTTTGAGGTGGCGACTGGAAAAAGACCGATCTTTAAGATCTTTGGTGGTACTCAAACCGAGAACTTAGCATTGCAAAACATCCAGGCAAGATTAAGAATGGTTATGGCGTACTTGTTTGCCCAGTTACTACCATGGACCAGAAACAAAAATGGGGGTTTATTGGTTCTTGGAAGCGCGAATGTCGATGAGTGTTTACGTGGTTATCTCACCAAATACGATTGTTCATCTGCCGATATAAACCCCATTGGAGGAGTTTCCAAAACTGACTTGAAGAAATTCATTGCATGGGCTGAAATCAAATTTGAATTACCGATTTTGAATGATTTTATTACTGCAGTACCTACGGCTGAACTCGAGCCTATTACTAAAGATTATGTACAAAGTGACGAGGTGGATATGGGAATGAGCTATGACGAGTTGTCCAGATTCGGTACCTTGAGAAAAGTTGATAAATGTGGTCCATTAGCAATGTTTGTTAAGTTGTTCCATGAATGGTCTCAACCACCTCATAACTTGACTGCAGAAGAAGTAGCAGTAAAAGTTAAAAGATTTTGGTTTTTCTATGCCATCAACAGACATAAAATGACCACAATGACTCCAGCATACCACGCTGAACAATACTCGCCAGACGACAATCGCTTTGATTTACGACCATTTTTGATCAACCCGAGGTTTCCTCTTGCCAGCAGAAAGATAGATGAACTTGTTGCAGCAATTAATGAAGAGCAGAAGGAGATTGTAAGTAACAACATCAGCGTTGATTGATCCCATTCAAAATATATAACGAATCATGAACCATACCACTATTGTAATGAAACCCGAAACTTGAATTTCAACAGAGACCGCTCGAATGTATGCCCTAGTTGTTTATTTTCCCACCCCAAGTCGGGGTGATGCCCAATTCTTGTTCCATAAATTCGGCTGGAGATTCATTTCTCTTGAGAAAGTCGAGAAGACAAATACTCAATTGATTTGGTAAGTCTTCGTGAATAAAGTGACCAGCTTTAGAATTATTATTGAACACGACTAACTGATACTTCCCTTGCATTTGCCCTATTATCAACTCTTTGTCTAAGGTCTCGTGAGTCGACAACACAAGTAGTTTTGGCCCACTGAACGCAAGAAAATTCTTGGATAAATCCACAAACCAAGTATCCCAATAAGGCTCTGTAAGCTTTAGATCCATTTTCCAAGTCAAATCTTCATTGAAGAGGTCAGGCACACTGACTTTAGCGGACTCCTCGTTGTGCAATAAAAAACCCATATGCCATGCAATAGCATCAATTAGCGAATCAAACTTCCTTGGACGCATGGAAATAAACAACGGCATTGCACCTAAAGCATGAATAGCAGTCTCTTCCACAATATCGAGCATCGCTATACCTTTGATATTGAGTTTCTCTACCTCGGTTTTCGAGTTTGTCTGAATGAATTTGGAGAGTATAGCCCCACCTAGAGAGTGGCCAATCAAGTATATCGATTCGGTTATTTCATGGGTACTTATGAAACGCTTTAAAATGAGTTCAAAATCGTTAACAAACGAATTTAACGAGTAATCTTCACAATTCGACGAACTATCATGACCTCTCAAAGTGTAAGTAAATATCCCCAATGAATCATCCAGTGCAACTAGATTCGCTGCCAATTTTGCATATGTCATTGCTGATGACCCAGCGCCATGAATGAATATGAATATAGGACCTGATTTTGGGGGTCTGTAATATGTCTGGAAACTAGCAGTGCCATCAGAATTCGGATATGTTTCTATAATTGGGAATACAGATCGTTTAAATGCTTCGTATTCCTTGACGATTTCGTCGTCGCTGCCACTCGATTGAGTCTGAGCGTTCTCGTTAGATTCTTCTTCTTGTATCAACTCCTTCAATGTCGGCTCCGAATAGCCTTCCTCCGACAACAGCGACAAACCACCAGCACCATCTCGTTGTTTAGATTTCCTAATTGCCGACCGATGTAAGTCCGACATGGTTTGGCAACATGAATAGATTCGGAAATATTTCACAACAATTTGCAACCTGCGAAATCACGAAACCAACTCCATCAACTTGATGGGATGGACCTCACCAATGACTTTCGCCACATGGCGCTTGCAATGTTTGTTGCATACAAAGCGTTCCTAATGAACGAGACACCGGTTGCTTGCATTTTGATCGAGAAAGATACTGATAAGATGTTGAGTATTGGGTATAATTACACTAATATTTCATTGAATGGTACAAAGCACGCCGAGATTATAGCCATGAAGCGCTTGGTTGACGATGGGTACGATATTGGCAAAGTTGTCATGTATGTCACAGTAGAACCGTGCATTATGTGTGCATCATTCTTGAGACAGCTTGGAATTGGCGAGGTATACTTTGGTTGTGGCAATGACCGTTTTGGCGGCAATGGTACTGTACTATCGATACACAAGGATAGCAATTTGCCTTGCAGTAATTACAGCAGTTATGGTGGTATCATGCGAACTGAAGGTATACATTTGCTTCGCAATTTCTATATTCAAGAAAATGAATCTGCTCCAGTACCGCAGGTGAAGAAGAATAAGGATATAGAAAAGAAGGAGTTTCCGGAAAGCAACATTGTGATATCGAAGGAGGATTTTATGCTGAAATATGGCTTCGAGCGGTTGAATGTTTTCGAGGATAAAACTCTCGAGTTGACTCCCATTCCCAACAAAGGTTACCATATTGGTGATCTTATATCTATAGAAGATGTGCGAGCGATTCCATTCATAGATGAGGAGATGGGAAAAATCACGGAGGAGCAGTTTTCAAATTTCACGTCCCTATTTTCCAGAATCGGTGATGATGGCAAGGTGGATTTCGATGAAGTTGTTGCTAAGAGACGACACTTGGAGTAGTCTCTGATGTGAATAGTGTATTATAGGTTTTCAATACAAGATAAAGTGAAACTTCATTAGATTTATTTTCGGCTGCAAAATTGAATCACCAGTGTTTCATGTTTAACGGCTTGAAATATTCTATTAAAACATCGCGGTTTTTCATGATAAAGTCCAGTAACTGAGTATGATTACACTAGCTGTCATCTTGTTAGCAGCATCGAATTTTGTTTGTGCAACTTTTGCACCAAGCAGTATCGACATCAACCATTCTGGTTTGCGATATTCAGAAACAATCAACAACTTGTTGCAATACAAATCGGAGTGTTCAAAGGAAGCTCTACGTGAGATACTTCCAGTATGTATAAGCTCTGGACCAGACCAATTAGATTCTGAGAAGAGTAGACTACTGGCGACCAAGTTGGCTATATGTGAGTTTGAAAATTCACACATTTTATATCCGTTGAGTTGTCGACAGCTCGATAAGAACCTCGATTTGTGTATATTAGACTTGGAGAAGTCACCCCAGTTCTGGACCACATTCAGTGGGTACTATCGAGACATTGCTCGAATTTGCCATGAGGCATCGGTTCCGTTCCAAAAAGATCATATTGTCGACTTATACTCCAACATAAGCATCATATATGAGGAATTGCTTCGAGATTACCATCATTCACAGCAGTTTAGTCAAGATGTGCAAACTCAATTTGAAGACAAGTTTGCCGAACTAGTTCGTTATCTCAATAAGAGCTTAGAGAACTTTCAAGAACATTACGATAAAACTTATGCCCAACACCATGAGTACCATCAAAATCTACAAGCTGCTAATCAGAATGTGTTGAAATCAATGGAGTTGGTATACGATAGATTCCAATCGAACCTTGACAGTGTTGACAGTCAAATTGACCATTTCCAAGACCATTTCACTGGTTTGCAATCAACTGTTGACAACTTGCAAGTCGACCAAGCAATTGAGACCTTAAAGGCATCGTACTTGAACGAAGTCACGGAAATCGCTGGTGTCTCCTCGCAACTACTCGATCAAATACTCGCGCGGATGGAGGGTATAGATATGGTGACTGTCAAAAGCAGTAACAGCCTTCAAGTATTGAATACGAACTTGAACCAGAATCACGAGTTAGCGAAAGGGATGTCAGTCTCATTGAATAACAGTCAACAGATATTGGACTCGCAAATACATTCAATCTCTCGCTTCGCTAGCGACTTTTTCACCAATTACTCGTCCATGATTCAATTACATATGGATGGCTACTTGGTGGAGACATTCTCCAAGATAGAAACAATGCTCAACAGTACAATCGAGGGGTTTGAGGTCAAGCTCAATGATACAACATCACAATTAGACCAGATCAATCGCAATATGAATGGCTTGAAAATCACCGCTGGGTATATTACCACATTTGTCAATGCCACTTGTTTTGCCCTTAAATCCTCGCCACTCAGTCTGTTCTCACTGATAATTTACCCGTTCAAAAGACTTCATGCTTCCGCAGCATCTTACTTGAAAGATCTCTTCTACATCCCCAAGGTTCTCATCGTTTCCGCATTGTTCATCACAACCTTTCTACTTCTTTTAAAAACATCAACTTATCTCACAACCTCTGCTCTCAGATCAATCTTACGATACGGTAGCTTTGCGTTGTTCTTATCCTTAGGAGTGCTGGCAGCGATTACGGTAAAGACTGTTTTCATGACTTTCAACCAAATCTTGGAACTCTAACAAATTTACAAGCGCGATTCACATCATGTAGAAATTATGTTGCAAGAATAGTTATTTCAATCAACACGCCATGGATGATTCCGATGACGAATATGTGGCTCCATCCAGGCACGAAGAGACACCCTCTGTAAAAGGGTCATCGAGTGAACCAGAAAGCGATGACGATGGCGTCACCGGCAGAACTAGATCTAACATTCGACCAGCTGTCAGTGATCTTAAGGGCGCAAATGGGTACTCTTGGGAAGACGAATTTCAAAGACCATGGGACATAGTCAAAGACAGCGAGGAGCAAGGGGCATCTATAGAGTCCATGATTCAAACCATGATTGAAAGCAGAAAGAAGAAAATTTTGAAAAATCCATCCACACCGTTTCAACGAGGCATCATCAGAACCTTGATTGTTGTTATCGATGGTTCCCTGACAATGCTGGATAAAGATTTACGACCTACACGATTCTCAATGACGTTGACGTTCTTACAAGATTTCATCGTCGAATTCTTCGACCAAAATCCAATTTCACAACTTGGAATACTATTGATGAGGAATGGGGTATCCACCTTGATCAGTGAAGTGAACGGACTGCCCCAATACCATATTGATAAAATCAGACAAGTGAAAGCTCGACAACACAACCGTTACGAACCAAAAGGTGATCCATCTTTACAAAATGCCCTCGAAATGTCGAGATCGTTGTTGAAGTACAACTTTGGTAACAGCAATAACGATACCAAAAATTCAAAGGAAGTATTGTTGATATTTGGTGCGTTGTTCACTAGTGATCCCGGAGATATACATCAAACTATAGATAGCTTGGTGAAAGATGAGATAAAGGTGAAGGTTATAGGGTTATCAGCGCTGGTAGCCATATGTCAAGAACTTGTAAATAGAACAAACAGTCTACCCAAAGGTACAGTTTCCAAAAATTATGGGGTAATCATGAATGAGTACCACTTCAAGGAGCTATTAATGGATTGTGTAATACCACTACCCATTACGGAAAAAGAAAAGACCCAAAACACCAGTTCTAAGGGTATTCCATTAATAAAAATGGGCTTTCCTTCTAAATTTCAACCCAATTTGAGTTATAATTTGAATAATTCCAATTTCACAATAGATTTTCCAATGTTGAATGCGTCGCACCCAACAGCGGGTTCAGAGGCATCAAAGCTGTCCGTTTCAGTGCAAACAAATGTGATAACAAACGCTAATATTGTTGGATATCAGTGTCCACAATGTCGAAACAAAGTTTGCAACTTACCAACAATTTGTCCGGTGTGCGGTTTGATGTTAATTCTTTCGACACATTTGGCAAGATCATATCATCACTTGGTGCCACTTGCGCCATTCACAGAAGTTCCAGTGAGCCCATCCTATAAAAGCAACCATTGTAATGGTTGTCTTCTAATATTTCCTAAAGGGATAAAGAAAACGTCAAAGTCAAACTTGGAATCAATGACTAGTTCAAGATATCGATGCCTCAAATGCAAAGAGGATTACTGTATTGATTGTGATGTTTTCATTCATGAAACGTTGCATAATTGTCCAGGGTGCGAAAACTTTCCTGTTGAAACGTCAAGTTGAAGCTGGGATGAGGAGACCCGAATCTACAAGAGGTCGTTCCTGTTGAATGTTACAGTTATATTTATTGCGTTTTGTAATTTTATTTTACAATATATGTACGGAATGGTAGTACTTAATGAAAGTCACTGAACATCAATCTGTGCCCCAGGCACTTTTTCCATTTTTGTTGTTATCATTATTACCCCAAGTAGAGTTTCCTCCTTTGCTCCCCCAAGTGGAGTTACCGCCTTTACTACCCCATGTGGAGTTACCGCCAGCTCCCCAAGTAGAGTTACCACCTTTACTTCCCCAAGTAGAATTATTTCCACCCCAGGCTGAGTTTCCACCAGGGGTCTTTCCACCTCCCCAAGTAGATTGATTTCCAGCGTAAGCCGGTGTCTTATTTCCGCCCCAGGCAGTTCCACCACCCCAAGAGGAAGCTGCTCCATTCACTGTGCCTGGAGTTACACCACCATTCCATGCTGAGCGGCCACCTGATGTGAATGCTGGCGCATTTGGCCTCTGCATTTGATTATCCATTGGTGCACCAATGAAACGCAAGTAGGGAATCGCTTCTCCTCGTATCAAAACGTTTAAGTTAGTCTTTGCGACTCTAATCTTTTTAGGTTTAGTGTGAAGCTCAATGATAGCAATCGTATCGTCAGCATCTACGACTTTCCCCATCAAACCTTTATATGAGCCCCCAGTCACTCTGACATCCTTCTGGATTAGTTTATCTCTACCGCCAACCATGGTTTTCAAACCCGATGTCGCAGCCATAGGGTTAGGGATTTTTAAGTTCGGATTCATTCGACTCAAATCTGGACCAAGATTCTTCGACACAATTGAATCCTTGGTTGAAACAGTTGTCACATTCATTCTATTAGTAACAAATATACCAAGGTTCTCAATGATTTCGTGTGATTTTATGAACAACGAGTTCTTGTATATATGTATAATAGTACCTTCTCGTTTTTTGTCCCCCAAAGCCTCTCTAATTGTATCACCGACTTTGATAGTTAAACCATTCCTATCAGTGGCCACTTGCTCTCGCTTGCTCATATTCAACTTTGAAGCGATACCCGATGGCTTAACTGAGAACAATCGTCCATCTGCCTCAAGGATTTGAAAGACACCTTTTTCGGCTTTAACAATCACCCCCACAGAAGAAGCATTTAGTTGAACCAAATCTTTGATATCATAGTTTGCGCTCAGACTATCGATTGTCAGGAACGCATCAGTTGCTTTCACTAGGTAATTTGCAAATACTCGAACATCTTCTTTACTTTGATCACTGACAAGAACGACTGAGTCACCATCAATTTTGATAACCAATCCAGTTTCTTCGGAGTGTTTACCCTCGACAACTCTTACGTGGTCACCTTCCCGGAAAATCTTCCTTAAATCATTTGCTGGCACGGTCAATCGTTGATTAACGAATTTGGGATCACCACTATCAGTAACCACTATTGTGACCTCACTCATATCAGCTTCTGCAACTACCCCAATTGTTTTCGCTTGTTCTCCTCGACGGATTTCAACCTTATCCCCAGGTTGGAAAGTAGCGTACTTCCCATCAGATTTGTTGTTCTTTATCAGAGCTGCAATAGCTGCTAAATCCATTCCTTCATCCTCAGCACCACCAGTCTGAAATCTATCTAATTCTTCCAATGTTGGGTGAACATCTTTGGTTTGGATGAATTGGATTTTGAAATCCTTGTACAAAAACCCTTGAATATATTCTTCTCCGCGATATATGAAACTTCGTGCAACTCTTCCTGGTTGAAGAAACTCTCCATCGTACATTCGCGCATCCTGCTCACTAAACAATCTTGGTAAAGGTTTGATTTTCAGCTTGATACGTTTACCGTCTCTATCAAACTCATCGTTTCGTCCGTAGTCAAGTCTAGGGACCAATTTACAACGAACGTCTAAACCATTCTCTGACAAGTTGTCCACAATGGCTAAATCTCCCTTGTTCTTACCTCTTGTGATTCTCACGTAGATACCAGGAACAATTTCAACATCAGTTGATTTAACTTGTTTCAATAAATCGGGATACTCTTTGACAGGCACCAAAAGTTTATCTCTGATATACACATTGACCATACCGTTCAACGCACGATCAACAGCATCAGGTCTTTTTGCTTCGATATAGACATAACCACGGAATGAATCTCGCTGAAAAACTGTCAAAATGTCTAACGGTTTTCCCGCTCTGTCTAATGTTCGCTTCTTCTCGTATAGTTTTCGTACCACTTCCTTTTCGCGACCGGGTGTACACCTCACGGCGTAGATGGCGGGATCATTAATCGAAGGCATCAACAACTTTTGCGAGACAGTACCACTGGTGGTACTATCACCACGATACACGGTATGAGTTTTTCTATATCTTTCCTTCAACGTTTGGGCCAAAACCTCTGCGTCTTGGTCTTCGACTTCTTGACGTCGACGGTCATATTCACGATGCATTCTATCATCAATCTGCTCTCTAGTACCTTCTTCCGCTTTATCGTCGGAGATAAACTCCTCTCTCAAGAGCTCAGCATCTTCGTCATCTTCGTCAATGTCGTCTTCTTCCTCATCGTCAACCTCAGCTTCGATATCGAAGAACTGATTCGCTCCTCTACTTCTTTTTCTTTTACGAGCAACGCTTTCGTCTTCCTCATCGTCTTCATCCTCATCGTCTTCCTCTTCATCATCTTCCTCGTCATCTTCATCTGCAGCAGGTTTCTCATCGGCGGCAGTCTGTTCGTGTGTACGTTTGACACCTCCTACCGAACTAGTTGTCACTTCATCATCAAGGACTTGGGAATCATCCTCGTTTTTCACCACATCTTCAAAATCACTGTGTCTATCGTCCGACATTGTAGGAATGAATGATACAGTCGATTGATACTGACTACTACCGCTCAGTTATGACGTTGGTTTGTCAATTACTTAATGATCAAATTTGATTTTTTCAATCTGGGTGCCTCACGTGACTCAAGTGTTTGATCTCTACAGCGTCAAAATTGTTTCCCTACCAATTGATGTTGATTATTCTTCTACGTAGATATGGACTAGGTAATCCATTGCCTTGCTAACGGCAGCGATATGCCATGGCACCAAGCCTCCAACTTCATATGCAAAGTCCAGGGTTAGTGGTTGGTTTGGATCTTCAGTTTTCGAGTTGGTAGTAGTGATGTTACCGTCCAAGTCTCGTAATCCAAGTATATCGTTCAACAACACTAACTTATTGTAATGTTTCAAAATTAGTGCTAACAACGTATCAGAACTCCAAAAATTGGAGCAGCTCAATAGACAAACCTCAAATACCAAATGCCTTTGGGAATTGTCAAACGTGAATTCTTTCATAAGATACCCTAATTTTGAGCCAGACCTATTAGTCGACGTAAACGATGGTAGCGGTACTCTTGGAACCACTGCAAATATATCCTTGGTTGGATCATGTATCGTCAATTCAGCTTCGTTATTGTTGTAGTTGTTATTGCCCGTGCTCTGGCCCGATCCAACTGACACAATATCTAATGGAGAAAAGATATTGCCAGATGCGTTCAAGAAGTTTTGCGGGGAGTGGAAATTTATGACATTGGACGGTGATCCAAGGCCGATTCCATTAGGCGACGAGTTGTTTGAGGTCCCAAACGCTCTAAAATATGGCTCCTTATCCTGATTAGTAGACGCATGGGTATTCAAATTCTCGGGTGATGTTTCCTGTGAATTCTGGAGCGTCCCCGTAGCAGTATTCAGAATCCCCAGACTATTCTTGCCCACTGAATCGATACTAAACACCAACTTGGGAGATCTGTTCACCGATAGCACAATTAATGAAATGTCTTTATGCTTCAAACTTAATTTCTTCCAGTGGAACAATTCAACTTCGGGTATCACAGAATTGATTCTTGTCAACACCAAGAACCTTTTACCCCCGACACCATTTGTTCGATTGTTCATTTCATCATTGACTCTTTTGAACAAATCACAGCATATGTTCCATATTTCTTCAATTGTGGTACCCAATTTGGCTGATGTTTTATTAGGGTCGTCCTCATTACCTCCACAATACCAACACTTACTATGTGTAACAATCCCATTGGGGTCAGTCCATGCAGCGGCAATCCAATGGCTGTCAATAGATCGCTCGTATGCTAAATGAAGAAACACATCATCGTTGAAATTGTTGTCCTTGTTGTTCATAAACTTGAATTGAATTTTCGTCGGAGGTTCTCTGGTCAATTGAGTGGATAGTGTTCGCGTCACGTCTTTGTTGATGAACCCATTATGGCATTGATTGTATAGGTTTAGCGCCAATTTTACCATCTTTATTTCACTCAATACTTTCAAACGACTCTTGTTGTACTTCTTCTTCACGACAAACGAGCTAGGTACAATTTTCGTAAACACTTTCACTAATGGTAGTTGATGGCTGTTCAAATTCTCTCTGAAATTTCTGAAAATCTTGGAAATCTGTAACAAAGAATTCATGTTCTCGTTAAAGTTCACGAAGAACAATAATAGAGGCCTATCGAATGCAAAGGTGTTCGATTTTTGAATCAAGTCCAGCTTGATCGAATCAATCAAATGCAACAAGCATTTGTTGATTTGATTGTAAACGTCTGCGTAGGTTTGAGTAGCATCTTTTCGAACTAATAACAAACCATTCTCTATGCTTACCTCTGACCGCTCAGTATTACCATCACTTACTCGAGTAATACTTCCAAGGTTGCACTCTGAATAACTGCTAACTAACTGATTCAAGAAATCATCAGCGTAGCTAGGTCCGTTTTCATCAATTTCGGTGACCATGATTACTTGAAACTCTTTTGTTCCCTTGATTGGACTGAAATTCAAGTATTTCCAGAAATCTAAACCGACTGTATTCAAGTTCAAGATTTCATTATTCTTTAATACCTTTGATTTAACCTGCGCCAACTTGAAACATGCTTCTTCACTAGGTTTACACTTCAGGTTCAATTGGGACATAATTTCTCTATACTTGATTGACGTGTGCTCACTTGCTTTGGGCACAATAGAGTCCCAATGCAACGTTTTTAGTTTCTTGTATTGATTTGTAGGATTCAACAAATCGTAATCGCTTGTTATTTCATCAAGGAAATCTAGTTGATTGTCCAAAGAATCAACATTTTCAAACCCCCTCGTGTCCATGATCAATTCTGGTAAACCTATCTTATATGCATTGGGAAACAACAGTAGAAATTCACCCTCAAATTTGGAATCGATATGCTGAAACTCAACAAGAGCAGTTTCGAAACCCGCAATCTGGTTTCGACTAGCCTGCAAATAATATGGTTTGCTGGTTTTACTTTTGTTCAACCCCAAGTCAAAAATTAGATTTGATGACAAAAACTTCAACAAAATATCGATGTTCTTATAACTCACAACCAACTCCTTGGGTTTTGATAATTCCAAGTCATTCTCATTCTCAACATCAATAACACTGAAGTTGGGTACCAGATTATCATGAATATGATTGTTGACAAAGAACTGATTTGGTATCGTGCTGACACTAATACCTCGAAGAATTAAAGACAAATACTCAGTCATACCTTTGGAATCGGTGAAGTGATTCGAATCAATGCTTTGGCTCGAAACATGTATCTTTGCTTGAGTTTGAACTGGCGATTGGATCAATGAGGTTAGTTGGTTGTTATTCAGTTCAAAGTCAAGAGGAGATCCAACTTGTGTCAAATCGTTTGTGAAAAATGGAGAGTCACCACGATAAGTTGTGAATCGATTGTTAATATTGGGTGATGCTAAGATACCGAATGTCTTGAAACTCTGATGGTCCTTCTCACTAATTGGCCTGGAGTCACCATCCGCACTCACAAGATTGGATCCAACTTGTTGATTTGTGTCGTCTGCCATCGCTTCAGGGTTATCTGCGTGAACAAAGGTTTCGTTTGCAGTATATAACTTTAATGGAGATATATTGCGCATTTCATCTTCCATCTCCTCATCTTCGTCACTTTCTTCGCTCGATGAGAAAGATTCTTCATCGATGGCAGTTTCGGATTGAAATACGTTGTTTTTCAGATCATTTAGGTCCTTGACGTTAAACAATTCACTCCCGCTGACACTGGTTGCCCTTATACTTTTCTTCTTCTTTTCGAAGTCTTCATCTTGAGCGCATTCTTTGTCAACATAAAACTTGCCACCCTTCCCGTATTTCGTGTCAATGTTGCTTTTGATGATTGGATTAAATAATATAGGTGAGAATACCGATTTTGGTTGTATCTCGTCAATCGCTGTCGATGGAGGAACCGTAGATATTGCTGAGGGAACTGACTGAGGAATCACTGGGGTAAACAGTATCGGTACAGGTGCTCCAGGATCATTATATATCGGCGTGATTGTTTTGCGGATGGTCATTTGGTCTCTTGGAATGTCAATGATGTGATTCTTGGTAGCTTTTCCAAGCTCATTCTTTGTAGGAGACAAGGTTGATTTGAGATATTCTGTGTCGTTGTTATTGCTGAATTCAAAGTAGCCATCGTGTGTTTTGCCCAAGTTGTGGTTATTATTCGCACCATCATGGCCCTTTGTTGGTGTTTTAGTGGTCGCATCTCCGTCAGCTTCTCCCATCAAATTTCTAGCAGTTTCATCGATTGGTGTTTGATTTTGCTCTATATTATCCTCTGAACCTTCATTCGAGCCGAAAAGGTCATCCAATTCCATGTCGTCCTCTTTCGAATCAGGCTCGTTGATATCAGAAAGATTCTCCGTCTTAATGTCAACGTTTGTCGCTGAATGGTCTTCAAATATCTCCTGGACTGACTGATCAACAAATGATGTGGTCGCCATCTCACTCAAATCGACGGAAGCGGCAGTACCAGGTCCCACCGAGTCTACTTTATTTGACAGTACACTTGTCACTGAGTGAACTTCCTCTATTTTGTGGTTATTCTCGACATGACTTTGATTTTGGGATATGTTGAAATCGAGAAATTTTGATATCAAGTCTATTGGGTTTAAGTCATCACTATCCGTTACCATACCATTGTCGCTGTCTATAGTTGATGTTTCGTAATTACCAAGTTGTAAGCAACACAATTCCCACGGCCATAGAATCGACTTTTTGTTCTCGACTGGATGAATGAACTTAGATATCGATGAAGTTGCACTATTTAGATGCTTTAGGTTAGGTACCAACTTAATCCAAGTAATCTTTTTGGGTACTAGTTCTATACCAATACTTAATTTGATCAAACTTATCAAAGTTTCTTGTGATGAATCGTCAATGTTGGTGACAATATTGGCCCTGAAAGACGAAGGATCGAATAGGTGACATCTGATACCACTTGGTATGATATATATGACAAAGTTGACGTCGATCTTCGGTGTGGGAGGGCCAATTATCGCCGAGTCAAATAGTCGGGGTTGGTTTTTCATCATGATTGAGATGATTAGGTCACCATTGGGTAGCAATAGTGGATCAATGTATAAGATCGAGTAGAAGCTGCCAGAGTCGGTATTATTCTCCACTAAACAGTAATTCCCAAACAATTTTACCAATTTTTTCAACGATAAATTGTAAATGATCATTTTCTTGATAGTTTTCAAAAAGCAACTAGCAATGACCATGAGGTTTCCTTGCTTAGATTCACCATTACTCTCGGTATTCATCTTTGGCGGCGATGTCAATGCTTCTACGCTGGCAGCATTAGTGTGAACTAATTTGATGGTGGGAAATTGTTTCTCGAGATCAATGCCAGAATTGTTCTCTAACGAGTCGATATGACCGAATGTGAAGTAATATAAACATTTCTCTTGTTCATTCCTATAGTAACTTATCAATATTCGTGGATATTTGTGCCGTATCAATAACTCGGTTTCGAGAAGTGTATGCTGTTGACTGTTGGAGGGAGTGTAGGTGTAGTAATTGATAGACGCTAGGTGAGCTAGCTTATAGTAATGCGTGCTTATATTTGAAGCGTTCGCTTCTGCCATGATAGTCCCACTGTGCTAACTTTATGCTTCATACACTGGTTCACCTGGTGCTAGTGAATATTCATCATTCTCTAGTACTCTGGTACTGCACGCGACCCATCCGCTTTGGGACCGATTTGGGATCCAACCTATAAACTACAGTCGACTAAACTGGAATGGAGCTACGTCTACAAAAGGGTATCTACTGGATCACCGTACTGATGTTATCCACAAATTTCATCTTCCATTCAGCCATACCACGTTCCATTGAATCATTTCATTCTCAGGTCGCATCGTGGATCTCGAGAAAAAAACCACTGAACCAACCTCGATAAGAAACTAAACTACATTTCACCAAACATGTCGAACGAGATCCAACAACTAGCTATAGAATTGAAAGCAAATTTGAAGCAATTCCCTAATTTCCCTCAAGAAGGGATTTTATTTGAGGACTTTTTGCCCATTTTCACTAAACCCGAATTATTTCAAAAGTTGATCAAGGCATTCCAATTGCACGTTGGTGATAAGAAAGTGGATTATGTTGTAGGTTTGGAATCAAGAGGATTCCTTTTTGGTCCTACTTTAGCTTTGGCATTGAATGCTGGTTTTATCCCAGTCAGAAAACCAGGAAAGTTACCAGGTCCAACCTTATCGGTCGAATTCAAGAAGGAATATGGCAGTGACGTATTTGAAATTCAACAAGATGTCATCCCCAAGGGAGCCAATATCATTATCGTCGATGATATTTTGGCCACAGGTGGATCTGCGTTTGGAGCTGGTGAATTGGTGCAACAAGCTCAAGGTAACATTCTCGAATTCTTATTTGTGATGGAATTGGACTTCTTGAAAGGTAGAGACAGATTGCCAGCACCAACATTCACATTGTTATCGGGCCAAACTGTAGGCTTGGAGAAATAAATAGAATACTGATAGAATGTACTATAATTGTTGCCATAGGTAGAGACGCAAACAGATAGGTAGAATCCAAGAATGTACTATAACAATTTGTAAGTCAATAAATACAGTCGATACAAAATGGGATCCGTCATCAAGATTTTGGGGCAATTGAATACAATATTTGATAGATTGTACTAGAAATACTGTCCCATGTAAAGTTGCAAACAAGCAGGTAGGTAGATACCATAACTGTACTATGATAGTTTATTCGACAATGAAAACAGTCGAAACTAAACGAAATCGGAGATTGTGACCTGCTGGAATTCGAATATTCATTTAACGACTGTATTAAAGTATATGATTTAGAGTATCTTATCGTGTGTATTCAAATGTACACTATTGTATGGACCACACTGTATGTATATAAACCACCAATAACAAGGATTCAACAATCCAAAATGTGCACTTTCGTGTTTTGGGTGTATCATTTATACACCATCATTGCTGTTACTTACCTCAATTACAACCTATTCGGTTGTACACCCAGAGTCTACCAATCAGGTTGCGTGGTTGGTTCATCCACTCTTGAATATCAAAAAAGCCAATTCGCCAATGTAGAAGTAGATGAAAAACCCTTGTTCGTGAGTGACGTAGCTGCCAAAGCTCTTACCCACAATGACGTGCCAGGTGGCTCCGTACTGCTGGTCCAATTCCTTTTTCAAAAACGAAGCGATATCCTTTTCGATTTTGTAGGCCAAGCTCTGGTCGGCGAGCTCGAATATGCGGACCTGGATTTCCTCAGGCAAGTCAGACGCCTTTAGTATGGCTGCTGCAGTTAGTAATGGTCTGTAAGTCAATGGTTTGAAGTGTAACGTACGGGTATTATCAGCGGTGTCCATAGTTGATTTCGTTTGCCTTGATTTCTCACTGGAAAACAACTTTGATTTAGTTTACATATTACGTTTTTCAAGCAAAAGAAAAAAAAAAAAGCTTTATACATTATGTAGCTATAACTTTTCGTATCTCAACTTGTTGGCCAAGACGTCGTTTCTGAAATCGTCCACTCCCAACTTAGATGTGTGTCCCCAGGGTTTGGTTGCGTTTTCGTTATCGATGGCTTTGGCGAAGCACCCCAACCAGTTTGCGCGCGAGTACTTCTTGTTGGCGGCGTCGAGGGTGTCGATGTGGATCAAGTTGTCGTTCAAGCCTACGTTATCCAAGATGGTTGCCAATTGTATGACCAAGCCCAAGGTGGTGATGTAGCCCGACTCGCCCAAATCTTGGTGTCTGATGATAGCTTCGGCGACGGCGTCAGCGTAGTCGTGGTTCCCGCCTGTTTCCTGTAAGAGCAAGTCGCGGGCAATGATACCACCATAAAACTCAAACGACAATTTGGTAGCGTGCATGTTTTCCGAGGTGGTGCCGATATCGTGCAAAAGACAAGTGGCGTAAACCACTTCCAAGTCCAAGTCCCAGTCGGGGAAGTGGTCGGCAATCAATGCTTTGCAATAAAGGTACACCCGCAACGAGTGGAACAAGGTTTCTTGGGGTAAGCGCTGTTGCGCGTACTGGTAAAGGGTAGTGGCGAGCTTGGACGAAGGCAATTCAACCTCGGTGTGAGGGCTAGGTGTGCCGGGGTTAGGCAATGCCTGTTTGACGTCTCTACTGATCTTGACAAACCCGTATTGTGACATTTGTGTTGATGAAAGATGTTTGTAGCAAGCGTAGAGTATTTTTTTTATAACGGTTGAATAAAGTGTGGGGGGGAATATTACTAAGCATCGGGATTTGGTCGATGGCGATCAAATTCGGGAAATGGATATGAGTAATATTAAGAGCAGAGTGAAGGTTATTGAATCCAGGGACAACACCAGGATGGCGACACTGGACTTTGATTATATAGAATTGTTTAGTAGTTTGTGTTCTTATACATAAATTGAAGTTTGTCACTTCTACCAGTTTTTTCACAAGAGACACTAAGGTCCGTTGGTCAGATTGTTTGTAGTTTTGTAGAAAACTCTACTGGTATTGTTGACTTGTCTTTACAATTTATACCAAGTTCGTAAGACGACTCTGATCTTATGAAGTTTATTCTAACAACTTCATTCATATATACTATACGTTCAAGGTATCTACACCTCCAAAGGATCTCAACACCGGATTGATATCATTTATTTGTAGATGGATATTTCACTAGTGTTGTTACAAGACTCTTGTTACTACCATTTTCAGTTAGCGATTTTCACGTGATGTTTTTTTTTCCCATAATTGGGTTTTAAATGTTTGTTCGCGTCTATTCACAATACCACCACGATGGATCTTACTGAGCTCAGAGACAGCATTATCTTGGATGGGCAGAGCTTTCACGAGACAGCATATGCACCGCCGCCAAAGGATTACTCGCACAAGTACACCTACCCCGTGAAGAACCGGTTCCAGAACCTGACTTTCGAAAAACTCGAAGCTAACATCGACGACTATATCAACAACAACAACAACAACATGTACCTGCCATTCCCCCAAGGCGTCACCGACGATATAGATGTGTTGGTATCGCAGTCGCATCGACTCGTGAACCAAGTGCCGCGATCTATCACGTCCTACGAAGAAGGTAACCGCCATATCCAGGCGCTCAGCGCCTGCATCCACCAGATCTTGAGCCAAGTCGAACAGCAGAAACTCCAGATCAACAAACTCAAACTAGACCAGCAGGACGCGTCAGCAAAGATCAAGAACTTGCAGTTTGAGAATAACCACCTCAACTTATCCAACCAGGATGACTTGCACCAAAAACAAGAAGCCACCAAAAAGAACCTCGACCTCAAGCAGAAATTGAAACAGAAACTGGAGGAATTACACGCATCGTCACAACACAACCAACACCTAACTACTGAAAACACCTTGCTCCGCCAAAAACTTGTCAAGTACCGCCAGTTGTACCTCCAAGCCAACACCAAGCCTCATCATGGTGAGGACAGTGGGTGTGCCCCATCGAGGCAACCTCTCCAGCTGGAACAACACCACCCGCGCGCGGCCGGAATAACCTCGGCGCCTGCCACCCAGGGTTCTCCCTCAAACAATAAGGCAAGTGAAAGTGTCGAACTTCAACCAGGCACCAGCCTGGGGGAAAATAACCATCGACACATTGATAATAACCATGTCAATAATATTGCGTCCGATATAGATTATGAAAATAATAATCTCGATAATAATAATATTGACCACAACAACAACAACAACAACAACATGGCCAATATTTTCCATCGGGAACCTGAAATTATACCATCACCCGCGATCAGATCTGATAATTCAGCGCCAAATCGGGATCGGGGGATGGGTGTCGATGACTTACAAGAGGAACGAATAATAGAAAAAGTGGTTGACTTGCTCAACAAGAAGAACGAACAAATCAGCCAGTTGCAGCAACGGTCGAAGGCATGCAACTGCCAACTACCGATATGTTCGACGTGCAAGGCTAACGCCCACCACCAACCGCAATTGAATAATGAGACGTTACACATCGCCGGGGAGTACAAATGGATTATATAGGTAAATAAATATTGGAGTTGTAGTGAATAAAAACCCTCACTGTGATTGCTAAATGCCAGTTGGTAAAGTTTTGAGCGTGGTGATGGCTTTTCTGAATTTCAACGTTTTATCAAACGGTGTCAGTATAAGCCAGAAGTGTGGCCCCACGTACGCAATGATTAGTCCACTCTACCTTAAAGCAAACTCCCCGTATCTCTGGCGTGTGGAACAATCGCTGAAATGAATTTCCATGAAACTGGACTGTTTACAAACGGGCCCGATTGGGAAGGCGTTTGGTGAATCCAGCGAAAATTGTGTGGCCAGGGAAAAAACACGATGGGAAATTTGTAAATAGTGAAGTCCATGGTGTAAGAACTATAATATAGGGTTTACATGGGAAAAATAATAGCGAGATTCATTTCACAACTTTCAAATTGACATCACAATCCAAGTTTAATTTATTTTATTATCCATTTCCAGAATAGTAAATATCAAAATTTACAAATTTGTTTTAATTTATATTTATTGATTCACGAATACACCCGGTTTATTAATTGTTCACACTACACCAGGCATACCCTTACTTATGAGCATATAACCAAAATAGTCGACACCTAATAGAAAAAACCCCACTACAGTTTTCTCGATAACCCACAACACCTGGTCCATTTTTGTCAATAGAATGCCGCAAACTGTTAATAATGAAAACGAATTTAAGTTATCTCGATCAAAAGTCATTAATAATATCATAAAATCCGATGGAGCTGTGGTGGCAGATGAGTCCCGCCAGTACTTGGGCGACTTGTCCAATCATTATGAAACAACCACGACAAAAAAAGATATCAAGGAAGTCGACAAAATTAATCGACGTCCGTTGGGCGGGGATATCGCCCCATTGCAACAGAAGAACTCATCCACATTAATACCATCGAGATTGCCCAAAAAGAGGCCGGCTACCGAATCGTCAACCAACTTGGTTGAAAAACTACACATAAACCATTTGAAAACTTCGTCGAATAATTTACCCCAGAGCAAACTAGACACCAACGAAAGATACAAGAAATCAAAGATCAGAAACTACGAATGGGTCGATTTGGACCAGGATGATGCCGACGATCCATTGATGTGCTCCGAATACGTTAATGAAATTTTTACCTACTTCTACGAATTGGAAGCAAGAATGTTGCCTGATTCAGAATACTTGACTAAACAACGCCAATTGAAACCGAGAATGAGGTCGATACTAGTCGATTGGTTAGTGGAAATGCATTTAAGATTTCGATTATTACCGGAAAGTTTATTTTTAGCGATCAACATCATGGATCGGTTCATGAGCTTGGAGGTGGTGCAAATTGATAAGTTGCAATTGTTAGCCACAGGCTCGTTATTTATTGCTGCCAAATACGAAGAAGTATTTTCACCTTCAGTAAAAAATTACGCATATTTCACCGATGGTAGCTACACCGAAGAAGAAATCTTACAAGCGGAGAAATATATTCTCACCACCTTGAGTTTCGACTTGAACTACCCCAACCCGATGAACTTCTTGAGAAGAATATCAAAGGCTGATGATTACGACTTTAAATCAAGAACATTGGGAAAATATTTATTGGAAATTACTATTATCGATTACAAGTTCATTGGCATGAAGCCGTCTTTATGCTGCGCTGCAGCAATGTATTTGTCTAGATTGATATTGGGATCCACTCCGGTTTGGCATGGTAACTTGATCCACTACTCGGGTGGTTACCATGTCAATGACATGAAAGAATGTATTGAATTGATATTCGATTACCTAATTGCACCGGTTCAACACGACGAATTTTTCAAAAAGTATGCGGCAAAGAAATTCATGAAAGCTAGTGTCTTGTGTAGAAGTTGGGCTAAGAGATTCAAAAATGAAGACGCCAATCTTTTTGATCCAAAATTATCAACTTTGAAAACTACATCAGAAGATGGAGAATAATTGCGTGGTGGCAATTATCAGGATTATCCGTCATTCCATTCCAATATTGTATATTGGATTTGCATATTGTTATGATTCGGCCATCGAATCATAATACCTACACACAATTATGTCTGGCATTGCTTCATTTTTCAAATTTATTCAAACATCATTTTATAGTTTTCCGAAACCGAATTTGCATTACTCATTTCTCATGATTGTCCCCCTTTTTAATGAATCAATTGCACGTATAATAGAATAACTGGGTATTTGTAGTCTTAAGTTCGTAAAGGGTAGCACCGTTTTGATAGATCTCGAAAATTGATTTCACGCGTTATTTACACTACAAAGCTAAACGTGAAGCTGGATGATTGATAATAGGAACTGATGTTTTCCAAGTCTACGTTTCTAGTGATCAAATCCGATGATTTGACTAATTCCGACGATATTGTTTCCCTATTAAAGAGCAACGGCGCTCTGTCTGTGTTGGTAAAACAAGACAATGACAATAGCATTCATCATCTCGATAGGAAACAATCGCCAATGATAACGCATATAATTTCAAGAACGATCCAGTTTGTTGAATATAAGGAAGCCGTGAGCTCCATGGTTCCCGTTTCAACCCCTGAATGGATTTTTGACTCGATAGCTGGGCAGAAGATCCTAAGTCCCAAAATATACAACCCTGATCCAAAATACTTTCTCAAGGATTGTTACATATGTGTGGCAGATAACTTACCATCTGGCGACAAAGAAGTAATATACGGTGGAGCAAAAGCATTTGGTGGAAATTACTTGGATGTACTCACCAAATTCACGACTCATCTAATTGCCATGGATTTATCGAATGAAAAGAGTATTGTTGCTTCAAGCGCCATCGACGAAACTACATCCGAAAAGATAGATATCAAAATAGTGCTACCACACTGGATCGACCATTGCATTATGATGGGGAAAAAAGTTGATGAAACACCTTACTTACTTCCAAACCCACCAATATTGAGAGGGTCGGGGCCAAGCTCTCAAGTCAGTTTGATTGAGGACTTGCCCGCAACATCTAGGAATACTGGATTTTTTAATAACAAGACATTTTACATATCTCCAGATTACAGACTATCCGAACGATTAAATCATTCAATCAGTAAACTAATAGAGAACCAAGGTGGCAAAATTATTGTCAATTTTGATAGCGATGCTATTGACATCTACATTGGTAAAGAAAGATGTGGAGTCAACTATTTCGAAGCTTGCAAAAGTTCTCGAATAATTGTTGCAAACTTACCTTGGCTTTATCATGTCATAGTCAATCATGAGTGGATATTACCCATAAACTCGAATTTATTACATTACCCTTTTCCAAAATACCAGCCTTTGAAGAATTTGAACATCTCCATCACTAATTACAGTGGTGATGCTCGAGTGTATTTATCAAGAATAATAGAGCTTCTAGGCGGTACATTTACAAAAACTCTCACAAAGCAGAACCATTACTTGATTGCTGCCAAACCAGAAGGTAAGAAGTATATCACAGCAACTCAGAAGTGGGTCGACGAAAACAAAAATCCAAAAATCACAGTTGTAAATCATTTGTGGTTGGAAGAATGCTTTGCTAATGGCGAATTGTTGGAATCAAACAAACCAAAATACTGTTTTCTTGGTAAGAACGATGATGGTGTCGAGTTTTTGATTGGTAAAACAAAATTGAATGAGTCCAAACTAGCCGAACCAGCTGACGACCTTGCTATGGATGAAGTAAGATCAGACGCAGCAGATAGAGGCGATTATGACGACGAAATACCTGTAAAACAAGCAATGTCCACAAAACAAGTAAAAGATACTCCTGTTTCGCAAGAACCAAATATCAGGGACGAGGATGTTACCCCAGAAGAGCACCAACAAGATGCACAGCAAGTTCTCTCGGTGGAAACTTCAGACTCTTTAACTCAAAATAAACCCCACTCACAGAAGAGTAAGAAGAAGGTTTTGAAAGACCAGAACTTGAACCTACCCGAAAAACAAAACCAACTACCAAAGGCCACCGCCAAACCGACATCAACTTCTACTCCATCAGATTCACGACTTGGAAGATCTGCTGCAATGAAAGCGGCCACCAAATTGCAAAGTAACATGGATGACCTAAATCAATACGAGGAAATGGTGAAGAGTGCTACCAAGATGAAGTCGTACATGAACGAATTAGAAATAACTCAAACACCTGCGAAGAGATCCACTTCTGCTGAGGAGCCTTTGTCATCTAACAAAAAACCCAAATCATCAACTAAGGTGTCGAATTCGAAAGATTATGTCTATATTGCGGTGATGACAGGTTGCGAACAGCATTTAGTGCTTACGGAGAATGATAAATCAAATCTCGCTAGCGTTGGGTTGAAAGTTTTATCAGAATACCCTTCGAAGTTGAAAATCAACACGTTGATAGCGCCAAAGGTTTTGAGAACTGAAAAGTTTTTACTTAGTCTATCCAAAGTTGAGAGAATAGTTCACCCAAATTATATAACAGAACTCAGAGATAAGTTAAACAATGCGAGCAAGAGCGAGAATAACAAGACGATTTTCGAGTCTGTGAATATTGACGAGTACTCTTTGGAGAAGGTACTATCTATAAAAGAGATAAACTCAGAATTGGGTGTACCTAAGTCGAAATCAAACGAATTGAAAAACATGCTAAGCCGAATTGATCCAAGACACGGGTTATTTTCGGGGACCAAGCTAAACTTATCAACCAATCTAAATGGTGGTGCGGATGTGATATCGAAGATATTGAAAGCTCATGGCTTGACTGACTTCAAGGAGGTGAAACTGGCTAGTAATCTTCAACTGTCCATTATCAAAAACGATCAAAATGACACTTTTATCCTAGTTGCGCATAAATCCAAAGATGTCAAGCTCATTAACTCATTCAATAAACTCGCAATTGGCCCGAGCGAATTCAAAGGCGTGGTGGTAGAATGGGATTGGTGCGTGAAATCAATGTTCCAAATGAAGTTGCAGGCCTTGGAAGATTTCAAGTTATAATCCCCCCTACACATACAGGGTATATAAGTTGTACAATTTATGCGTAGTATATTCAATCTATACAAATTCTACAAAAATGTTACTCGTGACATTAAACATCGACTGCTTGTAGTGAACTCTCGTAAATGCTTTAGAGTGGTGGCAAGCGACCATAAGACTCCAACCTTGGTTTCGCGACTATAGTACATATGAGTTTAGCCAGTATACGGCCATAAAATGAATGTGTGTATCCCCCGAATAGGAAATATGAAATGGACGAAAGCTTCAAATATCTATCAAGCTTGGCTCATTACCATTTCTTTGTTGTTGTGGTTGGGCATTTCCAAACCCGTAACCAGTGTAAGCAGGGTTAATGGCTGGTTGTGCATGTTGTTGTTGAGGTTGTTGTTGCTGCTGGCCCTGATACCCAATACCAGTATTCAAGAATGGGTTACCAGTGGCATTACTAGAGACCTTGACATCGTGTGAACTCTGCTTGTAACCAGTACCACTTGAGTTGATGAAGTTTTGGGTTTGTGTATGTTGATGGGGGATTCTTGTTTGGCCAGTGTTACCAAAGGTGTCAATACCAGTACCTTGCGCCAACAAGTTGTTCAACTCGCCGTGAGTAGAGTCGTTGAACTTGGAGCCAGTAGTATTCTGAGCTTTGAGTGGTTGTACTTGCGTGGGCTGCGTGAAGAATTGCGGTTGCGATTGTGTTTCCTGTGGGGGTTGCTGTTGGGCCAATGCATTCATGGACTGTGAATTGTTTATTGTGTTTGTTGCTGGTTCGCTTGCGATTGCAAATGGATTTTTCGACCCTGTCTTCAAAGGCTGCAAGTCTTGTTGAGGTTGTTGTTGGGGTTGGCCATAGTGGAAACCGGTGAAAGCCGGTTGCTGTTGCGGTTGGAATGTTGAGTTTTGGTACAATCCAGTAGCAATTGGATTTTGCACTGGGTTACCAAACATATCGTACTGCTGTTGCGCAGCTAGTTGTTGCTGTTGCTGTTGTTGTTGTTGCAAGAATTGTTGTTGTTGAAGATACTGCTGCTGCTGTTGTTGTTGTTGCTGTTGTTGTTGCAAGTACTGTTGTTGCTGCTGCTGTTGTAAGAATTGTTGTTGTTGCAATTGGTTTGGGTCATAAACTCCAGTCATGTAGTATTGTTGGTGGGGTGTTTCGTCATTCAAGTCCAACAAGTTATTTGAGTCTCCATGTTTTTGTCGTCTCATTTCCTCTTCTTCCAACGACAATTTTAACGCAGCTTGCAAGTCAGCGTCGTCAGATTCCTCACCCGCCCGGCGAGTTTCTTCTTCGGCTGTTTGTTTAGATAACTCCAACGCCTTTTGTAATTCTGAGTCATACGGGTCCGATTTGGTGTTGGCTCTTGAACGGTTGTTACTGGAACGGTCGCGCAGTTTGGACGATGACGACGATGCCTTGGCCAAATCTCGTTCTGAGCGCAAACGTTCGTCGTCATTGAGCAAGCTCACCAACTCCTTGGCTTTGACACGAATAATGGCTCCTTGGTCGACGTTGTTATCGTCGTAGTGGATGAACTCTCTCAAGGTTCGTACGATGTATATGTTGTCCTTGGCCCATAACACGCATTTTTCGGACCCAAACCGGACCAAGTAGTCCAACACCGTTAATGATTTGGCAATGTGTCTCCAGTTCTTGCCCTTGTCGTTCAATCTTCGATCTAGCATGTCCATGATTTCCAAGAAATCCGTTTGTGACTGGTAGGTGTAGCTTTTCAACTCCTCCATGTCGTAAGTAGTGGGCCCACTGGGGTCATTGGAGGTGGCGTTTCTCACCAACTTCTGTACTGACGAGTAGCCATTAGCAACGTTCTTGATGGATCTGACTATGGACTTGGACATTTGTCTGTGATAGTGACGGTTGTGGCGTGGGACAGATCCAAGAATAATGGCTGAATCCTTTGCGTTGATCAAAAAAGTAAATTGAACCTGCCCGCATTTTGTCGTTTTGCCGACAATGTTAGAGATAGTCACGTGGATGTGTCAGAAAACTACGACACAGACTTGAAAGGTGACTATCCTAATGGTGGTAGCCATAGTAGCTGGGCGGGTTGGGTCAGGATTGTTGACACCATCGATCCTTGCACAACTTGACGTAAAACTAACGAAAGTTCACAATAGGAGAGACAATTCGCAAGACGAAATTTTGAAACTGACTTTTATGGCTTAACAACAGAATAGTAAAGCGAATGTTTGATTTCAGGGTTAGAACCGTGTACTCGTTGATTCGTTCAGAGTAAGTTTATGTCAAAATTGTTATCGAAAATAAACTTCAAGATCGTTCTGAACAGTAATCTGAAGTTCTGCGCTTATACATGGCCAAACTACGTAGGCTCAAACTCGGAACTGGGTTTCTAGTGCTCGGAAGGTACCTGTTCATTAGTGCCATTGTTTGTTTTGTATGACTATAGGTCGAGTGCATGAATGATTCACTGCGCCTACTGAAATAAGACAAACTACGTAAACTATGAAAACTCCACAAACTGATTTTCAGCCTACAATCACCCCCTTGAACAGCGGCCCTGCTAGCAAACAACATGTGTTTGTAGAACCATTTCTATAGTTTTCCGGCAATCAGGTTCGAGGTATTTGAATTCCATTCGAACTTGAAGATTGAGCACCAACACAACCAAAAAAACGATTTTGCAGCGTTTATGTATATGTATAGAGATTATTGGATTCACAAGAGAATGGAATCGCCAATTAGTAAACATTTTCCAATGGGTCCAATCGATGACGAATGCAATTCAATTCATTAAGCGAAAAATAACTAGGAGCCACTTTTTTTGAAGTCAATGCATTAAAGTATAGAGTTGTATGGTATAAAAAGATACTGGAGGAATTTGAGGTCGTAGTTTCAAGTCCACAACACTCCACCACTCATGTAACGGGTACGAGCTGTCAGGAAATGTCCACTAATAAATCTATTCAAGTCATATTTTTTTTTTTGAAATCATCTGAAACACGAGTTGATTAATATTGTGTCACCCAGTTTGTGAACCTACCCCATTCCACTTCCTTCTAGTCAACTACGTTCTGATGAACAAAAATCCGTCCCTATCAATTTTTTTTTTGCAACTGAGAATTTGGAAATGCGTAATGGTTGCAAAAAATCGTGGGGTCGCAAACTGGCAGACACACAGAAACCAGAGGTGGAACTGGGAGTACAAGCCAAGAATATGACCTAGCTCCTCTACTTGTTGCAGTCTCAAGCAAATCGTCTCTATTGGCTACAACGCCAGTTATCGACCCACAAACTAATTTTGTCCCACACGTGATGAGTAATGAATTTGGAAAAACATCCAAAACCAACACGAAAATTTTTAATAACTAAGCAAGACCATATTCATCAAAGACTATCCCCCAGTTGTTGCTCCTGTTTTCACCAGTATACTACCCAGCTGCTTCAATCCCCATCGGTAGATACAACGCATACTATTGGCAATTTTGACGCTTGGATTTTTTGACATTGGCGCATTCACTCAGTTTGAAAAAATCAAATAGTGGTACTAGTTGAACATTTGTGAGCTAGGATAAAATATCATGGATTCCTCCAGAAGATGTCGTCGCTGTAAGCGAAAGAGACTAGACGACGAACCCCCTGAAGTACAGCAGTACAAAACGTGTGCCAAATGTAGAATAATCGAAAGAAACAAAAAGAATTCTCGCAAACCATTGGCGGAAGAAACCATGTTGTATGGTTTGAAACAGTTCAAAGAACAAAGCGCGGGCGGCAACTACATGGAAGATGAAGGACTATTGAGAGACGAGTTCTTTCGCAGGTACCACAACAAACCGTTCAATTACGAAGTAGAACTTAATAAAGTGATTTCGAACCCCAACTATTCACCTCCAGTGTTGATGCCACCAACGACTAAGAGCTACACGTTCAAATCAACTACAGTGCCCATGCAGTTCAATCCCGCGGCAGCGGGATCGCACCAGTCCCACGGCCACTACCAATCCCCCATGTCGCTTCAACCACCACCCCAACAGCAGCACCAGCAGTTCACAAACCAACACCACTCGGCAACGACCCAGTACACCCAAGCTAAAACCGCAAGTGTGCTCGCGAACCAGCCTGCTCGAAGATACGACACCGACGACGATATATACACCGAATTGTCTAAACTCGGTAATGTTAATGAATTGCCGGCTAGGGCCGACGAAGCTGATCCGTTTGCCTACAACAATGTCTACCACGACTACCAAAATTTCTTGCTCACCATTCTTGCCAAACTAAATCAACAATCATCAATTGTCAATTTGGTGTACTTGAAAGAATTCGACGAGGAATTCACATTCAACTTATCGCGCATGGACTCGACCATCAACCACAAGGACGCCAACTCTAGCTTCAATCGCTACTCCAGCAAAATTGGCGGCGAAAAACATTTCCGCTCGATTTTGCTCAACAACTTGAAGGCCAATTACATCGACCCTATCATGGGGATATTGAATCTCGAGTTCAACCAATCGAGTAACAACTTGAATGACTTCAAAAATAGCTCGTCGATAAAGAGTTTCCACAATTTCGTCTACAATCCCAACGCCCCCATCCACACCACACCCTCGACCACTGGCACCACCACCGGCACCACCAGTACACCCGTGAGCGCCAACCTCGCATCCAAAATCAAAAACTCGTCAATTTACATGAACTACGACAGAAGACACAACTTGTTGATCTTGAAAATCAATTTCATTTTGTACCAACCATCCAAATTCAAATACTCGCTCGACTGTAAAAAGAAGGTCATGGTTACTTTCAAGGAATTGAGCTACGAAAAAACATTGAACAACGCCGTGGTGACTGGCCGAGTCGATCATAATATTGCCACAGCCCAAGTTGTCTACGACAGATTGATACTCGATGACTTAATCGGCAACGAAGTAGCCAAAGTTGATAAGGATTCGTTTGTGGGCGATTTCATCAATTCTGATAAAGTTTTCACCATCGAAGATGGCGAGGCTGACGACGATAGCGAAAGCGACGACGAAGACGACGATGGCGATGACGATGACGATGGCGATGACGATGGCGACGACGACGGCGATGATGACGATCTCGATGCCGACCAAGAAGAAGACGACGATGAGGACTCGATGGAAATAGACGCCGATTCTACACTCAACGCCACTGCAAACAACGGTTCCATAAACGGCGAGTATTCTTCCCTGACCAAAGAAGGAACGGCTGATTTAGATCCAATCTTGAAAAGATGAATTTTCACTGGCACTGCCTCATATATTACCCTCCAACTTGCAAAGCCGATTCTGTGAAACAAGCCTACTATATCTCGTGAATTTGCCCCCAGTAAGCCACTCTCCCCCTGTAACACATCCCTAGATAACAATATATATCTACATTCCCATTGCCAATACCGACGTCATAGTCTCAAACTCAGCCAGACTGTGAATCGCGCGTATTGAAAATTGTGATAAAAATAAGCTCCAATCTACGAAACCTTGTGAGATCGAACCCATAACACTTTAAGAGTAGAGATGGTTTCAGTGTCAAGGTTGAAGCAATTAGCTGGTCTAGTGACCACATCGTTGTTTTTGGTCACCACGAATGCGATATTCTTAGATACCAATAATGATTCGAGTATTTTGGAAGTCACATCCTTGATTGCAAAGGGGTTGATGGATTACTACGATGGAAAGAATTACGGTGGAGTGGTTGGGATGTTCACCTGGCCATACTATTGGTGGGAAGCTGGTGGTGCATGGGGAGCTCTTATCGATTATACCTATTATACGGGAGACGAAACTTATGTGAGCACCATTAAAGATGCATTGTTGTACCAAACCGGAGATAATAATAACTACATTCCATTGAATCAGTCAACCACCGAAGGTAACGATGATCAGGGATTTTGGGGGTTGGCAGTAATGGGTGCTACCGAGAAGAATTTCAGTAACCCTGATGACCCTTCCAAAGCATGGTTGACATTGACCCAAGCAGTTTTCAACACCATGGCCGCCAGATGGGACGGTTCGTGTAATGGTGGTTTGAGATGGCAGATCTTTCAATGGAATTCTGGTTACGATTACAAGAATTCAGTTTCCAACGGTTGCTTGTTCCAAATTGGAGCACGATTAGCCAGATACACCGGTAACTCTTCCTATGTCGATTGGGCCGAGAAAGTATGGGAGTGGATGGAAAATACTGATCTAATTTACGAAGATCGCGACTATTGGTTCATCTACGATGGGGTCGATGCCGATAACTGCAGCAATATCACAAGATACCAGTGGACTTATAACCAAGGGTTATTCCTAGCCGGCTGTGCTTACTTATGGAACCACACTCAAGACGAGATCTGGAGAAATAGAACTCTTCACTTGTTAGAAGGAGTGAAGGTGTTTGTCGCTGATGTTTACAATGGTTCTCAAGTACTATACGAGGCTGCTTGCCAACCATTGAATTCCTCGCTTACACCCAGTTGTAACCAGGATCAAAGATCATTCAAAGGTTACCTAGCTCGATTCTTGGGCATGACGGCCTTGATGTTGCCAGAAACAGCTGACACCATTCGTCCAATTCTAGTTGATTCTTCGAATGCCGCAGCTGGGTCTTGTAGTGGCGGAAGTGACGGCCATACTTGTGGATTAGCCTGGACTGCTGGAGGCTGGGATGGATTTTATGGATTGGGTGAACAAATGTGTGCATTAGAAGTAATGCTGCAGTTATTGGTACATAACAAAAACGCGCCCTACACGAGTACAACCGGTGGCTCGTCAATTGGAGATCCCGCTGCCGGGTTCTCTGATGGGAACTTCGATGCAACGCCATTGAGTTTGGACACGGCAGATAAAGCCGGAGCTGGTATTATAACTGCGATTATCTCGATCAGTGTCATTGGATGCGGTGTATGGTTGTTACTATGATGGTTCAATAGGTATATATACAGTAGACTGTGACAAATTTAACGATTTATCAAATTGTAGCATTTGTAGTCTCAGATTTTGTGACTTGAATTCGCGGAGGCTGTCAAATTTGGTGACGATAAAAAGGCAATAATAAGTTTGAGCAGCTATCAAACAATCTACGTGGGTACAGCATGAGTTTCGAAGACCAGTTCACATCCATTCAGTTGGATAAGGATGAGGAGAAACGAAAATTAGCCGATCAAGCTACAATTGCCGAAGAAGAGCCTATCTCAAACTCAGATATCTTACTACCACATGAGGATCAAAACCCCAATTCACAGCAAGATAGACCAATAGTGCAGGTCAAAGACGATGAGGAGGATACTGAAGAGAGAATACAAACATCAAGTGAGCAGATGTTTATATCGACTAATAGCGAATTGAACTCACACGAGGATACGATTGATGAACAACCCCAAGCTAAGGAGCGCGAGGAGACAAAGTCAGACATAAGCCCAGAGCCTCAGGAAGGAAATTCTCAAAGTTATGGGGCTTCGAATACGAACAATTACAGCAAAGTGGCAAATTCAACAACCACAATTAACAATTACGAAAACTTATACGCCGACCATTCTGATTTTGAGAATTACAGGCTTGAAACAACAGTGACTTCGCCAATCAGAGACTTGGACACGAATTCAAAACCCTATATTTCGTATTTATTGACAACGACAACAAACAATCCAAAGTTGTTGAAATTAACACAGAAATCGTTGAAAGATAACGAGGATTACATCTCGATACAAACGAGACGGAGATATGGCGATTTTAGATACTTGCATGACAGTTTATCCAAGGATTACCCTATGGTGATGATTCCCCCACTACCTTCTAAATCCAATTTCAAATACCTAACTGGTGACACCTTCAGTACCGAATTTGTTCACAAACGATTAAATTCTTTGAATCGGTTTGCCAAATTCATAATCAACCACAAAATATTATCGCAAGCTTCAATATACCACTTGTTTATAAGCGATTCTCCAGATTGGTTAACTTTTACCAAATCTTTAAAGCTAAAGGATAATGATGACTCCACAAGCTCGGGATTTGTGAACAAGGTTGTTAATGAGGAGATTACAGAAAGTTTTATGAATTTCTTAACTCCCTCCAAACACAAGCGTGAAACCAATAAAGATATACTTGAAATCAATGACAAATTGAAAAAGTTGTACGAAAATTTATTGAAGCTAGATCGGTTATTCTCAAGATTGAACCGCAAAAATCATGATTTATCGGTGGACTACGATCAGTTTTCCACACAAATTTTGAAACTAGCGAATGTTCAAAAAGATCATGAAGGAACTGAAAATGATTTGAACACTTCCACAAGTAGTAGCAAATCAGAGGAAGCAATACTAAGCAATTTCAAGATATTTGCCGAATCATTGAGTTATTTCTCTAAGAATTGGGAAGCCGTCCACAAGTATGTTGACGAATCGTTTCTCGTGTCATTGAAGGATTGTTCGAGATACATCTTGAGCTTAACCAACTTGATTGCGTTGGAGCATAACAAGAAGATTGATTTGCAGGTCTTGCAAGATTATTTGCAAAAATCAAAAAATGAATTGTCGATATTAGGTGGCGGAAATACGAATTACCGTCCACCGCCCAACTCAGTTACTTATACTAATGGCGGAATAGTCAACACTACAACTCAGTTGATAAAAGATACCTTGTCTACTTCCGCCACAGCAAATATAGGGTCGTCGACGACTGATAGCAAGATCGAGAAACTTCAAAGAAAAATCGCGGAGTTGGAAGAAGAAATTGATGCACACACCAAAGTGGTCAATGATTTGACAAACAACATTGTTAACGAAGAATATCCTGATTGGGATAAGTTTAACAGGGGTGAACTAAAAGAATCAATGTTAGGATTGTGTGATGAGCAAATTAACTTTTACCGCGGATTAATAGATAATTGGAGCGACGTAGAGACGAAACTTTCAAAGCGATTAGAAGAGTTAAGTTGAAATAAGATTGTTTATGGTTTTAACCTTGGGGACAGCTTGATTTACAGGAGGTTTAATAAGTAATATAAATTATCTGATCTAGTAGCATGTATTAAATTGTGTGTTTGCAAATCTGAACCATTCGCCATATATCGAAATACCAGCTTCCATTAATGACACCTAAAGTGACTCAAACAATGCTCTATTAAATACTCGAGGATTACACATTACATCCATATTCATAATGAGTGAACTGGTTCAATCTTATAAATATTTTCATCCATATCTTCACTCTCACAGACAAATTGATCGTTCACGTTGAATGCTGGATTGGGAATTTTCCATTCTTTACCAAGTTGTTGAGAAATATAGGAAGTGACATTATCGCAATCTCCCAAGAATGTTAAGTTGAAATCTCGATCTGGAATCAAATCGCGATTTATCAAAATCCGCGGGACCTTCCGAGCCACTCTATCAACAATACTTGCAACTGGTTCCACCTTCAAAGAAGTACCGATAACAATCACCATATCACATCTTGCAATATCATTTCTAATTGATTTATAGTATAGCCTAGGTAAGTCTTCACCAAAAAAGGTGATATCGGGCTTGATAACACCATAGTTGATGGGAACTTCATCGTTTAACTTGACCTTATTGTAACAACTGTAGCAACGAGGAACAGTTTGCGATTGTATATGAGGGTAAATCTTGGTACCCGAATATTTCGCGTGACAAGTTAGACACTTAGCTGTTCCAAACGACCCATGGCACTGAACTAATTTGTCCGGTGATATCCCTACCTTTTGTTCCAAATTGTCGATATTTTGGGTATAGTTTTTCAACAATTTCTCCTTTTCTTGCAACAAACGAATGAAATCATGAGTGATGGAGACTTTCCCATCTGGTGGTAGTATTAGATGAGCTATCGAGAAGAAAATATCCGGGTTTCGATTAAACGTTCGAATATTGAACGCGTGTTGGGGGTCTTTCAACTGTAAGTGGTTCAATTGTGAGTACAAACCTTTGAATGATCTGAAATCGGGTATCCCCAATGAAGTTGAGATACCAGCACCTGTAACCACCAATATTCGTGTACAATTGGTCAAGTCATGTAGAAACCTATCTATAGAATATCGTGGCTTCGATTGCAATGTGATGTTTGGTAACGTTAGGTTCAAGTCTGAATCTTTCAACATCAAGTCAGCTAGACTTGTCACCAACTCTTTGACAGTCAAACTTTCATATTCCACCAATGGGAATTCATAGCCTAGTGTTAATAAAAGTTCATATACTTCTCGTTTGCTGATCTTGGTGGGAATATATCTATTGAGAAATTTCATTATACCTTCGCGTTTCAAGTAGCTACGATACTTCAATTGTAATTTCGTATTCGGAAGTAAACTGGGTGGTGTGACATTGTTATCGGTCGACGATTCATCAGATACATCCACGTTGATCTCTAAATTGTTTCCATACCCATTTTCCTGATTTTGATATTTAGCAATTTTGGTGATGTTTGGTTGATGGTCTTGATCAGGAACCAAGTGTGTAAAAGATTGGAGCTTATAATTTTGTGGCGCGACCCGCGGCTGTTTGTCTGGTGAAACACTCGAAGACAACAACGATGACTGTGGCGTAGCCAAGTGCGGTTCAGACGTTCTTGACGTGTTCTTTGAGGTACTGTTCAACTTTGGCCTGCCTCGCTTGACCTGGTTACTCAGATCATTGAAAGGTATGTGTCGCTTCCCCGTTGTTTTAGCCGACATCGGTGTCAAAGGAAGTGTGAGGCGATTTGTAATCCTGAGTGTTTGATAATGGGTAGTTGTAATCGCGCTGTTAGGCAATGTATGATAAGATCTTCCTTGATACAAATGAATGTATCCTTACTGAAGCGTTGCTGTTTGTTTAAAAAAAAACAATATATATAATTTAACAACAACGAACTTTTCCCAGTGCTGTGAATGAGGAAAAAATTCATCCATCAATCGTGTGTGCCTGTTTTGTTTTCTTAGTTTCAACAAAGTTAAACAGTCTGAACTTTTGCTAGGAGCGAGCAGGTGTAGTAAAAATTAGACAGTTGGAATGTAGAGTTCAATGTATCCAGAATTTGAAACACCAACGCCACCACTTACAAGGTTCATTTGTTGCATCAATGTCCCACAAAACGTCTACGGTTCAATTTACTAGTAAATATCCTCATGACACCAAATACGCAACAAATAACAATGGAACCCGAAGTGTGAATTTAGATTAGTTAGGGACAAGACTTGCGCAGGTTATGGACTTTAAGGTTATAAATCGATATATCGTACTCTAAACTAGTTTGAAGTCAATCTGACTAGGAAATCAACAAAGGAGTATTCAAAACTTAATTTGTGAGCTAACTTCACCATGCGCTAATTTGAGAAAAAGCAAGGAACACTAATAGTGTGGAAAGATAAATAATCGAATAGTTAAAGTTAACACAAGTAGCTTGGTTTAGTTCACAATTACAAATCAAACTAGGCTATGGTTTTATAAATATGTCATCATCATTGAATTTCGTCCATGCTGAACAGTTATTGGGGACACAGGTCGGAATTAGTCGGAAATCAATTTTAAGGAAACAAAATCACTCATATAATTATTATGATAGTAAGAAGCTCGATAATATCTCCAGCTTCAAGAAAGTCCATAGGAGCAGGTGACTGATGGAATGGTTGCTCAAGTTTGCTATAAAAGTTTGAGAAACATGCAGAAAAATATGGAAGCCTTTGCAAGCGGCGAACCTCTGAATACCTGTTTTCTTGCACAAATCATTCGTAAACTTGTCTGATTCCGTTGTGTCACCACATGGCATTTGGGCTTTACTTCAATTACTTTTAACTAAGTATCGTGATCTAGCTTTGTAGCGCTGAAACTCTGAGTGGGTCAAATCCGATCACAGTTTTTAAGCTGATACAAATACCGGAATTGCTGAGACTCTTAACTTTATTATTTGCTTCGAAGCTTTGTACAGATACGGTTCAAAGCAGCATTGGCCCTTTTCGCGACATTTCTGGTCGTTGCAATTCCTTCGCATTGGATTGGTGAGCGAATTTCCTGACTTGCTTGGTGTTTGTGAATTGTGTTATTCGTACTCATTTACAAATTAGGTGTTCAACAACGTATACATAAAGTTCTTTGTACCTTTTCAATAAAATTTTACATGAGTAAATGTATACTAAATGCATTATATATATATGTATATATAAACTTATCTTATCAATTAGACTTCTTGGTATCCTCTTTGATCCTGTCGTCCTCATGGTCACTATCATCGTCACCTAGCTCAAACAACGTGTTTCCTTCAGTGGATTCAATAGGTCCCGCGGAACTACTTTCTCCATGTAAATTATCATAACTTGGTGGTGGTTTATGATCTTCGCTATCTCTAGTCAACTCAAGACTGTCGTTATCGATATCATTTCTGGGGCTAGCTTCTTCGTCGTCATGGCTCATCAACGACATGTCGTCCAACTCAAACTCGTGCCCTTGTTGGTTTTCCTCATTCTCCTCAGTACTCAATTGTTGTGAAATAGCCAACATGTAACTGGTTTCTGTTGGTCTCCACAACCACGCGATACCCATAAATACTAAAAAGAATACTACACTCTTCCAGAAATCATATAAGAAAAATGCTCCTTTCCAGTGCTCTTCCATCATTTGGGTCGATGACATGCTCAAATATATGAATGAAGATAACACTAACCCCCCAAAAGTCAATAAGACGGAAAAAAAGATAATCTTGAACAAATTGTCATATAACTGCAATTTAATAATCTGCCTTTGCTTGTGCAACTTGGCGGTTGTGGCTTTAATGGATACCAAGATTGTAATGTAGTAAACGGTCAAAGTGATGGTTATAGGAATGATTGGCAACAAACCTAACAAACCCGATAACGACTCATCACTCAATTCAGCAGTTGAAGAAACTGACAAAACGTTCCCAATGTAATACAGGTTAATTAGGTATCCCATCGAAGCAAAAAATTGACACACCGCCAATATCTTACATTTTGTCATTACTTTTTTTGGCAACTTCATCAATACAACCCCATAACCCAATGCAATGCACAACAACAAGAAAAATGCAAATGTTATTTTGGCAGAGTTTAATAATGATAAGAAAACCATATAAAAGATTGTGAAACCAGACGTTGGAGAACTGGTTCTGTTCAACAAATCGTAATATGACCAAACGACTATCGTATCGAAAGTTAAAAACGCAAAGAACGCTAACAAATAACGTTGCAAGGGTAAAATTTGATGTTGTTTTCTTTTCTTGTAGAATTGGAATCCGAATAATGCTAAACCAATCGCGTAACACAATGTCAAGATACCGTAAGCTGGCAACTTTGGTATTTCACTAGCGGCCAAGTGGCCAAAAGCATTTTGAAAATTGATTTCTCCTCTATAACTTTTCTTGGATAACGACACGGTTTGCACACAATAATAGCCCGTCTGATTGACTTCATAGTTTATGTGAGCAAATCCTAAGTGGCTCAAAGTATTGGTCAAGATTGTGGAATTGGTGACATTCTTACCCAATAAGTATTTACCTCTTTGTTTAGCGTCACATAATCCATACTGTTCAATTGCAGCGTCATCACAAAGATAACGCAAATGCCCTTCATTATTCTCGATTGGCAATCCAATGTTACTCAAGTCTAAGTATTCAAAGATAATATAACTCACTTCCATGTCTTTTATATCCAGTTCATCCTTTCCGTCGAATTTCTTCCCGTCGTACTCATCCAACTTGATGGTGATCTTTGGTTGGAATGATCCGCCCCAATCATGTTTTGAATATACACCAGCACAAACTTGGGCGTTAGATCCACTGTCAAACCTGACCTTGTTTGCAACAACAAATGGAAGCACAACAAAGAGCAACGCTAGAACATTCATTATCTTGAAGATACAATTGATAATACAAAATTCGGTTAACGTGGTTTTTCAAACTCACCGCAAGCGAAAAATTAAAGCCAACCAAATTGGTAAGAATACAAGCGTCATACAACTGATTTTGCAAAGCGTGAACACGGAGAAGAAACAATATTGAGTGGGCTCGTAGCATATATCATTCTATATAGTTACATATTTCTAGACGCCTGCCCATATGGATCCACCTGATTTGTGAACGTCCTTCGCAAGTTTATCAACTTGGGTATCCCAGTGAGTCAAGTGATTGTACAAGACTTTGACTTGATCCAAATTCAATATCCTTGGTTGTAACCAAGATACCAACAAGATCTCATCAATCTGGTTTATAGAACCTTTGATTAAGTTTAATGAGAAGCATTTGATGATTAAGTGCTCAACATCATTTATAGGAGCCCCAGTGAATTCGCTGATCTGACTAAATTTCAAAGTTTTGTTTGTCGTGGATTGCAAACTGATCAACTCCAATAAACTCATAATCATAATTTTTTGCTTCAAAAATAAATCATACTTCGTCAATAATGGGCATTTCGAGTAACCAACTTGCAACCATTTGTTGAAGGTTGCCAAATTGCCAGAGTTTAAGTTTATAACCAATTCATATAGCCAGTTATACTCCTCGTTTTCTTTAATTGAATTCAAAATATCATGCATGATTAACTCCCCAAAGTTATAGATCTTGTCACCCAACAATGTGGCCAAGCATAAGTCATAACACAACTTCAATTTGTCTTCGTCACTCAAGCTTTCAGTTGACGATAAATACAATAATCCATTTGAATAGTATAAGTTGTAATTGTGTTTATACTTGTAAAACTCAAACTTGGTCAAGTAATATATGGAGTTGACCTTGGTGTTGAAGATGATATTTGATGTGGAGTCAAATTTTGGCGACAATGACTCGATGATAGATTCGGACTGAGCGACATCGCCCAAGATCAAGTAGAAGCGGGAAATTTGCAAGTTCAAATATATAATTGAATCATTATTTTCAACGTATTTGGTATAGTCTCTATCCTCATCGTTTTTTATGTTATATTCCTTCTTCAACCCATTGATTGTTTGTGTTTTCAACTCGATCAATTTGTCGAGAGTTTCTTGTGGTTGAGTATAACTACTCAATAACAAATCAACCACTTTGATTGTGTTCAAGTTTTGGGAGAATTGGCTCACAAACAATTCGTACACTTTGAACTTCAAATTGGAATCAACCTCAGATATGGTGTAGTAAAAGCGTTCCAACTCCAACGTGAGTTGATGCCACAATTTACGTTCATAGTAATCTTCCAATTGAATCAACACGCTGTGAATTTCCTCAGACTCTGTTTCCAGTCTCAAGGTCGCCAACACTGTTGACACGTCGTTGTCTATATCCATTGCTGACATGTTTGTGTGAGAACTGTCGATTCAAACGTCGCCACTTGAAAATTGAGATACCAAAGGTACGACATTTATAAATGTCGTAACTTCTTTTATTTATTGTTATTTATAAAGAAAATGATAAGTGAAGTTCTATATCACTTTGCATTAACATTGATGTAACTCAGTATTCAACAAGTCTAATCCCCAAGGTCGCTCAAATTTTTTTGATTAATCTCCGACCCGGTTTGAAAGTGATAACCAAACCTGTCGAAACCACATTGTAATGCACAAAGTGTTCAACTTAAATGTCTCACAAAGTAAATGGGTTAGAAGGTGCACCTAAGTCGTTTCTGTATACGTCAACGAAGTAGCGGTGCTGAAGAGAGAAGCATACACTCACTAGAGTTCGCACTGGAAATATAGCCAACTTCCATCTGATTCTGGTTCCATCTGATTCTGGGGGCCAAATCACTAGACACATGGTTATTTGGGATGCAGCTTTGATTATAATTAGATGTAGTCGCTACGAATTTCAACATTCACTAGATTATTACATTCTCTGAATCAAATTGTTTCTCTCCGCTCTGAGCTTCATACATTAGGCGGTCGAAAAGTATGAAAGCCCCTTTTCAACAAAACTCACCCCACGTAATAGTTGATTTGCTACAAAAAGTTATTTCTTTCCGCTAGCAACTATCACGTTGATTGCTTACAAAAGGAAGATATTGATATTACAAAAGCGAGCTTGCTTGTGGCGTCTAATCATTGACGAAGTGTTTTTGTTCCTTCACGAACTCCACAACTAGATTTTCGTATTGAGGAAACAATAAAATCATCAAAATACGAAAAGTCTAGTCGCAGCTACTTATACGTGATTCTTACTTTCATTATGCTATCATTACCATCCTATTCTATATCTATACATTTTCCGTCAAGAATGTTTTGAATTCAGTGAAGTTGATCAAGTTTTCGTGGAATAATCGCTTACCATTTTTTATATATTGAATCATCAAAAGTAGCCACTTTTTCTCCATTTTATTCAAAAAGTCAATGTAAGTAGTAGTCAAGGCCTCGGTCAACTTGTTCATGTCGTTATTAGTCAACTCGATGAGTTGGTCAAGTTTATTCAACTCCTTCTCAATCTGGATAAGTTTGAACTTGATTGGCGAAGTATTACTTTTATCAGGTGTATCCTCATCAATCAATTTTGAGTAATGCTTGTTGTACGTATTGTTACCCCCAAACATACCGTACCACGATTTTTTGTTATGTATCGACGCAGTTTTACCGTGAGACTTGATATTCTGTATCGCTTGATTTATAGTAGGACTGTTCAAATCTTTCAAATGATCTAAAGTTTGTGATACATTCTCAGGCGAGCTAATGGTTTTTGTGGTCAAGAAACTCAACAACTGCTGAAACTTATTGAATTTCAATTTGTAGAGTAGCTTGAACTGAATGATTTTAAATTTGTAAAACTTTATCAAGTTCAAGCTTGCCAAGTAGTATTGGATCAATTGGTGAGTGGGTTCTTGCCACTCGGGTATTAAATGATCTATTAGGAAGGATTCAAAATTGAGAAAGTTTGAATCTATGGTTGATCCAAACCTCTCAATGATCAAACTCAAATCATTATTGACTGGGGATTTGCCTACTTTGGTGTTGTCAAACACTTGTAATGAGAAATTGTTCAAATTTGCACCCAAGTCAATCAAGATCGTGACCATTGATTTGTAATTTTTCGTTGACTTTGAATTCAACTTGTTTAGATCTGACAAGACCTTTAAAATTTTGTGTAGTTTTATTTCAAATTGAACAAGGTTTTTGGGGATAGAATTGAAATCCTCGAAATCTGGGTGCTGATAGATATCAATTGAGTTCTCCTCCTGGCTCAAATTTTCATTGTATGTAAGTAGGTCTTGTCGTTTCAATGTGTACAATTTTTTTTGGTCTTGCAATTTTGCCAAGTCCTCATTGATCTTTTTCAACGACGATAAGTTATCGATATTGTTATTGAATTCGAACCCATTGATTATTGGTAGCAATGAGTACAACCCATTCTGATTGGTGGGGTCTATAGGATTGGCCAACAACAAGTTATTGGGAATCAAGTTCACTGGAGGTTCGTTCAAAGCATTTTCCCAGCACAATTCATAATTGGGATCAAAGAACTTGGCAATCAACTTACAGTTTCTCAACTCTTGGTTACTATTGAAGATCAAGTCAGTTAGAAAGTTGGTGAAATACCGTTTTCGCATTTCTATTATATTCAATTCATTATTGTTGTTGATTGAGTTGATCAAATATGAGAACAACGAGTGTTTTTCGGGTATTGGTGGGATAATGAAAGTTGGAAACAACTTCAACAAGTTATCTCGCAACGACTTAAATTCGCTATACCTTCTTTTCACCACAATTGTCGACAATTCGTCTTCGTTATCTTGGCCGTCACTACTAATGATTGATAGTTTGATAAAATAAACAATCACTGTGGAGTTTAGCAAACGTTCTGTAGATATCACAGCAATTTTTAACTTGGGATCATTGATGAGTTGTTGTATACGTGTGGATATCCCTAGCGTACTATTCATCAAGTCATCTGCTGGCGATAAGGATCGGTTACGCTCATGATTTGCGTGCCCCCCAGCTTTGGCATTCTTTGTTGATTTATAAGGGTTATTCAAGATCGATTGATCTCCATAAAACGACGGATTGTTATCCTGTTCTATATCCTCAAACATATGGTTGCTAGGCGCCATGTTGATCTCTCAATCAAACAACCTTCAACTCTACAGCCGCCAGATTTCATTATCTGATTGCTTTGATTTTCTGGGGAGTGCAGACAACCCAGGTCATTGTGGTTTTAATTGACACTCAGTCAGAGAGAAACAATAGAACAAAGTGGTCAACAACGACTGAGCAAGATGCAACGATGTAAACAGGGAGTGAATAGGTGTGTGAACGAGCTATACTTTAGCAAATTAGAATGAGGGACTTTGTAGTTTTCCGCCTACTCCAAATGTCAAACTGAGTTTGCGAGTCCATCGATCGATAACTCGAATATTGATTATGTCTGATGCCTTGTTCTTGTGTAACATTTTGATCACTTAACCTAAAAAGCTGAAAGCCATCCTTTGAAGTAATTGTTGGAATTCCCGAGTTACTTCTTGGCGCCTGATTTGAGGAACTCACAAGATCAAAGGCTATGTTATGAGGCTGGGTACTCATATTAGCATTCAATAATCATCAATCATGTAATAGCGTCAATTTCCACATTTGAAGTTAAATCTCTAATAAATTACGAGTCTATAGGTGAGATTACACCATACCAATCGCAAAAGAACCTGAGAGCTAGGCTATAAATAGTTTCAATTGACGTGGTAGTGTTTACGAGAATTGCACCAGGGTCATTATCGTATTTTCTTGCTAAACCAAAATCGTACTATCGATTGGTTGGGAACTCCGTAGTGTCCTTAAACTATAAAGTTATGACTGAAGTAAAACGAATTAGTTGATGAATTCTACAATCAACTCACTATGGCAATGAACACATTAAAGGGGTTCTGGGTTGCTCCAAACAACTTGCTACTCCTGGTTATTGACTTGAGCATATTGTTCAGCTTGATACTATCAATCTCAATCCTGTCTCGATATTTCATAAAATATTATATTAGCGAATTCAATTCAATCTTATTGTCGGAGTATTTATTTGTTGAATTCATCCTACTGGTCATCGTTGTGGTGTTCACCTACCCGTTAAGATACTGGTGCCTTGAAAACTTGCATCTCAATGTTTTGAATGTCTCAGGTTATTATCTCGATGATAAGGTGGTGTATATTGGGATTTTGGGGGTAATTTACTCAAGTTCATTGGGAACAATAAGAAATGCTATAATGGCTACTACTTCAATCTTCATATTGTCTATCCTTTCTGGCTACAACAACGACACCCAAAATACCGAGATAAAACACGAAAAGCAACCGAGCATTTCTCACGATTTGTTATCAGTTCAGGAGTTTCTAAGTTCTTCGGAAAGCTTGAGTGATTTGGAAATAAGAACAAGCTAAGTTGTATTGAGTGATTCGCGTAAGGTACCAAACTGACACGATTATTGTTGGATATCTACTTCAACATTAGAGAAGCTAAATTCAGCTGTTTTGCACTAACACTCCTGATATCCGCCACAAGGAGTGGACGCTGGTCTACCAAGCACATTATAAAAAGCTCATTGCAAGTTGATTTGCGCTTACAACTGGCCCCATCGAGTTGCCTATTCTTATGTTTGAAGCTTACAATTTTTCATTCTCTACATGTATATGTCAAAATCATTTTTCATGGGGGTACTTGAACCCGCTAGTGTTTCTTATCTCATCCATCATGCCCATTACTAACAAGCTTTCGTCTAATGGCATAATGTCGTTCTGTAATTTTCCTTGAGTGATATCTTTAGCTACTGCATTAGCCTCGTAGATGAACCCGTTGTAGTTGGCATCGCCTTCAAGGATTATGTCATCTTTGCTCGTGTCGTAGAATTTGATAATTATCTTCTCGGGGCAAGCTGGATTTTTACCATACAATTCAGCTTTAGCTAACGTACCCTCCAAATTTGCGTAAGGTTGTTTTGCTGGAGAATATTCACTCCAAGACAAAACTGCCATTTTCCCTGATTCATAGTTCACAATTGCTGCACCTACGTGATCGACCTTATCGATTTCATCAATTTTCAAAAACGATTTAATGTCAAATTTTGTGTGTTGCTTCCCCACGTTTTCGTCAATTAAAGTTCTCGCATAAGTCATGGCGTATACCCCAATGTCTAGTAAAGCACTGGCACCAATGTTGATATCCCTAACTCTATGAGAAGGGGATAAGTTGGGGACACCAGCTAGATATGAAAAGTCCATCAAAAGACGAGTGATATCACCCATGATTTTATCTTTATAAGCTAATTGTCTCAATTTCAATACGATTGGGAAGAATCTCGTCCATACCCCTTCCATAAGGAACAATTTTTTCAGCTCTGCTACACTATAGATCTCTTGAAGTTGGTTTTGATCCAAGGTGATTGGTTTCTCCACTAACACATGTTTGCCGTTGTTTAACGCTTGTAAGACTTGGTCCTTGTGGATATGATGGGGAGAAGCAATGTAGACTACTTCTACATCGGAGTTTTTGTAAAAGTCATTATACAATTCAACTTTTGGCACGACTTCGCCGTTGTTAGATACAGTGAGCTCATTGTCCTTGACCCATTTCTCCCCCTTCTCGATCGAAGATGCTCCAATGGCAACTACCTTATGAATGAAACCTTTATCGTTGGAAAGATTGTTCACTTTCAAGTCGTGAACGAATTGCTCAGCGATATTACCAGCACCAACGATTCCCCAATTAATCTCAGCCATTTTGTTTGAGGCTTAGAAATTGTGGAGAATCAATTGTTTAAATAGTTCCCATTTTTCCAAGAAATCTTTCAACTTGAGTGCAACGTTGTACTTTTTCTGCGCGAGTTCAACAACAATAGTAAGGTAGATGCGTGAAAACGGTTTATGACGTTGATCTCGAGGGTGAACCCAATTCGATTTGTGGGGTTAGATGAAGCAGCCGCGATAGTGTAATAATCAAGTAACTAATACTAGGAGGTCTCACAAATTTTATAGTCCTAAAAATCAACGTTGAAGAAAGGGTCTCAGACCAATTAATCGCGTATGAACGAATTGTAGGACAAGATTGTCGAACCACAGTAGTGCTGGTCAATGGAGAATAAACATGCCTTGGGTTATGAGTCATGATGTTGATACAGTGTGTTTCTCTAATCGAAAGTGAATATTTTTCGAGATAGTCACTTGACATCACAAGGTACGTGGTGCTACAGCACATTTTATTTGACCAGAGGTTTTCAAAAGGCGGTATACTTTCTTGCGTTGGACAATGGATTTTGGCTTGCGCATATATACACTTAAAGTGAAGGGAAATCTTGAATTCACATCATGATCTTTTTTTTTTCTGAAAACTTCGAATCATCAGACATAGACTTAGTCGTGATTGAAATGCACTCGCTTGACAAAGACTTCAATACTTATTATGGTCAAGTGATGGAATCATGACGCTCGAAGTTGTTACTTAGTATTACACGGTGGTTGGACTTCAAGCCTCAGAAATCAAGTGATCTCAAGTGACTCAAGGCCATAGCAACCACACTTTCACTTGAGGTTTTGATTTGATTGTGCTTGTATGTTGAATTTCCAACCGTTGGGTCTCTCTCGTATTCAATACGCCTAGTGGTCTTGCGAACTGCGGGATTCTGAATGGACCAAGCCAGTGTCAATATTAAAAATCTTAAGAATTATCCAAATTCAAACCGAATAGTAAACTGATCAAACTAGTTGTTGCAAATTAAACCCGATCATCAGTTTTGACACACCATTGTTCTAGATGAACCTTTGTAAAAAACTTCAAGCACGACAAATCCTGAAACACGACACTTAGCCGTTTATCACTTGTTTACGCAAATGTTGGTACAAAACTAGAATGCTCAACTAATGTCACTCAATGTCGTATTGTTTCGTTAGATAGCTAATAACTAGAACTCGAAGATTTTCATTTGTGCTGTTGTCTTCTAAGCACATTTGATATCTTGGTCTAGCTCAATTGGTCCTTGACACTTCGTTTTGGAAAGCCTGTTTAGGATTTCCTTACTCAAATGTCGTTAATATCCTGGGACGAAGGCTCGTAAACTTAAGTTACGTCAATTGTTACAAGTACACCTACCACTAAAACTACCCATCAGTGTTTTTCTTGCACTGCAGGTGATCTAGATTAGAAATGGGTGCATACCTCATCTATAAAGTTGAGCACTTTTGATCACATTTCAAGATTTTACTCTAGTGTGGTGAGCACTGACGAATGATACAATTGCAGCCAAAATTCAATTAAGACACTCGACTGCTTAATTATCCGTTTGCGACTAAGTTTAGACACAGCCTGACTTTGATTGAAAAAAAGGTTCAACAGTATAAGGTTAGTATGCAAAGATTGACACTCAGCTACAATGCAAATCCGCTCTCAACCATCGTAGCCTTTATCAATCCCGCAATACTTCCTTGATAAGTTTCCGTAAATTGGACCCACCAAATTTAGGTTTTCACAAACACTAATGCCATCTATCGAATTCTAGAGCCTACTGGTCGAACATTCCTTTGCGAATCCATTTCCAAAGGTAATAACTGTAACTACATGAAGAACAATCCAAGTATAACTAATCTGAACGATAAGGCTGGAATCGAATTTACCAGATAGTGACACAACACACGATACCACCGAGGAAAATATCTCAGCTCTTTAGTAGTTGTTGATACAGAACCCACTTTTCAAATCCCAATTGCAGGTCAGAACATACGACTTCCACGAAACAGTTTACGTATCGGGTTTTCAATTGTCAACTCCATCTTGGTGTTCTTACGATGGTAAACCAAATTTCACCCCGGAAGATTATATAATCTTGCCTGTTTGATGGGTTTCTTTTTATCCTGATTTTACCGATCATAACCGTTTTTTTCGCTTTTCTTGTTTTTTTTCCTAAACCCGTTTTGACTCGGTTTTTGCCAGATGTGGCAGCGCGCAGCAACTACACTTACCCCTTTATGAAGAATATATTAATCTATAAGTTATGTATGATGGTTGATCACAGTATGCAATCGGGCCCATTGACCTGCCCTGGCAGGGAATAAATGGGTTCTATAATAGGTATTGTTTTCGGAAATTCGTAAACAGGTGGACTCACAATTTGATCTCATCTCTCTTGATCATCTTTTCAAAGTTTTGCAAGTCAACGCTGTCAGTGCAGCTGCCGCCACACACGACAACCACCACCACATCGTCGGGTTTCAAGTTGGGAAACTGTTTTAACAAGATATCCAATTTGCTGTAGCACACCGACACTGAGGCGCCACATGCGGGTTCGACAATCTTGCCTTGGTTCTTGTAGTAGTCGACACATCCCTTGACGGCATCCAAGTCGTCAATTACCTCGAGGGCGGTCTTTGTAGTGGCATCATGGTAGTTGTCAATACTTTGTTGTGTGGTGTAGCTGCATGCCAAACTGGTGGCTAACGAGTTGACGGTTTTTAAGGTGATGAGTTGGTTTTGGTCAATGCTGGTTTTTAAAGTAGGGGCTTGGTTAGTTTCCAACAACAAGATCTTGGTGTCCAAGTTGTATTTCTTGATTCCTTCAAAGATACCATTGTATAAACCCCCACCGCCACACGAGCACACGATACCTTTCAATTTCTGGGGTGGTACTTGCTGCACAATTTCATCAACAATCGATGAGTGGCCCTGCCACGTCAAGGGGTTGTTGAAAGGATGGCAGTAGATGGGCACCACCGATTTGTCAACCGACTCCATCAACGATTGCAAATAGTTATCGGCCTCATAGATTGAGTTACCGAAAAGAATGATTTTGGCATTGTACTTGACCAATTGTTCTTGTACTGCCTTCTTGGAAGTGGTGGGCAACACCACGGTACAGGGGATATTGTAGTATCTGGCCGAGTAAGCGGCGGCTAACCCAGCGTTACCCCCCAGCGATGCGTAAACGTGACAAGGTTTACCTTGGTTCTTGAGCAAGTTTTGGTAGATCAAGTTACCAATGCCCCTGAGCTTGAACGAGCCACTGGGCTGTTCCAAGTCGTTCTTGAACACCACCTGGAATGGTGGGGTGACAGGAAGTTGTGCAGTGACATTCGATACGCTCGAAACGACGTGGGGACGAGTGAGTTCTTGGTGTACGGCTAAAGACATGTTGAATGTGCTAGTGAATATTGGTAGAGACTATACCCACCAGCGAACAGTGGGTTTATATATCCTCGTGGTTATCACTCGAGACACCAAGTCACAAATGACTCGGTGGGAGGGGGCCGGAGAAATAATTGCGAACCACGTAAAAAACCGGTTAAGGAGGGGGCAGCAACAAGACCTGATCAAAAGGAAGGAGATGGAATGGCTTGATTGAAGCTAAACCACCCCTATAACACAATTAACCAGTAAACTAGGATACACAGATGATACACACTTTGCCCATCAATTGACTCCAGACGGGATTTTGGCGACTTTTTCCCTTCAGGTCATCTGGTAGGAACCACCAGGCTGACGGAGTAGTTGTTCCTACTCCGAGGGTATTTTCTCGTGCTAGCTACTGTGTCATGGAAATGGATACACTGGAGAGAGTATAATGGGGGTCAGGTAATAGTCGTGAAGCTGGTGTTGTATGGAGTGAATTAAGCTGGTACAGGAAGTTTTGCGACTCAGACCAAATGTACTGGTAGAGAGTATTGGGTGGGTTGGCAAAGACTATCGAGAGTAAAACGATGATTGGCAGACATGGATCAAGTAGTATGAATATATGTGGTTGGTCATGGTCTGTTGTTTTCATCTCCTTTTGTAGTCGAGTTTAAAGTGAGAACACCCTCGGAAATAGATAAATATTTTGAGCTCTCTCAGTGGCGATGGCCATGCAAACTCACCCGCCCCAGCTTACTCTGGCCCATGGTCTTATTGATTCTGAAGTTATCTGGGGTTGGCAAAAGCAATTTCCATCTCAACTGTCTAATCGCTTAAATGCCATGAGGCCAATGCGGAGATGAAACGGTTGGGCAAAGCAATTAAAAGCTTAACGCGAATGAGATCAACTCGGGTTTCAGCGCACTCTGATGGCAATGGGTCAAGAACCAGAACAATCGTGTAGTGCGGAGTTACTTTGATATCACGTCACACTACTGCAATTTCATTTCAAGCACGAGACCACCATATTCTCACCAAATCATCGGAGTTGTTTCACCTGGACCTTTAAATCTGGTTTCGGGAATCAAAAACAATTCTTGGCTGCAAAAATCTAAAATACGAGTTAAACGTTACCACTGCATGGAAGCATGTCCTAACGCTCGTAAGAAGTTAGTGGTGGAAAATGTAGACTAGCTTGGATGATACTGGAAATCAGTGATTTTTGTACAATATACTAGCCATTAGGGTTGCAGACTAGTATGGTTGGTCAAAAATTACTAAATCGAGCGATTCTACAGTAAACAAGCTATTGGTGATATATTTCCTGAGTATTCAATACCACCATAAACGAAGCAGATTTGTGTTTTGTCGATTATGTCGTTTGTTGCCCACGCGATGAGCACTAAGCCAATAATCAACTAAGCCAGTTAGCTCAAGCCAAGTTCAAGCCTCGAGTTCAGGCTGGGGTAGATATACCTAAGGGTTTACTTGGTTATTTATTTATACGAAGGCATGGGTATACATTCTTTCCCCATCTTCATCTTCTCCTTATCAACATTAATTCAACTTGGTTATTTAGTGGTCGAGTCGACAAAACATGTTTGAGCCTACTACGGTAAAACTAATCATAAACTAGCTCAAGGTTCAAACTTTAACTACAATATTGCATAATTGCTACTTTGGTCGTGGTTGAGAAACGTTTTAACAATATTGAGCACGGTGCGTAGCCTGATATACACTACCCAATACAATTGAACTAGAGTAGCGATGAAGGGTTGAGGTAGCATACACTAGTTTGTAATCCCGTCTATCCCTCTTTTGCGTGCGACAGATCCCAAATCATCCAGAACCTTCCCTGGTGGATTCAGAATAATAATATTTATTCAGGCTCGATTTTCTCAGTGACCAAAAGATTCATAGCATTTATGTTGCTGGTGTTTACAATTTGCCAATTATTATATTACAATATATTCTTCTTTGTCAAACTAGAAGATTTGGAATAAAGACTTGCTTCATATCATATCTCGGCTGTCGGCTATCGAGATTACGTTTCGTCTAACTTCATTTTAGACTTAGGCCATTGCAGACCTGTATATTGCTACGTGTTATCTTAGCAACCTTAATCAGATAACAACAACAAACATAGAACCATGGCTTCACCTATTTTGTTCTCGAACCCATCGAAGGCATTCTCGCTATGGATCGTGTTTCGCGGGATCCAGTTTTCATTCTTGTCCAGTTACAGAAGTCTTCAAAATTTCAACTTGATCTGGTCGATAATACCGCAGTTAGTGTCGATGGTGAAACTATCCTTGAGTTTGTACGTGGTCATTAATGGTCCTATCTATTTAACAAATGGAGTCATAATATTATTAAACTACTTGTTCTCATTCAAAATCAATAACGTTGATTTGATTGAAAATTTGCAGTATTTATTTACCAATTTCAACTTGCTGGTGATGATTATAGGATATTTGCGTTACTATAATGTCATCAACTTCAATCAGTTCTTCATGGAGAATTTGAAATTTATTGATCAGGTTAACAAAACCAAATATTTCGCCAGCTTACAAAGTCTCCCAATTCAAGCAAACCAGTTGCAAGATGAGTTCAAACAGTTCAACACGCGATATTGCAAGTTTTATGGCTATTGTTTATTCGTTTTTGTGTTGGTTCATTTCCCACACAAAATATCAACCTTGATTTTATCGTTGATATCATTTCAGTTGTTTGTTGACAAGATTGGCACGTTGCCCTCGATTTTATTGATTTCTAGCTTGAACTTAGTACCACCAATCTACACGTTCAAGCTTTTATCGTCGGTGTATGGGTGCGAATTGTTAGCACAGGATCTATTGATTCCATTTTTCAACAAGATCGCATTCACCACGTTTGAGAGAAACCAATGGTTGAAATCGCGAGAAGGGGTCCTCTTTGGCTTTTGCTTCGTCAATTACTGTTTGATCCATTACTACCCACATCTATCATTCGGGTTGTACATCTCAGCACAATCAAATATGGCGTACTTGTTAACCAAGATTACTGACGTGCCGCCAAAATCGGCACATAAGCTAATCAACTGGACGAGTTCTCAGTTGGTATGGAACGATTGCGAAATGTTCAATGGGGAATTTGTAGAGGATCCATTCATTGGATTACCTGGATGGTTCTTGTTCACATGAAGGATGTGAGATAAAAGTTTATATAAGGACAGTGGGGATAAAAAGGGTTTATAGAGTAATAAAAGGAGGATTACTGAGATTTTTTGTATGCGTTCATTAGGTTCATCTATAACAGCTTATCGTAGCTGTCGAATAATAATACATATTGTTATACAAGTTCAATTGATGTTGTAAGTTTTGTTTCCTGTGATGTAACAAAACTGGATTGTTTGCAATAATTCTTTGGTAATGGTTCCAAACTCGGGCTCAGAAATTATGTAGTTGAATTTCCCCAATTCATCTTTTCGACTGTTCAACTTTAACAAAGGTATTTTTGTTAACTTGCATGTCGACCATTTGTGATTGGTAGTAGAATTGATTAGCTCATCATCAACTTCCATATCGTTCACTGAAACTGTAAAACTTTCTTGGAAAAATTTGGTTTTGATTGTAATTGTGGCTTCGTGGGGTATATGTTTGGTATAATCTGTGAGTGGGTCCAATTTTTTCAACCGATGATGGTAGCAGATGATTAAGTACTTATCAAATTCGTCTAATTGCGGTGATGAGATTTGAATATGGTTTAATATTATTTTGATCAAGTGTTTGGTAACACTCGCTTCTATCGTTTGCATTTCTGCTTGTAATTTTGACTTGTACTCTTCCACGCCTTCGATCTCGGTGGAGTAATTCAAAGTGTCTAAAATGATTTTGTTGAAATTCCAAGAATAGTGTAAATGCTTCACTGCCGGGTTTTCATTGAAATTCTTGGTCAAAGATTCGACAAGGCTAGATGATAGATCGATATGTAGATCGACGTTGATATTGAAATTCCTTTGTTTGTATATTTCCACCTCGCCAATATAACGAGCCATTTGTCCAGTGGGGTCAGGTTGTGACAAATCCGGGATCAATGGTAGCTCAGAATAATGGTTGAACCAGTGGTTTGATAAATAACCAATAGATGTTGCGTTCGATTCGTATTGGTGATGGTTATGTAGGCCCTCATTTTTGATCACTGGGTTTTCTATTTCCGTTTGCAAAGCATCAACCTTGATAAAGGCGAGGTAAATCTCATTCTGGGAGTCGATAACGTAGTTCAATGCATTTTTTTGAAATACTTTGAATAGTATTGTCACCAAACCATTGTTATTGGTGACTCCATAATTGACAAATGACCCTTTCACCAAGTTGGTTTGTGCATTCGATGTGGGTGAGGTGGTAGTTACCGTTTCTTGAACCACTTCTCCGTCACCTAAAGCTGCAGACACATCTTCTTCCTTCACCGGTTCCTCCTCATCAATTGAATTGACTAATTGGAAAGACAGCAAACTTTTATTTACAAAATGTTGTAATTGGTGATCGATTTTGCTCGATGCAAAACCATTAGTCGACAAGCTAAACTCGAAAGATTCGAACGATCCGTTATCGAACGACAAGAGAATTTGCAATAGATTCTCCTGTTCGTGGGTGATGATACTGCAACAGGTATTGTAGTTGGTGTAAGTTTGGGTGAAGAGTTGCCAGTTGCGGGACACGATGAGTTTGCCCGTGAAGGTGGATATGTACAATAACTCGTGCGCCGCGGTTTTAACCCAGCAATTGGCATGGTTCAAGAAGCGCGAAGGTTTTATGAGCTGGGTGCAAGTGGTGTCAATTTTGCCTGACAAATCGATCGAGTAAACGTCGACGGCGTTTTTGTTGGAGATCACCAGCAAGTAGGTAATGTTGTTTTCAGTGGTGGGGGACCAGGAGTGTTTGATGATATCCAATTCCGATTTGATGGTGTCGATGTGGATCAAGTCTTCTTGGATGAGGTAGATGATGATGTCGTTGTTATAGTTGACCAAGCACAAGTAGTTATCGACAAACGAGAAGCATTTGATTTTCAATGTTTGGTAGGTGTGTTTGTTCACGAGCAACGGCGATTCGTAAGCGTACCCCTGTTGGGCGAGCAACATGTCAAATAGGCAAAACACCACTTGGTACTTGTCGATGCTCAAGCTGGTTCTTTTCAACACGAGCAACTCGCCCGAGTTGTACAAGATGCCCAAGAGGGAGTCTCTGGTGTTTGACAGTAGAGGCGACCACTGGTGGTCAACGATCATTAGTTCGTGCAAGCTGTTGGTGATGGTGAATGGTTCGTCGAGCAGGTCAATCACCAAGTCTTGGAATTTGCGAATGGGCAACTTGTCCTGGGATTCTATCATGAGTATGGCGGTGGTGTTGAACAAAGTTTTCGGTTCCAATATCGTCAATTGGTTAGCAGTGATGGACTCGTGCCAGTTGGGGAGTTTAGGGTCGAGGAGCGTGATTTGGTTGTTGTTGTTTATGGCCAATTGGTTATTCTGCGACCATTTCAAAGGAATGGAGTGGGGACTGGCGGGTTCCACTCGATGCAACGGTAAACCGCGTATCCATGCCTGTTTCGATGTCATTTGAATGTGGGTGGTGGTGGGTTATGTGGAGGTAGGTTGTTTGTTTATTTGATGGTTGTAAAATCGACTAAAAAAAAAAAAAAAAAAACCCGTGCTACCATCCACTAACAATTTGGGGTACCACATTTCATCAATAGTTAAACAATCAACAAATCATCTTGATCATTATCACTACCTAGCATATATCATCAATACTAGCTCACCTAAAACCTACTATTACTGTAATCTCAAAAGTTAGTCCACCACCACCACCAACAAATGCCAATGCAAACCAGTTGTGGTTTGCATGCCATGTAGCTTACAGTGTATCTGCAAGTGTAAGCATCCTTACAATCAGTATACCATGCTTGTACAAGCATGTTTCATCAAACCATCTAGACCTACAATGCGACCAACGTAAGGTAAACGGTCATTATTCAACCCAACCAAATAGAGACTACTCAAATATCATAGTACCTTTCCCCCCTCCATATGGCAACTATTCTTCTTATTGTCCCTTGTTCCCTTATCATTCTTTCAAAGTATTTACTAACTCCTATCGTGTATGTCTCACGTGACACTATTTGATTCCGTTCCGAACGAACGCCCCCACCGATTGTGAATAGGTTTTTTTTCCTTTTTTTTCCAATTCAACCGCCCAAATCATCAGGCACAGGGATGGTAGCGCTTATTCCATCAAGATTATCACAAGTAATGGGTGTGATTTATTAGGATTATACAATGGATTATACCATTGGTAGTATTTGTAATACCTCCTCCGCTGCACCCGCCCACAACCATGTAATTAGACTTTTGGACCGTGGTATCCCCCTAACTTGTATGCTCGGGTTTCGATGGTTTATCGGCAAATATTGACCTCCACGGATATATCTCAATCGAGAAACAAACTTAAAAACCCAACAAAATCAGGCTGATTTATTGGTGTAATCGATAACGGGAAAAAGTAAAAAGGGAAAGGAGAAGACATTGGCAATTGAAAGTGTTATTGGTTTATTCTTCTTGCAATTCCTCACAAGATTTACACCTTACATTCTTCCCAACCCCAGATATTTAATATCTGGTGATAATTATTCATCAGAGAGATTTTTTTTTTTTTTTATTTGGATAATTAGTTAGGTTCAAATCTACTAATTCTTTTTTTTTATTTATTTATTGTTGCCATCACCATGAGCTTGATTGATGTCAACCCAGGCACCATCAAGATAGACTGCTCCGGCGCTTACATTGGCAACGATATTTTGTTGAAAAAGAATGAACTGTTGAAAAAAAATGATGTCGAACTCTCATCATCATCGTCATCGTCACCATCGCCGCTGTCGTCATCCTCATCGTCTCCTTACATCACCGACGACGATGACGACGACGATACAATGTCGCTCTCCTTCTCCGACCTCGACAGAAAGGTCATTGTCGACACTACCCAATTGCTGAAAAATATCACCTTGCCCAAACACAATAAAGAAATCATCCACTTGCTGATAGATATCGGCGGCACCTTGACAAAACTAGTCTACTTCCACAAAAATATCAATGGCGGTAAACTCCATTTCAAAGATTTTCCCACCAACCAATTCTCGTCCCTGGTGCTCAAATTCATCATCAAATTGGTGCAAACCAGCATCAAAAATAACAACTACAACCACCCAATCACCTGTATCATGGCCACGGGCGGAGGCGCCCACAAGTTCTACAAACTCATGACTAAAACCTTCAAAAATTACCACTTGCCCATGAAAATCTGTAAATTGGACGAAATGGAATGCTTGATCACAGGACTAGACTGGTTGATCACGAAAATACCACACGAAATCTTTTTGTACGACTTGGACACCGATGCCACCATCACCTTGCCCCACACACCAGCACCAACCCAGATATACCCCTATCTCTTGGTCAATATCGGCTCCGGAGTAAGCATGGTCAAAGTAACAGGTCCAGGCGAACACTTGCGTATTGGCGGAAGCTCGTTGGGTGGTGGGACCCTCTGGGGGCTCCTCTCGCTTTTGACCGATGCCACCGATTACACGGAAATGTTGGAAATGGCCCAGCATGGGGATAACAACAATATCGACTTGCTTGTAGGTGACATCTACGGCACCAACTACAATAAGATTGGCTTGAAATCAACCAATATCGCGTCGTCGTTTGCAAAAGTGTTTCAGAAATTGTCGACCAAAAAATCGAAATTGTCAATCAATGAGAAATTGGCTAATTTCAAACAACAGGATATTGCTAGGTCGTTATTGTACGCAATACTGAATAACTTGGGCCAAATCGCCTACCTTCAAGCATTGAGATTCGACTTGAAGCGAATCTACTTTGGCGGTTCTTACATTTCGGGCCACAAGCAAACAATCCACACCTTGAGTTATGCGGTCAATTTCTGGTCGAAAGGTGATATGAACAGTTACTTTTTGCGCCACGAAGGGTACTTGGGGTCGGTGGGAGCATTTATGATGGGCCCCAACTGCGACCAAGGGGTGGAATTGAATGGGAACTTATAACAACCCGCCAAGAAAGGCATGAACAGTACAGTCTCGGCTAGTGCATGAATGATTGAGCTGCCCAATAACTCATTCAAAATGAGTAACATATCATGTCAATTGCCTCCTCTACACCCACCAAACCAAAATTTGCATAACTCACAAACTCATGAGAAAATATCATCATTGAGAATCCGAATCGAAACTATAGAACGTGGAATGGCTATAGAAGTTCGTGTAATATAATATTTCACATCATCTCATTCATACCAATTCAGGAATTGGCAATAATCTTATTTATTATAATTCAATCCTTTTATTATAATTTTATCATTATCATAATCCTATTATTTATTATTTATTATCATTTTTTAATTATAGAGCAGCCAAGTAGTGTTTACATAAACGATACCAGTCATAATATCATGTAGAGTAAGGTTTGTAGAGGACATATACATTACTCAGAAATATTGTCACCAGTTAACCATTGGTGATAACCTAGATATTGGATGTAGTAGTTTCAAATCGTTTAATCGCATATAGACTCTAACCTGCTGAATACAATATCTTCACTTTATTCAGCAGATATTGTTCTTAGCATTGTTGTTCACAATTGGAGTCACCAATTCCATGGAAACCGTTCGTCCATGTTAATACATACAAACCAAAAAATTGCAGCAACTAATCTTGAAGGGTGGTACTGTCACCAAGCATCTTGAGTGTATTGAGTTCATGATGAACTGTTTGCTTTGAGTGTTCTAATACGCATTCTCAAGTAATCTTCACTATGAATATTTTGCAATCAACAGTGACACATTTCGATAAGTACGTGATCGAAATAATCTTATACAGCGTAACCGAGATTCACTAAGCTATAGAAACATCTAACAATAGGTACGTGTTGGTTGTAACATACATGACGTTGTTCTTACATTACTGTTTCATCAAGATTCCATCGCATCTCATCTCTTGCGAATACTACCATGTGGCTAAATTTATGTGACATTGAAATGGTTTGGTTACACTCAAGTTGTGGTTCTAGAATTGCATAGATAAACACCAGTTTGGTTTGGACAACAAGTGTTTCCTTGTAGTTTCCGAGACCATAATCATCGTTATACTTGAGTCCCCCAGTTTTCAGGATCCATAATCATATGCCCCGAGGATTTAACCATTGAATCTGTCACCCCCGCTGCAGGAATTTTGAACAAACCCGCTACCGCAACTCAAACGGTAAAATAAACAACTCCAGCTGCATTTACCATATATATACCCATAACCCAGCTCCAATAAATGAAGGATCATGGATGATCCTTTAATCAGAAATACTTTACTGGATAGCCATTTACCTCACAACATCACCTTGGATAATAACGAGTGGCTCGACCTTTTGAATTCCCCATCAGTTAGAAAATCGCCTATGGTGCAAACAAAATACCAGACGCCGATCAAGTTGAAGAAGTTCGATATGATAACTCCCATGAGCGACGTGGACGAGACCGTGAGCATAGAGGAGAAAGTTGCGGTGGCATTGCCGCCCGTGGTGGTGATTTCTGATTGGGATATATTTTGGAAAATCATCAACACCATTGTGGGTAAAGATAAACTAGCGAAAGTAAGTCAGTATTCGCTAAGGTTGTTGATATACCACGCCAAAAATGTTAAGGGAAACTTGATTGCTGATAAAATTGACTTACTTGCTTTACAGGGAACCAACTCACAAATTTTTCAAACTTTGATAGCCGACCCTAGATTGTTTGCCAAATCAATCTTGCTATTCTTATCTACTTTAGTGGGGACTAATCTCTCTGGATTGGCTAACGGTTTGGGGATATATCGTCAATTTTTGCGATTCGGGAAATCGCCATTCAAAATTAGAGATTTGGGGAGGAAATTGAACAAACTTATAAATATACCCAAGAAACAAATTGACCCAAGTTTCTTCACTAAGAAAACTATTGGTGATTTCACTAGTTTATACTACTGTGTCCATGATGAGATGGGATTGCTATACAAATTGAAATTTTATAGAAACAAGTCAGTCCAAGCTTATTGCGCCAAACACGAGGCTATAGGTTGGTACTCGGAAACCATTTTGGCATTATTCAACACCTGGGACACTCTCTCGTCGCTCTCACAGCAAGAAATGGATATGAAAATACAAATACAAGTCAAGAAAAAGGCGAAATTACTATCAAAACAAATCTTGTCTAGTTCCAATATCAATTTCAACTTTCCTAACGACCGAATGGCGATCGATGATAGCAAAATCTTGTCTGACTTACAATTCAAAAAAAATAACGCTTGGTTGGATGTGTACAAGAATTTATCTGATTTGTGTTTCAACACTTACACCGTTTTCAACTTAGCACTACCATTTGACACCTTGCAAATCTGGATGGGTATCTCAGCATCAACTTTGAGTATTATCAAGATTTATCGCGAAACTAAAAAAACCATGATTGAACAAGAGTTGGCCAAATTGAGATAATTTGGATATTGCTGAGCATTGAGAACTGAGATCAGTATCGTGACCTATTCGATTTTTGGTTAGAGAAGAGCCAACTGGGATCACGCCGTGCGAAGAGACCACACTGATGCGTGTTAGCGAACGTCGTTGAGTTATTATGCCAAGTTTGAATTTGTGAAAGTTTTCTATCTTCGGCCGAAATGAGGTTGGTCTAAGTACAGCTATTGAGTCTTCCATCAAAAGTATCAAGTGAGCATCAATTTTACATCTGATGTGGCCAGTATATGCTTCGAAACCAATTTCAATACATCTAAGAAAAAACTGTGCTGTCGAGCTGGAGAAAATTGAATTGTTCACAATCTCATCTATTGCAACAAGAGTCTAATTAATCTTCTAGGTTTCATAATTCAATATCTAATTATTGTGTATATTATTCTTATTGAATTCTGATTATGTACGCTTAATGTGGGCAATCATGATATATTTCTAATGCATATTTTAATCGTGGGGATATACGCAAACTAGTCTGAAGTCCGATCGAGTGTAAAACATATAGTCCTGCGTCGTGAAGCAGGCTTTGTTATTCGTGGCTACCTCAATGCTTGCATTAATCTTGCGTTATCTCTAGTGATGTCATCAAGTGGATAAGGATTTTTTGTTCAATCAACTGCTTATTATATCAGCTAGTGTTAGGTCGTTGTCGACTTCGCTGGCTTGTTTCCAAAACTTAGATAAATGTCTGGAACCGGAGTCACAAGCGACGACAACAATCTTTTGCCCCGGTCCGTACTTGAACGCAGTCTTCACAGCGGCGACGCAGTTGATGGCACTGGAAGATCCCCAGAAAAGACCATCGTTGATACACAAGAACTTCGCCATTTTCAAAGCTTGTTCATCTGTGACTTTAATAGCTTCATCGATGCAGGGCTCAGCCTGTTGGAAATTCCAGGTTAAACGGTTCAAACCGATTCCTTCGACCAAGGTATCAACTTGGTGGCGTCTTCGGGTTCCCTCTTTTTCCACTGAGTCGTACATGACTCCAAAATTGATTCTATTGGCTAGTCCTGAACCCTGGGGGTCCGATAAGACAATTTTGACCTGGGGTAATTTTTGTTTCAAGTATTTGGACACCCCCGCAATCGTTCCACCGGTGCCACTGCCGTTGATAAATACGTCTATATCACCATCCATTTGACGGTATATTTCTGGTCCGGTTGTGTTGTAGTGTATTCTCCAGTTGCAATCATTTTCAAATTGGTTAGCGTAGATGGCATGCCTGGTGTCGTTTGGATCGTTGTTGATTTTCAAAGCACCATTCCTGGCGGCATTTGTGTATTGGTTTGGGTCCACGATTGATGCTGGGTTCACCAACTCTAGTTGCGCGCCCAATGAGGTCAACAATGCCAACTTCTCTGGCGAAGTATCGTTTGGTAGACAAATATGGGCAATGTAACCCAATGCGTTAGCTAGTAATGCGAACGAAATACCTGTTGATCCACTAGTACCTTCGAATATGACATCATTATGGTTAGGAATCAACTTCCCCTGCGATTCGTATTCTCGAATGATTGCCAACGCTACCCGGTCCTTAGCACTACCACCGGGGTTGGCTAGCTCTAGTTTGGCATAAATTTTGCATCCTGTCAACCTACTCAACGATTTGATCTCGATCAAAGGGGTATTGCCTATTAGTGACTCGATGCCTCGTGATTTGGGCGAGAGACTACTTAAGTTTGAAGTAGATTTTCGTCTCAATTCCCGTACCAAAAGTATCACCGCTATGATGGATGCTGATGACTGCAATACCAGCTTCCAGTTGATCATGTTGCCCATACTGGAACCACCAACTCCCAACAAACGACCTTTGAATCAAACTCAACTTTGAAAATTGCACCTGCACATGGAACTTCAAAATCTATACCGAAACCAGTCTGGAGATAACCATGACATTGCGTGGACGCTGTGTCTGTGACTGGAAATTGGTAGGACAGCAAATTACGATGAGTCCAAAAATCAAATAGTACGCCTTTCCTCCAAACATGCCTATTACTTTTCATATCAAAGTCTTTCAGAATAAACGCAGTGTTTCAGATATTCTTGGTCTTATCTTTCGGGTGACTGTCAACTCACCTTCTCAGTCATCAGTTAACAATTATGTCAGCTGTCAGCGCACTAGTAATTTAGGATACATGGTGCAAGGCAGCTACCTACGTCCACAAATTCAAAAATTGTAGGCGACAGGCAGAAATTGTGGCTGATACGACACTCGTAGTTGGTATAACAGCTTTCCCACACCCAAGTAAAGCATATTCTTGTATATCACACTTCCCAGTTCAGTCCTGAAGCTTTATTCTCTTTCTCTCATCATACTTTAAGTAGCTTATTTTACTATTATAAAAGCATACCGGCCAAAAAAAGAAAAGAAAAGGTGAACAGAGTTCCAATCACATTAGTATATACCATGACTTAACAATTTTAATCCTTACAATCAACAGCTACATCATCAATAGTCCCAAACCTCAACCATATGCTATTAGCTGGCTCTGACTCTGCACAGCTGGGTTTGGGCTGAACCGCGAATATGCCGCCAGGCCCAACCGGGAAGTGGGTTTTACCACATTTCCAGAAGAAACGGTCGAGTTAACTCCGAGAAAATACCTATGCCAGCATGGATATAACCAGTGACCGAGGTGTCGATAGACAGCGCGGTGTTTAAATAGTGCACGCCGAAAGGCCCACCTTCGAGGCAAGTTTACAGGTATCAGCAACACGATATGTGTAAACCACTACTTTGAATACCACTTGTTCCTCACTATCAGTATTAAGTCGCTCCTACCACCTCATCTCGTCTGATACCACCTTTAGTCTTATGCCCGCAATGTCGAGTTTGTTCGGAGATGCCCAATGGGGTAAGAGCAACAATGGCGATTGTCGACACCAGATGTATTGTTGATGCATCCAGTATCAATAGAAGGGGCACCGTAACAGCACGAGCATTCACAGTAACATCAAACGATTCAACCAGGAGAAAACATTGTCTCTCATTTTATGGAGTCGCTTCTCCAGACTTTTATGTTATTTTTATCACTGATTAAACCCAAGGAAATGATTAAAAAGTGGGGGATACTGTCAGAGGATAAAAAACAGATGCAAATATGGTGGGTGAAAATAAAACACAATGACGTTGGTACAATGTATATGTTGTCGTTGCGTTTCAACGTCTGTACTAGAAAGTTATCATTTACGTTATCGCTACAAAAAAACTGTAGACAAATGTCCCCCCCACCTCGACAGATTAATCTGATATGACTTTGACTCAACTTGACCGATAAAAGCCATACTCTGATTTACGTTGGTGGTATCGTACTTGAAATGCGGCGATCTCCAAGTGGAGAATGCAAGCACCTGTCCACCATCACCAGTTTGGCAAGTGTATGACAATTCATCCAACTTAGATTGGATTAGACCCAAATTTTCTCCTTGGTGTCAAACCCACACAATACCACTCTTCTGGTCTTCGATCTACACCATCTGCCATCCGTTAAACCCTTGCCTCTATTTAAAATTTGAAACTTTAATTACAATTCCCTCCTGGCTAAGAAATTTCTCACCAGACGCTAATTAAAATTTTTACGATTGAAGTTTATTTACTAATTGGTGATTTGTTTTATGGAACAGACTCCTTTATGTATTAACTAATCCTCACAACACCTACTAATGACCACCGTTAAACAAGAAGACAAGTCAGCCAAACCCAAGGCCTTCACCATCAAATACAAACGACCTCGAGGGTCCCGCGCCTGTCAAGTATGTCGGTCTCGAAAAGTCAGATGTGATGCTGAAATCCATATCCCTTGCACCAATTGTATCACCTTTGGCTGTGACTGTGTGTTGCCTGAGCAAAAACGAAGGGGCAGCTCGAGAAAGAAGAAGGACGCCGACGCCAATCACACCACCAACAATAATAACAATATCAGCAAGAGTAGTATCAACAGCAACTCTAACTCATCCACAACCCCAGCAGTGTCCAAATCAGATATAGACACCGATAATGAATCCCCTAAAGAAGTCAACGAACCAATTCTCAACATTTCTCAAACATCAGTACCACCCAGTTTGACTTCGACTTACAAGAACCGCCCATCAATGCACAAAAAGGAATTGCTAAACTCGCAAGCTCGAGCTTCGTTGACCTTTTTGGGATTGTCGTCCATAGGCTCGATTTCACGAAAATTGGGTGATAATCACATCCAGCTCACCGAAGATGTATTTGGCTACAACTCATCGTCAAAACTAGACTCGGTGGAACTAGAAATCTTGAAATTACGAGGGGCGTTCTTATTGCCCACTTATGAACTCTCGCTCGACTTGGTCAATAGCTACTTTGAGCACGTCCACCCACTAATGCCCTGCATCAATCGTACCGAATTCATGAAGAAATTTGATGACCCTCACGATTCGCCCAGTTTGATGGTGTTGCAAGCGGTTTTGCTCATGGGATGTCGTGTTTCGGAAAACCCATTGTTGTACGATACCGACGGGTCCAAGGATTTGGCCTCGCTTACTTTATTCAGACGAGCCAAAGCTTTATACGAAACTAATTTTGAATCAGATCCCGTATCAATCATTCAGACCTTGATCTTGATTGGAAGTTATTGGGAAGGTCCTGAAGATGTCACAAAAAACTCATTTTATTGGAACCGTGTCGCAGTAGGGCTAGCGCAAGGGTTTGGATTTCAAAGAGATGTATCGAATTCAACCAACTTGTCGACCAACGAAAAGAAAATATGGCGCCGAATTTGGTGGTGTCTTTTTGAAAAGGATCGTAATGTCGCTATAGCCTTCGGTAGACCCACAGTCATCGATTTGTCCGATTGTGATGCTCCAATGTTGACAATTGAAGATTTCAACGAAGATGATGTCGACGATAATGGCCAAGTTCACAAATCACCCTACCCCGTTAATGAAACCCAAGCACTTTACTTCATCCACTTGGTAAAATTGGCAGAAATCACTGGTATCATCGTCAAACATCAATACTCGGTGAAATCAGAAAAATTGATACGCAAAAATAAGTTTTCAATCATCCAACATTGCGATATGCTCATGGGAATCTGGTTCACAAATCTCCCTCCTCAGTTGGTATTCAGTTTAAATGATCCCCTGACCCAGAATTTCTACTCGTGTCTATTGAATGTCCAATACTATAATAGACTATACCTCATTCATAGATCGAATTTGGTCAGAATGGCTAAATCAAATACAACAAATCCAAATAACTATAAATACCCAAGTTGGGGTATTTCTTTTCAAGCTGCTAGAATGATTTCTATTGTCCTGAAAATATTACTTGAACGAGACCAGATCAAATATTGCCCAGTGGTGTTTGTCTACGTGGTGTTTTCGGCATTGACAATGTTGATCTATCATATTGATTCAGCTTCGCAAGTTATTGCCTCGGCTGCGGCAGATTCATTATTTATTTCTCGTGCTGCATTGAGAGAATTGGCAAAGTATTGGCCAATAGCAGTTGTATTGACAAAGTTATTCGATAAATACGCCAATGACAAGATCAAACGAGCAAAAGTCATAGAGATTGGTTCCAAGATGGCTGATTTGGCTGAAAATGAAAACGGTGATAATATGATCGATAATGATATTGGAAACGGAATGAATAACAATAGCAATAACAACAATAACAGTAATAACAGTTTAATGACACACACCAACTCCAACAATCCGCAATCAAGCACTTCGTCGAACGTTTCACCAGGTGGTCCATATGCCAATCCTTACGATAATATGAATATGACCGACATGCCACAAAGAGACTATTCTGGCGTGGCTCAGCTGAACCAGTTTGCACACCATCGTCAACCAAGTCAACAACAAGTGCAACACCAACCTCAGTTTCAACAGCAACAGCAACAACAACAACAGCAGCAGCAGCAACAACAACAACATCATCAACAACACCAACAACAGCAGCAACAACAGCAGCAACAGCTTCAACAACAACAAACTGCAGATCAACAACAAAGCACACAATCGCAACAGCAGCAGCAACTGCTTCAGCAAGGCAAAGCGTCATTCAAGTTCAAAGTTTCGGAAGCCAAACCAAATGAATCAAGCCCAAGCTCAACACAGTCGTTTCCAGATATATCACTAGTTACTGAGAATTTACCAAAGAATCCAAACTTTTTCGAAAATTTCGAACCGACACAATTGTTTCCAGATATCAAATTTAGCTTACCACCTACGAGAACACAATCGCCAGTTCCGCAGTCTCCAAACTTCCAACAACAACCAAATGCCGACAACGAACCTGTCAATATATACCAGCATGACGAGATAGCCCAAACCCCTGGTGGAACTTTTTCAACTAACTTCATGGACAATTCTTTCATAAATATGAACATGCAATCTGGATTGGAAGGAAACTTTGATGAAGATTTGTCAAGCTCTTTATTCAACTTCCAATACTAACCCTAGACTACTAATCTTGCCAGACAATGTTACTATAGTCCTTCTTTTCATCAATCAGATCGATTGATGTGTACAATATGTATTCAATTCTATACGATTGACCAATAACGATAACTGTATACTATGTATTTCAATGAAATGTTGAATTCAAATGTGGTGTAGTAATATGTGATAGAGTCGAAGCTAGAGCATTACATCCTCAACTTCTTCTTTTGCTTGGATTTGCTCAATTTTTTCAAGTCCTCTAGTATTTCGTCACGTCTCAACTTTTGACTATACCCGATAGTACTTTGGACCACTGATTCATAAATTTCGAAATTCCTTTGTAGGTCTTCTAGGTGATTGTTCCACACACTTGATAGCTGGATCAACTCGGAATACCTCTCCTCAAACTGGGCAAGCTTGTGGTCAATGAGATCATCATTATGAGTAGATTCAAGAAAGATCTTAGAAGTATTATTTAGAATGTCAGTTTCTATACTTGACAACCTGTCGTTAGTTTCGCTGATCATTCTTTGTTTTTGTTCTGGGTTGATATTCATGTCTTTGAATTCGGGGATCAGAAAATCATCCCAGTTTATGTCTTCTGGTTGCAAGTTTGATTTTCGACGAGCTCTCTTGACTGTTGTGATGTTGGAATTTTCCATTTCGATGGTTGCGTCGTTCAAATCATCCAAATTTATTGGTATACCTAATTTAATCAACAAATTGTGGCGAATTTTCAGCTTTATCCAATTTGGGGGTTTCAATCGCGGTAGCCTTGATAATTCAGCGTATATTTGAGCTGAGCGTTCATTCAACAATTCCTTCGATGCATTGTTATGGTTTGGATCTATATGTGGAAATATTTGGTCTATAGTGATTGCCAAATGCTTTCGAAAAAGTTCATCATCACCAAAAACATTCTCCTCAAATGTGAGGTAATTCCCATTGGTATCGTTTGGTTGTGCTTGTTGAATTGGTGTTTGAGCTACTTCGTCAAAGTCCCCAAAATCATCCTCGTCCTCTGATACTTCAGAGTTCTCATCGGTATTCCCCAGATTCTTGGCTTGTTCGAAATCGTCAAATTCATCAAACTCACTCCCTTCGCCGTCCGACGACGGTTGGTCAGTATTCTCAGTAATCGGCTTATTTATATCATCTATTAGTCCAGTATCGTCTATGCTGTCAGCGACATTGTTATTTGCATATATCTGAACAACCGGGGTGGGCAGAATTTGGACCTTTTCAAGTTCAATAACAGACGATTGCCCGTCAGTCGCGCCAGCAAGTTCGTCTTCTCCATTCTCAAATGAGTTCTCCTGTTCTAAGCTCAATCTCGTCACCTCGTCCTCGATTGGAATATCGGTGCCTAATTCAGTTGTAGACATATCTCACTCAAGGATTCGGCTCCAATTCCAATTATACTATGATGTGCCTGTCAGCTGAGTTTGGGGATCTTTTCAACAGGCAAAACAACGTTCCCTTCAGCGCAAGTGACTATTTTACTTTAGGTGAAATATTCTGGCTAGGCAAATTGGAACTTTTTGATTGCGTACGTTTTTCTATCGGTGAATAGATTCTACAAAAGTTGGAGCTTACGATATGATTGCAAGCAAACGAATACTTATACTATCGGTTGGGAATCCGGGTCGAAGTGCTCGTCACTCTGTCGGCCATCTAGGTTTGGAGTACCTTATGGAAATGATACCGTGTAAGCAAGTGGTGAAACCCAGACATAATTCTGCTTACTCCATTAGCGAAGTTGATGATTACATATTTGTAAAGTCGAATACGTATATGAACGAGTCAGCGCGAGCGCTAAAGGAAGCATTGGCAGACTCACGCTTACCCATAAACCAATTAACAGTTATTGTTTTGTATGATGACTTTGAATCAAACGTTGGTACCGTTAAGCTTGCGACTTTGAAGAAGAATGAGTCTCATGGCGGGCTCAAAGATATAATGAAGTATATATCCAAATTGAATGTCGATTCCGACGTGTTGAAGTTGGGTATCGGAATTGGTCCCAAACCGTCAAATGCAACCAAAGATACAATGTCTAGTTGGGTATTGGCATCGTTCAAGACTAGCGAGTTGCATAACATTGAACAGAATTCCTTGTCAACCGTCTATGTCTACATCCACACTATAAACAACATTGATGGGATCGTATCAGATGTGAATGACATCAACAAGCAGGTGAAAAGATTGACAACCTAGACTACAACTCGATTTAAAAAATTCAGTATACTTCATATTTTATATACTCGATCGTGTTCACATTATATCAATGGTTCGTTAGCTTCGTCGCCCAGAACATCATCTCCATCATCTCCATCATCTCCATCATCACCGTCTCCATTTACGCTTGAACTCGATTGATCAGTGTAATAGTCCTCGTTTTCACTGCGAGACTTGGGGTCTATCTGACTATCGGTGGTATTTCTCTCATAGTCAGTGTCGAATTCGTTGTCGTAATCGACATTATGTATTTGGAAATCGTCAAATATTTGGTGGCCATTGGAAGTAGATTCCACCACTTTATTCGATAATTTGGTGCTTTTCCTCCCCCGTTCAATTGCCCGTTCGATCTTTAATCGATTCTTAATAAACAATAAACGTGGGAACATACATCTTTCACCTTTCAATATCATCTCGCCTAATTGCTCCTCAGATGGGTCACTTAAAATATACAAAAAGTCTTTCAATTTGTATCTAGGCCAAATAGTTATAGAACCGGTGAACTTTTGCAACCAAATATTCAGCCAGTCTTGTTCAAGAAAATTTGGTAACAAATCTAGGGTCTTTATCATCCGCAACCATTTTGTAATTTCTAATTTGAATAGTTGCTCTAATGCAGTGGCGATAAATCCACCCCTCAAGCTGGCATATTTTCCCTTTGAAATCTTGCGTCTTGCAACTGGTCTACCAACGGTACCTTTTGGGGCAAAGAAAAATAATGATATATGTGGGTTTACTTGGGAGACAACCAGGAATGTCACATTGTAATATGAGTTCAATGCCACAATCGGTATATCGGTTCTCAATGACCCATCCCGCCACTTGTTTCCTAACGAGAAAGGTACAACTTGACCTGTGTTCGGGTTTTTCATCATCAATACTACTGGATTCAAAATTCCAGGCACAGCTGAGGATGCAAGCAATGTAGACCAAATAATACAGTTTGGTGATGTGATACTGTTGCACAAAATAACAGGCGAGTGTGGGTCTGCTGGAACTGTTGATATGTTCAATTTCCTTCCCGTCATCTCGTAAGCTTCTTGGAAGGTTGTTGAACCTTTGGTGAAAAAGTTAGATTTCCGGGCCCAGGAAACGGCGTCAAATCTAGCACCAGTTCTCCAGAATCTGGGTACCCATACATACCATGGCTCTTCACATGCAGTAATCTTGCGAGCTAGCTGTGGGACGAGTAACTTCTTCAATTCATCATTCGTTCTTGTACAGGCTATGGCCGCGATCAACCCGCCACCAGATGTTCCTGAGATGATCGATGGCAATAAATCCTCGTCAATCAATGCTTTCACTATTCCAAAGTGCGTGTAAGCAAAACAAGCACCACCACTTAAAACTAATGCTGATTTACCATAATTTTTCAGGACTATCTTGAAGAATGATCTTTTGGCTTGGGGAGTCAATTGCGTAGAATTGGTGATGTAATCAATACTATCTGAAACTAAGTTAACAAACTCCTCGATCAAGTTCTTTGTCCCATAATATTTATGAGAATATAATTGTCTATTTTCGATTCCAGCGAAGTTGGTTTTCAAACAACCCTGCAACACCAACATCAAATCAAAGTCATTCTCTTCTTTCCGTAACTTCTTGATTGTCCTTATAGTCAAGCTCACTGTACGATAGTCGTAATAAGAAAATCGAGGGTTCAAAGACCATTTATCCAACCCAACGTATTTATCTAGTTTCTTCGCATTGATGATCCATTCGTCGTAAGTTTTTGAACTTCTTAAAGCATTCCTCAATTTCTTTTGTTGCCCAGTCCAGGTGAAGAAGTACTCCAGCAAAGCCACATGAATTCTAACTGCTCCATATAATATACACAAAAACATGATCCAGAAGATAATGAAAATCAAGATGGGCCATCTCAACAAATAGTATGAAGCACTCGATCTAAATTCATTCCGTAAGTTCTTCACTATTTTCGTTCTTTTGGATTCGTGCTGTTTCTTATCTTCATATGACTCTGGAGTCGTTCCGTTCGTTAACGGATACCAATCACTTTTCGAGACGATAAGATCCGGACGTTTCTTCAACAGCGACGAGGTTGAGTTTCTTTTCAAGTTCGAACTGCTATTGTGAGCCGATGTATGGTTGCTAACAATTCCAGTTTCATTTGGCACTTGGGCTACGATCGACCCCGTTTCGTGAGACAACGTATCGTACTCGTCTTCCCAAACCAAAGCATGGGCAAACTCTTCAATGTGCTCCTCGTTGACGTAATCATTGCCCTCGTCGTACAATGGTATTCGTTCACCCATTGTCTAGAAAGAAAGCTATCAGGTTTATCGCCATGAAATCGATTGTATGTAGGAGTTTTGGGTTTTGGTTAAATTTCGAGATTTTGCATCTGATAAAACACTTGATGGCGATTGACACAGTCATTTTAGACATAGAAGGGACGATATGTCCTATAACGTTTGTCAAGAACGTGCTATATCCATATTTCACCGAAAAATTGCCTGAAGTGCTAGCAAAGTTGCAATTTCCACTCGACCCAACAACTGATGATTCAATAACTGAGATCTTACTACAATTACCAGAGGATATATACGGATCGCGCGAGTCAGTGGAAACCCATTTCCAGTCATTGGTGGATCGTGATATCAAAGACCCGATTTTGAAAGCATTACAAGGTTACATTTGGAAGAAAGGATACGAAGATGGAGAAATCACGGCTCCATTATACCCCGATTCGATCAACTTTATAAGCAACTGGGCAGCTGACGATGCTAGTAAAAAAATCTACATATACTCCTCGGGAAGTGTCAAGGCGCAAAAATTGTTGTTTGCATATGTCAATGATGCTGGCGCTACAATCGATTTGAATCAGTACATCTCAGGGTACTTCGATATAACGACATCGGGGCCCAAGACTGAACCACAGTCGTACAGAAACATTTTGGAATCGATCGATAAAGTCTTGAGCAGTTCGGCGGTTTTATTTTTAAGTGATAACGTTCTCGAAGTTCAAGCGGCTTTAGTCGCTAAAATGCACAGCATGATTGTCGTCAGACCGGGGAATCAACCATTGTCTGAGGACGATATTGCCAAAGCTGAGTTGATTCATTCGTTGACTGAGCTTGATGTTTGATAGAAATTGTTTACGTGTATATCTTCAATGATTTTACGTGAATTAAAGTACAATGGTGTGAAAACCTCATATTGAAAATTTCTAATATACACGAGTAGATCCCCCCTCCAAACTTGTTCACATATCTCTGAATAGAATATCTGCTGCCACTTCCTCGTTTTTGTCACACGCCATGTACACTTGTATCACAAGATTACGATCAAACCCCAATTCGCACAATCTGTTGATGGCGTGTTGGTCTTGTTCAGTGACGGCAATACGCACTTCACCTTCGGCACCTTCTTCTTCTGCTACTTCTTCTCCTTCTAATTCGTAGCCCATATTCTCGCCGGAACCGTCCAAGAAAGTTCGTACAAATGCTTCAGGATCGGCTTGAATTAATTGGGCGATTTGGGGGTTGCTTTGGGCTAATTGTTCCAATAAGGGTTGAATCAATTCAGGGTTTGTTTGCAATGCAGTTCTCAATAAGTTGATCTGGTCGTCATCGCCTATGGGGTTTCCGGGCGCATCATCCTCACCTCGTGCGTCCCCACCGTGATTGTGAGCTTGTGCCGCTGCTGCTGCAGCTTCAAACAAGTTTTCTTCTTGATCGTCGTCGTCATGCTCCATACTCACGTCTCCAGCTTCGGTAGAGCCCCCGGTTTCATCGCCAGTGGTGGCAGCGGCCACGGGGGGTTCAGGTCGGGTCAAAGACTCTGGAATGCCAGTTAACAAATATTCTACAGCACGATGAGGGTTGTTGAAAGCAGCCCTCAATGCGGCTTCCACTTGTGGTCTATCGTATCCCATTTCCATTATGTTCTGAATCGATTGTTCTCGTTCAGTGCCCAATGCAAACGAAGAGTTGGGTTCAGATTGAGCTGGCTCCGCTGATTCAGCTGTTGTGGTTGAGGCATTGGTCGTCTCGGTGCTTGCACTTTCGCCTGAAACAGTAGCGTCGCTTGTTGATTTCACTTCCGCTTTTGGTTCAGCTATGGGTGTAGCAGCTTTCTTTGCTTTGGAAATCATAAAGATTATTGAGTCACCCTCTTTGAGTTTGAACGATTCCACGGTCTTGTCATCTTGCAACACTTTTCCTGAATATACAAACTTCAATTGACTTGCTTCACAATCTTTTTCAGTAGCCAACTTCTCCTTTATTTCAAAAACCTTTGAAAAGTTAGTAATATGCCCTAAACCAATCTACTTTTCACGTCTCGACTCCCAATTCTACGTACAGTATTCGAAGCTTCCACTTCTAATGGTATCTTCTGCTTCTTGAAGTCCTTGAAGATGATTTGCATTGCTGGTATTCTCCGTTGTTTTGAAGTGGCCCAAAATTTGGTAGAAGTGGCGATAAGTTTTTTTTGAATTTCGCACTAAAACGGTTGATTGATTTGTTAGCAAAGAGAGACGCCAGTTAATTCAAATAGGTTTACACAATAAATTAAGATCATGGCACGTCGTAAGACACAAGGGAGTGGTGTTAGAGGACCTAACTCAGCTTTAACAGAGTTTTTGCGAAACGAAGGGATCACAGACGCGTTCAGACAGAGACGTGAAGCGCAGGTGCAACCAAACCAAGCTACCCCCAACGAGTCGGGAGCGTCCACCCCAGATCCAGCAGCTAGCTCTGATGCAGATTCGACTAGAGCTAATCGAAGGAGGAAACGGAAAGTAGATGAAGAGGTTGATGAGGAAGAAGCCGAGATCATAAAGGCTGGGAAAAGAAAGCGAAAGGCTGCAAAAAGAAAATCGAATAGTTTGCCAGGCGACTCTGACGACTCCAGTGATGACTATAATGACGACGACGATGATGCATTCAGTGACGATTACGAAGATGACTTGGATGACTTAGATTTGAAGAAATCGGGTGATGTAGACACTTGCGTCGAGTGCAGTCAGAAATTTCATTTGAACGTGTACTCACGTTACATCAAAGCCAGCAATGGATACTTGTGTGAAAACTGTCATGAGTTGTTAAAAATACAAGAGAAAAAGCTCAAACGAAACCAGTTAGCAGCACGTAAAACAAGAAAAAAAGTGGCCCTGGCATTATTGAATAAAACCACGGTCAGGATTCCAAGCTTACAGGATATATGCATTAAGAAGATCACCCATCATATCGAGGATGTTGACGTGTTGGGTGACATTGGCCAAGTGAACTTGAATAAAATCTCGAAAATCTTGTCTAAAAACCGATCACTAAACGATGCAACTATCTCCCTCTTCTTATCTCCTGACTCAAAGCAATTGGAATTCTGGGATTGTTCAAATGTGACTTCGGACTCTCTCAACAAAATCGCCGCCTATTGCCCTAATTTAGAATCACTAACATTGTTTATGTGTGGTCAGTTACACAACGATAACATGAAGTATTATCAAACCAATCTCACTAATCTTCATGAATTGTCTTTGAATGGTGCGTTTTTGATTAGTGAAACTGTTTGGCAAGAGTTTCTCGAAACAAATGGCAAGAAACTTACGAAATTCGAATTGAGAAATACTCACAGATTCAGTAACGACTCAATGATCAGTTTATTGGAAAATGCAGGGCACTCGTTGACATCTTTGAAACTCTCTAGACTAGACGGCCTTGACTCCGAGGAGATTTATGGCTTGATACCTCATTACTTGAAGCCATCATTACTCAAGCATCTTGAATTGTCGCATCCACAGTCTGCCAATTTGATTACCGATGATTTGCTAATCAACATACTAGCTATAACGGGTGACACTTTACTAAGTTTGAATCTTGATGGTTGTTCCAAGCTCACGGACCGATTTTTGCTTGAGGGGTTATCAAAATTTTGTCCTAATTTAACACATCTTTCATTGCGAAATTTGAATAACTTATCCAATGAAGGGTTTGCCCAAGCGTTTGACCAATTCGCAAAACTTAATGATGGGAATCTCACAAGCGTTGATTTGACAAAATGTGTTGGTTTGGGAGATGAGGCTATTTATAGCCTTTTGCACAATTCAGCCAGCTCCTTAGTTGAACTCAATTTGAATTCAGTCGATAAGCTTACTAAGGACTTTTTGTTACAAATATGCACTGACGATTTACATCCATCGAAAGTGGCTGCATTGCAACGAATTGATGAAGATGAGAACTCTGAAGAGTTATACTATGAGCATGTTAAACTCCCACTACTCACTACCTGTGACATGGGGTTTGTTCGGGCAGTGGATGATGAGATTCTATCGCAATTGAGCAATTTATGTCCAAAACTTTCGATTCTAGAAGTTTATGGAGACAACAAATGTACATCGAGGGCAAGTTTCAGGGATGGTTTATTGGTGATTGGACGTCAAAATGATGAGCTTTAGCTGTATTTATTCAATTGTATATATTTAAAGAATATATGAGCAGCTCAATCATTCGTAAAAGGTATCGGTAAACTCGCTTTTTCGACGTTCTTGAAAGTAGGGAATGGAGGGACTGCAAGATTATTGTGTGATAAAGTAATCCAATTCTCTTGCATAGTGAATTTATTAGCAATATCGGGAGTTGCTTCTATGAATATTCCCGGGTGTGAAGCGTGCCTCTTGACCATTTTCAAAACCTCTTCCTCTTTATTAGTGCCCTTCAAGGATTTTGATTCTTTTGTAACCAAGTTGGCCGATAGTCTCCTTTTGATGTTTTCGTTATGTGTGAAGGATTTAGCTATGTCGTTGTCCCTCTTCAAGATTGCGTCAACCACCTGATTCCCGGAATCGAACGCAAGCTTCAAGTTTGCAGACACTATGTCGTACTGCAAGTCAATCAAAGCGTCAATTACTGTTTGGGGTAAACATGTCTTCGATTTTATAGTTTGCATGATATTATTCAAGTTGGTGAGATTCAAGTTAATCAAACCCTCGTACTCAACGTAGAACTTCCAAAACTGGACAGATGATTTCAATGCAAATTCGTGAGAATGTTTATTGTAAAACTTTCGAAAAACTAGTTCCTTATTATCAACCTTTGAAGTCAAGACAGACTTCAAATACAACACAACTATCAAGCAAATAGAATCGCTATTACTGAATTTCGGCAACAAATCAATGTGGCTATTTAGATGTGCATCACAATCCTCTAATGGAATATCAGTTGATATCAGCGTGTCAGCATCTTTTTCTTTCTTATCAAAATATCTATCAATCAAAGATCGAAGTAAACTTATAAAACTCTCTAGCAGAATCTTCGTATATACGATGTTGAACAAGAATCGCATTGCTTCGAGAAACTGCTTCTTCAAGTAAACCTTATTATTCTTGAATTCAGCTATTAAGCTAACTGTGAATTCCAATGCATCCTCGAATTTTTCATGTTTCAATTGAAACTTCACAAACAGGAATCTAATCAAAGTTTCCAGGAGCGGTACAATGCTCATTGCACGCGTGTAAATGCTTTTTATGATTTCGTAGTCATCCCAAGTGACCACTGTTGATCTGAATGCCAAATATTTCATCCATAATCCACTATTGAAGCAGTTCGGAATCAACGCTCGCTCAAACACACTTGTGACCGAATGGACGTAGATAGTATCTTGTCTGTTCGACCCAATTTCAAAGTCCAAATACTCATTCCATTGTTGATACTCCAGATTCCCAACAGCTAAATCTAATGAGAATTCATGGATTGTGATAGCAGACTCGTAGTTCCATTTAGCCAATACTTGCAGCTGGGTTATAGTCGATATCTTGTCAGAAAAATCATCTATAATCTGGTGTCTTTCAATCATGGATAGTTCTTGAGCTTTCACTTTGTTGAATTTGGCTACGTAAACATTCAATTCGGCTTCAGGAATAATTTTGTTGATGTCATATCTCTTGTTGATTTCGCCAAACTGTTTGTAGTACTGAGAATATTGATATAATGGGATTCTGATCAACTTCAAGTAGAGTTTCAACAAAACCTCTGAAGACGAATCTATCGAGGATTCAAACTCGATTATTATGTCCCAAAGCGGATGTGCGGTGTAATGGTATCCATTGTATAATATACCTTCATTATATAGTACTCGAATATATTCGACTTGACTTTGCTTTTCTTGTTTGTCCTCTTGATTAATTTGAGATATAGATGCCTTTAAGTATTCTACCCAAAGTTCTATTGATGTTGGGAAACTCTGGATTGACTTTGAAAGGACTTCAATTGATTTTTCAACTCCATTCAATTTGTACTCAAATAATTGCCATGATTTCCAGTACCTTGTTAAATATGGAAAACGCTGCAACAAACATTCAAAGCTCTCATATACTGATAGTTTGAATGTTTCATCAATGTTGTTTGGATTTATAGTGTACAATTCATTGAATTTTTCATCAAGCATACTGAATAACCCATCCCATTTCACCAAATTGTTGGGGTCTTTCGCCACTTCAGCTTTTTCTAGTTCAATAGGATCAGAGTTCCTCAATCGAGCAGCTCGTCCTTTGTTGGTGGGCCATTCAAAGTCAATCGGTAGGATCAGGTTAAACATGGCTGTTTTACACTTTTGATTATTCTCTGCGTGAAACTTTCAAAATCAAATTAGTTGATATTATATCAGGCTTCAGCATGTTCACCAAAACTATCCAAAGGGACAATATACTACATGTTCTACCATATTCTATACCTGATTCCAATAATCTGACTATTTTGAGCAAGTTGAAATCCACAAACTTAGACGAAGTAAGAAAGATTACTGGACCACAAAATATTGCTACAATACCAGTACCGAAAGAGATTGATGTCAGTGAATTGATAAGCAAGAATACGCAGAAGCTCTTGGTGGCAAAAGCCTCAATATACCAGAAAACCACAAACGGAACCGTGAAGGATGTCGACATTGACAATCCCGATCTAGTCATTGATGATTCCCATCTACCTAGACATTTCGTCAATATAGATAGGTTGTATCCGAAAAATTTGAAGGATCAGTTGGGGATACTAATAATACAAAACTTCCCCAACGTCAGAAAAGTTGCAGTGGAGACTATATTGAAGAAATTGACTACCAGTAAGTTCGAATGGTCATCATTCGATTACGAATTCATAGAGAGTCAATCTATATTTATAAAATTTGCAAAGATCAATGATGTTAAAGCATTCTTTCAGCAATACAACTGCAAGTTGAAGGAAATTCTTGGGAACGACAAGATACAATTGATTATGGATGCCTCAATTGAGAATTATGATAACGGAGACAATTTCAGTAAGAATGAAGATGGAATTGCGACTAGTGATGATGCAAATTTGACGATTTCAGCGTCGACAGTTGCGTCAATAAAGCAAATACTAAATGCTAAGCGACAGGACGGCGCCAAAGGAATCGATGTTTCCGACGAAGTATCCCAGTATTACAGCAACTACAAAGTGGACAGCGCTGAGCTAGTGGATGTGCCGAATAATATGAAAGAAACCATCATTAAGGATATTATCAAATTCAGATCTAGCGTTCTAATCATCGAACAACAAAATCGTAAAAAGGATCTAGAACGAGAACGACAGAAAACAAAATCACGGTTGAAGAAATTTACGCAGGATATCAAAGAAGCAAATGATGACATAACTATGGATGATCCAAGCACTCACGAACGAGGAAATGGAATAGATCAGTTTGAAGATTTGAATGACGACGAATATGAAAAGTATATGGTTGATAAAGAAAATGAAGATATAGAGTATGAGTATCGCGAAAAGTTGACTGAAATGAGGAAGATAGAATCCAATGAAAAACAACATTTGAGTAAGAAGTTGACCGCTTTGAAAGATTACGAAAATCATTTACTCGACAATAAAATCAAATATATCGATGATTTACGAGACATTGATAATGATCACAAAAACTCCTCATTACCACCGATTGTGTTCGTCTACAAGAAGAATCACTCACAATACTTGAAGCTTCGCTCGCACAAACGTTCAGCTGAAGAAGCTCTTGATGAAAAGGATGTACAAGATGAATTAGAGCAAACCAAACGCAAACAACCAGAAACAGTAAAAGCAACAATAAAGCTAACTACCAAAATCAAACCAAAAGGCTCGATTGTTGATGTGAATGAGTTTCTGGTTGATCAAAAGGAAGCGTTACATGAAAAAATCGAGGAATTGGTTGAGGAGTATCTTGGTGTCAAAGATGAATATTTGGGTGATACAATCAAGCAACACTTGCAGGACAATAGTTTAACCGCAAAAGACTCGTTGGTCGCTGAGTTGACTGAAGTTCTCGACGATGATGCTGCGAATATTGTGGATGATTTGTATAACTACATAGATACGATCTAACGAATGAACAATCTTGTATTGCAAATCATAGAATGTGACTGAAATGTTATGATAATGAAACGATAAACGATATACATGAAATTAGTGATGTTCTATATAAGAATACAAAGTAACGCAAATAAGCAACGTTTTTTAATGTGTCCAGCCTAAAGAATTAGAAGCATTAACTGGTGTGGATATATGTATGCTAGACCTTTCTCCAGTTGCTAAATCAGCACGATTAATTCTCTGGAAAATGGCGGAAAAGCTCGAAGATCCATCATTGTGTTCTTCTAATCCAAGATTAGATTCACTGTCTGGAAGTTCAAGTGCATTCTTTTTGTTTCTATATTTTTTGAATAACAAAAACATCAACGTCATGTAAACACCACAAGCAGCTGCTGATCCCACGGTAATGGCAGCTATTCTTCCGCTATCTTTAACTTCATTCTGTTTTGGTGAAGTGTCAAGCGAACCATTTTGAACATTTGAATTACCACCACCGCCAGAACCACCATTGCTACCGGTATCAAGTCCAGTCAATGGAATTCTGCTGTCAATCAAGTTAGCCAAAGTATTCTGGGTATTATCAGGATTTCTATACAATAAAGATCCTGGGGTTTGAATATATTGAGCCAAGACGTTGATTGAGTCACGAGGAAAGTAAACCTCAGCGACTGTGATAGTGTAGTCAATACCGTCAGCACTATAAGGTACCAATCTTTTCACAAAGATACTCTTGTAGTCTTCAGTGTTACCAAATGGAAATTGCAACACCGAGGGCAAGTATTGGAAAATTTGGGCCGATGAAAGAGCATGGTCAACAACAAATCTATAATTCAACTCAGACTTGAATCCAATGGTGACCAAATCATAGTTATCCTCTGGTGTTGCAGTTGTAGCTGGGGTAATAGCTCTTGGTAAACCAGAAGTTTGAGTTGGGGCATCTGACGCTTGGGTGATACCAACGCCAGAATTGGTTGAAGTTTCCTGAATGATTTGAGAAGGCAACCAGTCCCTGGTAGTAGTTGGTACAGCCCCGTTAGTTGTGGTTTTTGGTGGTGCAGAAGTTGCTGGCACAGGCGCAGTTGTGGTAGTTGGAACAACTGGAGGAACTGCAGAAGTAACAGGTACTGGAGCTGCAGAAGTCACCTGTGTTTGTGGAGCAGGAGTTTCTGTTTCAACTTGTGAGAGTTCTGGTAATGAATCCACAGTTGTAAATGCAGTAGTTGGTTCTGAGATGATTGGTGCAACTTCCGAAGTGGTTGGTTCAACAACCGATTGAACTGGTTCTGAAGCGATGGTTGTGAAAGCAGTAGTTGGCGTAGATATAATTGGAGCAACTTCTGAGGTGATTGGTTCAGTGGCGGTTGTTGGCACAGCTTCAGATGTAGGTGCCACTGGGATTTCCGACGTAACTGGTAACACTTCAGATGTTGCGGCGGGAATCTCCGATGTAGCTGGCAATGTTTCCGTGGTTGGAGCAGTTGGAACCACCGAAGTGGTTGGTAATACTTCAGTTGTTGGCAATTCATTAGATGTAGGCACCACGGGAATTTCTGATGTAGTTGGCACCACAGGAATCTCTGATGTTGTTGGCACCACTTCTGAAGTAGGACTCACGGGTTCAACAGAAGTACCTGGGGTGATCGCCGTAGTATCGGGAACAGCCGAAGTATTTGGAGTTGGAATCGAAGTTTCTGGAGTCGACGTGTTTGGTGGTGTTGGAACTCCAGTCTCTGAAGTTTCGAGAGTTGGGCCAGTAGTATCTGGTGCCGAGGTGTTTGGTGTTGGCACTGTGGTGTCTGGAGACGACGTGTTTGGTGTTGGCTCGGTAGTATCTGGCAACGACGTGTTTGGTGTTGGTTCGGTGGTATCTGGCGACGAGGTGTTTGGTGTTGGCTCCGTAGTATCTGGTGCTGCTGATGTATCGGGGGTTGGAATCGAAGTTTCCGATGGTGGTGTTGTACCTGGCGACGTGGTATCGGGTGCTGAAGTTTCAGGAACTGGGATCGACGTTTCGGTTGGTGGTGTGGTGTTTGGTGAGCTGGTGTCCACTTGATTCGATGTTTGCGGTTCAAATCCTGGTGTTGAAGGTTCTGGTGTATCCGAAGTAACAGGAGTCTCTTGCGACGCGTCAGATGGAGTCACCGGGGTCGAGTTGTCGCCTGGATTCGAAGTTTCGGGTGAAGAATCAGGAGCGGTGGTGTCGGGCGATGAATTTGGCGACGACACTGGTGATTCAATCGAAGTGTCGGTTGGGGTGACCACAGGAGTGTTTGTTGAATCGCTGGGGGTGACAGGGGGCGATACCGAGGTGTCGGTGGGCGATACTGGCGACGTCGAATCCACTTGCGCGTCGGGTGATGTTGGTGTTGAATTTGCGGGTGTGGGGCTCAAAGTTTCTTCGTTTGAGGCGGGTGGAGTTACCAGGCTGTCAATGGCGGTGTCAGTTGGAGTAACCACGGGCGTTACCGACGCCGACGATACTGGTGGTTCAGCGTTGGAGGCGGATGAGTCGGTTGGTGGTGATTCTGAGGATGGCAACTCGGTTTCGGTGGGCTGCACCAAACTGGGCGATGATTCTAAAGTCACTGGTGGTGTTGATGGCGCCACGGCGTCAGGAGTGGTCTCCTGCGATGCGGGGGTACCTGGCGAAGGAGTCACTGGTTGTGTAGCCTCCGATGGAGTGACAGTATCGGGTGAAGCTGGTGGAGGTGATTCTGTAGTGCCGGGTGCCACTTCCGAAGGAGTTGCTGCTTGTGTCACCTGTGTTGTTGCTGGGGTAGCCTCCACTGTCTCAGTTGCTGCTGTTGTTGCTGCTACTGACTCCGGTGTTGGTGCTGTCTCCTGGGGTGCTGCTACTGACTCCTGGGCCGTTTCTGGTGTCACTGTCTCCTGGGGTGCAAGATCTGTAGTCCCGGGCGGTGGTGTACCTGGCTCCTGCGATGGAGCAGCTACTGACTCCTGTGCCACCGTCTCCTGCACTGTTTGTGGTGTAGCCTCCACTGTTTCTTGAGCTGTCTCCTGGGTTGGTGTATCCACTGTCTGTGGTGTCTCCTGGGCAGTCTCTGGAGCTGGTGTGGTTTCTTGTGTTGGTGCTGTTGGTGTGTTATCTGGTGTTGCTGTGTTTTCTGGTGTTGCTGTGTTTTCTGGTGTTCCAGCTGTATCTGTTCTTGCTGTATCTGTTCTTGCTGTATCTGTTGCAGCTGTCTCTGTTCTAGCTGTCTCTGTTTGCGCGTTGCTATTCCTGGTGTTTGTATTACCATTAGTCCTTTCCTCTGACGCCTGGGTGGTTTGTGCCACTTCCAGGGCAAAGTCGTCGAGCAAGTCCTGCTGGGCCGAGGCGATCCAGTCGTCGAAAAAGTTACTCGAGGCTCGTTTGTGGTGGTCTATGGCTACGCCAGTAGCCATGGCCACTGCCGTGGCCTGGTTGTTAACCTGGTTTTTAACCTGGTTAACCTGGTTGTTGACTTCTGGCGAGGCCAGGACCAGCACCAAACCTATAACCAAACCCACAAGCACGAGGTTCATTTAAAGAAGGACTATAGTTGGAATGAATGAGTGTGTTATCCTCTTTCGTGAGTGTTCTCTCACTTATCGACGATACTCTGTTAATATCAAGCCAATACCGTAAAAACCAAAATCTTTTCTCCCTGCGAAAATTGGCCCCGTTTAAATTGGTGATGAAACTGGGTGTCGTGTCGGGTGTTATTATTTGCTGCACAGGGGTAAACTGTTTTGGGACAGAATGGTGAACGGGTGCAGACACCATTGAAAGTATTAACTGCGCTAGCAGTTAATACTCTCAAGGGTAGACGAGTGGAGAGTAGACCATTGGTGATACGCAGTATCTTACGTGGCTGTGATTGTGTTATACCAATGATACTGCGTATCATTTGGTAAGACGCTAAACACATGAAACATGAACCAATGGTGAAACATGATGTTTTCTCTGCTATGTATATTGTACTACCACTAACATCCACTGAGACACTTCGTGCCTCAGTGGAACCCTACATGGATGGTGTCTAGTGGATCACTTGCCATGTTTACCTGCACCGCATCACCCCTCATGTACCTACGTAGACGACGGTGGTAAAAAGCAACCGCCACGACATTGTTGTGGTACGCGGTTATTAATAACTCGGTAATTGTTGCGACACCTGATCAGGTGGTATGGTGGGTATGGTATGGTGTTGTTGTTATTGTTATTGTTATGGTTATGGTTATTGTGGTGTCTACGTTTAGTTCTGCCAGATGTATCGGTTTCATTGGGATATCTAGATAAGGTTAGATGGAGTGAAGATAGATGTAAAGCAACAGAGTGCCAGGATGGAAATGGTGTGCCAGAATGGCACACCATTCCCCTTGTCCTCTGGTCATCATCACTGCCATGTCATGTCATGTGATTGTCTTTTCTTAGTTACGTGAGTATGATTGTTTTATGGGTAATTTTTTTTTTTTCTCAAGGTAAACAATAGGATATAACAATAAAAAAGAAATTGCCGCAGTAATGGTAATTGGGAAATTATATCAATCATAGTGTGATAACCTGGGTTTCGCAAATGTTAATATACCTTTGGAGTGTAATAGATATGGTGTCAGGTATTTGGGTAAACGGCAACTTGTACCTATTAGCTCAGTAGGGGTAAACTGGGGGATAAAAACAAGTTGGCCCTATTGGAAAACTTTGGGGAAAAGTATCGTTTGTTTGTGGGTTTGACTTGGTAATCATCCTAATTCACTTTCTCTGAATATTGTGTTGCCTCTATATGCTTACTTGTTTAGTATGGGTAAACTGGGGAATATAACAAGTTGACCTTATTGGCCTTATTTGAAAGCTTGGGGGAAAAGTATTGTTTGATTGGGGGTTTGACTTGATGATCAACCTACATTCTCTAAATATTGTGCTCTCGCACTGTTGTAATCATTGCGATTGCGCATGTAATATGTGTAACTCAGGTTGACCTTATTGGGTGGTTGAAAATGACTTGGTGAAATTGGCTTGATAGATAATATCTTTTTGTCCATCTACCGTCACCACAACTCTTTCGAGAAAGAATTTATAAAGCCCCCTTAGGTGATCCCGAACTCTAGATGACTGTGATTCTCCTTAGGTTCTGGCAATGTTTATGCAATCTATTTCTGTCTGTCGAAAACTTCTGTTAAAGTGCAATCTATTCTTACACCAGCTCCAAATACTACTTCTGGTTGTAGTATTAGTTTCGGTATTGGTTTGCTGGTTTCTTGATACCACTAGTACAATCGGTGTGTAGGGTAAACAGGAAGGTACATTGGTTGACAAGTTTTTTGGTCGTATATTTCTGGGTGTGGTATTGTTTGTTGGTGTACACTTCTTTTTTAACGAACAAGCTAGTTTTGACATTCTCTTACTGGTCTTGCACTGCGGTAATTGTGATACCACTAATGCGATTGCTTGCATATGTATATACAACGGAAACAATATTCAAGTGTCTCTTTGGGTCCACATCTTCAAGGATGGAACTTCACTCGATTGTTGCTGTACGGAATGCATAGCTGATAATGCTTCTGTTCCTTCTTGCATGTCCACCATCCCAAGCTACTCATGATACCATTGATTTGATTGTGTTGTTGTTAGGGTATTTGGGTTTGTCTTTTGAAAGTGATCTATAAAACTATATTTATTTGTAAGTGGTCACCTTGGTTTGCGTTGGTGTTGCGTAGTATAATTTTGAAAACACTAGATACAGTTGATCGAAGCTCGATTTGCATCTGGAACATTCTGAGTCTCGGCGTTGTGCTTTTTTATGCCCATTAGCTATCGATCGATTTGCCCGTATTGAGTATAGGTCAACACTCAGGTGATTTTACGATTCATCACATATATGTGGCCACCATCTCGCTCACAATCAAGTTCTAGCCTTCCAAACGGTTTGGCACTTCCTGAATGCATCGTGTGGTTGTAGTCCATAAAGCGGGCATAATTGATCGATTTTTTCATTTTCTACTGGCTCTCCAAACTTGATGCCACTATTTGAAATATGTTTACATTAGCTGATTGTAACTAGAGTGGCTTCTGGAACTATGGGCGTGCTCGCTAGTCGAATACAGCATCTCCATTGGAGTATTTGATTCTGAGATGCACAAAGATTGTCCCAACTGCTTGTGTACTCAGTTCAGTCAAATGTAGTCCCATGCTTTGGTTGTGTTCTTGTAATAGAGATATGTCTCGAATAAACCCCGTGCATTTTAAGCAACCTCGCCGTATTTTGTAAGTAACCAGCCTAATATTGTGTTTACTAGAGTCATATTTTCTCTTCAATTGTGGTCTAGGTTCTGAAAGGCTTCGTTGGAGGTCTTAAAGCCAAGTTTGTCTCAAATACGCTGGAGTAATGGCTATTCTATTATCAACGATGACGATTGGTCATACACCTCAGGGTTATATCCTTTGATAATAGCTATGTCAATATTTAGCCTGAGATCATCTACAGTGGTTGCTGCTGATAATGTTGAGCTCATAGTCCATTCATACCAAACTTGCTCTCGTGCACGATTGCCAATCGTTAATCGTGATCGGCCAGATTTACGACTGGGGCATGGGGGATCTCACCCACATTCCATCAAGCAGACTACTGAGTGTGCAACTAGATCTTGTGGTTGTGAAGACGATATATGTCTACTAGGTTGCAATCTTTTGTGATCTTGTTGCGAATCCAAACCTACAATATTTATTTATCGCAACTTTAATTTTTGCGGCCGTTAATCGATTTTGCAACTGGTAGCGTTTATTTTAGGTTGAGCTAGTGGCAAAGTTATGGCTTAGATGGGACGGTGCGTAAAAAGACCAACATGATTTGCAAACTGAGTTCTTGTGGTTGGTGATCTCAGTCTGGTTCGAAGAGGGTAATACATATTGCAAACCAAGTTACATTGACATTACTATCTATCAAACTCGTCGCCTATTCAATACTCAATCGTGGTTCACAATTGAGTACAAGGTATTGAGGCGTAGTGAGACATAATTCGAATATGTCAGACTTTACATCACACTCAGAATTGGACAGACAACCAGATCTGGTTGTTGCAAATACGGGAAGACGACATTTCACGCATGTTAATGTACCTACGATATAAACCTACTTTCATCTAGCTACAATCAGTTCCAGGTCAATTTATTATGCAACCTATTGAGTCTATCCATAAATATATAAATAAAAGTAAATGACGGTCAAAGTCATTCGATTGAAGAATTAAAGTGATTAATAAAACTGGTTCGTTTCACAACTCATAAAAACAAAATCTTGACAATTTTCATGGGGAACGACATGGCTCTGTATCTATCAGCTTCTTCTTGTCTTTCCAAAGTCAAAACTTCTTCGTCAAAAATGGTACGGTCGGCGTAGATATCAATATCCTTGATTCTTATGTAGAATTGCCAGTCCTTCTTCCAGATCTTGTATCCCAAATAAAGGGCAATGAAAAACACAGCTCCGAGGAAATTCTTGAAGAAATTCTCAGCGGTGGGAGCAGCTCCTCCAAGTGGGAAAAGGGCAAGGTAGAATTGCGCAATCAACACAAGAACATGCCACGTCATAGCGTAGTAAGAACCAATGATACCGGTGGATGAAGTGTAACCCAATGAGCTAAGGGAGATGTTGTTGTATGCCAAAGCTTTTCTGAATCTAATGTGGGATAAACAGATTCCAAACCAAGTGAAAAGTTGCGACAACCCAGATATGGCCAATAACCATTGGAACACTAAATCTTGTTCATCGTAAGCGGCAATGAACGAGAACAAGCCAAGAATGGAGCAACAGAATAATGCTCTCAATGGTCTACCGTCTTTGTCAATAAAGTTGAACCAGTTTGGAGCAAATCCTTGGTCGGCTAACGATTGCAAAGTTCTCGAAGCCGAGTATAATGCCGATGAACCAACTGAGGTAACCGAGAGACAAATCACGGCATTGATAATGTGAGGAACAACCTTGACCCCATGCAATTCAGCAGCCAACACAAATGGCGAAGCCGAAGTGTCACCAGAACCCGATCCCATCAAACGGGGCGAGTTGTAAGGCACCAAAAGCCCAATCATGGTTAAAGAACCCAAAAAGAACAAGACAATTCTCCAGGCCATCAACTTACACGATAATGGGATCGATTTTCTGGGTTCTTTTTGTTCGGCGGCGGAAAGTGCCACTAATTCGGACATGGAGTATGAGAAGGAAGCAGTGATAAACACGGATATCAAACCCTTGAAGTTAGTGTAAAACCCAGGATCGCGCCAGTATGTACCTCCGATGAAGATACCATCGGGTCCACCACCCAAGTCGAGAACTAATGCCATAATGATGAATCCAATAATCATGGTAATTTTGATAGAACCAATAATGAACTCGGCTTCCCCATACCCTTTAGCACCTTGATAGTTGATGAGGTTGATGACAATAAAGATAATGGCCACCCACACGTCAGGGTTGATTGTAGTGGACCAGTATTGAATGGTCATTGCTGCCACCACCAATTCCAACGAGATAATCGAGATCCATTGAATGAAATAGTTCCAACTGGTTGCGAAAGCGACTGCGGGGTCGACGAATTTACGGGGGTAGTTATTGTAACCACCTGATAATTCGGAGTAGTTGACGGCCATTTCCCCAGCTGACTGCAAGGTTGGGTAAATCATGGACCCGATGACAATGTAAGCGACAATCAAGAATAATGGACCGGCGTTGGCCAAGGCACCACCAGCACCCACGAAAAGACCGGTACCTATACCAGTGACCAAGGCCATCAAGATCAAGTGTCTTTTGCTGATACCCTTTTGCAATTGTTCTCCCGAAGTTTGTCCTGGAGGTTTACGGTTGAAGCTATCTTTCCATTTGGCAAACCCAGTCAACTGGGGCTCGTCTGATGTTTCATAGTGGATGTTGCTTTCAATGTATGCTTTCTCGTTGAAAGCGGGACGTGGGGACGCCGTGGGTGAGATCGATCTCGCTGGCGTCCCTGAGGATGTTATTGACTTTGATTCTATCATTACTGATTATAACAAAAAGACTGATTAGTGGCAGGTCATCGTGGATATATATACACAGTGGTGATAACAATATTATCTAGCACTTACCCCAACTTCTCCACTTATCTAATCTGCAATAAGCTTTGATCTATAATATCGACCTGCTGCAGCTCAAAAAACTCTTACTGCTCGGTACATCGAGGTTGTCGAATTGCTTTTGCAGCCTAAGAAACCAGGTCGAATAAGGTTGCTCGAGGAAACAAAAGGAAAAAAAGCCAGGTATAATGGGCTAATTGTGGCTGCCTGCTGCAACTAGACTCAATTTCTTTCCCAGACGGGAATATTAGCCCTAATTTGTCCACGGCGTTATCCGTTAAGCATAGGCTGGGTGCATACAGTGGGTAAATGTGGTGATTTTTTTTTTCGGTACCTCATAGATTTGCGATTAACACCGCGGCCACAGACCATTTTCCTCGACTGGTTTGGTACGAACAAAGTTTTATCAAGCTAAAGCCTGATTGTAGTTGTGATCTAGATCACAGTATCTTTCATTTGAACCTCAAATCTTCTTTTTTGCGCTCAAAGTTGACTCCCAGTCTGCCCCACACCCAAATATCCCCCACCACCGCAACGTTTGTATGTACTCCGCGTAATTATTTGTTCAATGGGTTTTAAAGCCCGGATCATCTCATCTCTGACAATCGCCAGTGGGCACTTCGGACTCCAGGACAATTGTCTTGGTAGTCGACTCGGAGCCGGTGAAGCTGACTATGCCTTGCTTACATTACACAGCGGCGATTGGTGAACATTTTACAGCCCCGTCAACTGGGAGGTTCTTGTTTATGCAACTGGCCCTGAGTTTAAGTTCCGTCGTAAACTCTAGCAAAAAGAAAATAAATACGAGTCAAACTGGTTTTGCCGCGCCAGAAGTGGTGGTGACAATATAATGCCTTTCAAGACCACTTTGTTGGGACGGGTCGTAGTAACATGTCCGTCACATCAACGTCATTCAGAGTGATGGGTGATGGGTGACCTACTGGGGTGATTAATATTTTCATAGGTCTCAACTTGATCGAGTGGTTTACAAACGGACTAGGCATCACTTTGATCCCAGGAATAACTTGGCCTCTGTTACGACAAGGTGCATCATCTCGACTCCTCGACGTCTGAGTCGTTGATGTTGATTCACAAGCCGCATGGGCGAGGCATAAAATGCAACACCGCGCAGGTTTCGGTATTTGTATGGTTCTTGCCGATGGTGCCATTATAGCGTTTGTGGGGTCTACCAGAGGCGGTAGTTTGTATAGTGTAAGTTGTTAACCAGTAATTTGAGAAATGAGTCGATTCAACCAGTTGTGTGTGTAAGAATGGTACAGTATGATACGGACCTGATCGAGTATCATCGAATGTGATGAAGACTTTTGTCTAAAACACGGGTACGTCTTTTAAATTATGCTCATCGCACAAGTAACTGAGTCCATGTCTTATATTGTGTAAGTACTGTGATACTGAATGAGCTACGTAGGCTTGGCGCATCGTTAACTCGGACCTAGGTAAGGAGTGTTCGAGAGTGAAGTCTAGTCCTGCAATTGTCATCAGGACACACTTGTGTATTGGTGGTTTGAACGTGTTATGACCGCTCGTACGCAGGAGAGGTTTTATGGAAGAACCACACTGTTTGTGCAGTTTTCGGGTCGTTGATGAATGCTGGTGTTTGCTCTGGCACTGGCACCGGTTTTCCTGGTGAGCCAAGTTCTTGCCCCAATAATGGAGTAGCGGCTTGTAATTCAACGTCTTTGTCTTTGGACTTTGCAAGGTACCCCGGTTCATAGAGGTCGTCACCTCGACAAATGGCATATAGGAAACATACGGCCAATGTCAAACTAAGCGCAAATTGCACACCACTGACAACGATCATCGCCAATAAGTAATAACACCGTTCATAGGTGCACCAACCCCACGGAGGGAACATTCTGGCATTCAATCCAAGCATCAGGCCAAAGACTGATGAAAATATCAATTCGGCGATGAAGAACGCTATCAAACTGATACTGTACACTCTACAATGGAAAACTCCATTAGCAGCAGCAACCACAGCTCCGACTATTGAGTGGGGTATTGCTTGTTGTTCGCTCACAAGAAACACGCCGGTGTAAATGATTATAACGACACTGAAACAAGCATCAATGATACACAAAACAGCAACAAATGTCCTCATTCTCAGGATTGATAGAACGATTGAGCGAATAAGATTTTATTACCTCTAAGAAAAGATGGTTTTGATTGAAATAATCACCAACACATTTTTTTGGTGAAACCGACGTCTGACTTTATCCACAAACTAAAGTTATGACTATAATGATTTCCATGACGCAATAAACTAGGAACATTGTATCGACTTAATCCTAATCGAAAATGCAATTTAGACTTCTCGTAAAACTCTATTTTTCAAGTAGCTTACCCCGAAACCTTCTACTTTGGAATTGTCACCCCACGATAAGTTACATCCTTTGTACTCGACGAAGTAAACGGTTGAGATACCACGTTTGCCGCTTTCAGATTTTAACTGTGCATCTTCACTTGCAGTTCTGGTATATTTTTATTTCCAAGCCACGATACACTAAATGCGCATTTAGGGTTTAACTAGTTACAACGAATTTTACTTCGGAATGTATTCTCTATGATAGATATGTAATCTGCATCGACGCGGTGGGCGCTTGTTACAAAGCTTATGTACTTAGGCAACATTGACATTCATCCTTTAGGACAACTGGCCACGTAAAAGTGTAAATAGTCTTCGATAAGAGGGCAGGTGGTATTCATATCTTTTCATCCTGAGTTTTTGGCCTGCTGGTATGTGGGAGGTTGTTGATACAAAGGTAATGGTTGATGGAAGTGCTGCTCTCGCGCATCATCTGCAGGGACACAATCAAGGTGTGAGTTGGTAAGATAGGCTGGGACTGGTTGAGATATTGTTGTGTAGGTCAACTGTCCCACATTGATCTGAGTGCCAATTTGTGATATGTTTTGTGTCTGCTGTGTTTGGATTGGTCTCGGATGCGACTCGATATCTTTTTTCGGTTTACCAAGGTACCCAGGTTTGTAGCGGTCGTCACCTCTATAAATTCCATAAAAAAAGCACAGGGTGAAAACCAAGCATACCCCAAACTGCAATGCATTTATAATAACTAAGAACAACAAAAGGTAACAATTCAGGGTATCGCAGGAACTCCTAGTGGGGTACAATTCCAAGTTTGAACCAAACACAACCCCAAAAACCACCAAAAATATCAACTCAGCTATGAAAAGCGTTATTAATCGAGGGGTGACTCTTCCAAGCAAAAATAGTCCATATATTCCAGTGGTTATTGCTCCTATCAACGGAATTGCTGGTACTTTTTGTTGGTAAACAATATAAACCACAGTATAAATAACAATTGGCACACTGACGTACATCACAATTCCACTCAAGGTTAGAACGAATGTTCGCATGGTTGATAGTTTCGCAACTAGCAGTCAATTGAGGTTCTCGTCTATTTATCAACGATCTTTTATGAAGCAATCGGTCTTGTTGCAGGAAAGCTACACCGATTGGTCGATAAGCTCATATAGAAATCGTATACAATATATCGTCACCAATATAAGTCGGTCCGTCGGAGAACGATTAGACGTGAGTATAATGACCTAATGAGTCATGGTACTCAGGTTGAATCTAATGTGATTGTGTACTAAATAAGGTTTGAATTTAGGTTTTCGTAAAATTTCGCTTGCGAGTCACCCCCTAAGAGGTCTGATTTCCAATTGATGACCATTAAAAACAATCGAATGATTTACAACACGTTTGCTGTTTTAAAATATTTACTACTTTCAGACCCATGTGGCCATAACAACAAGCCCAATACAAAGTGTGCATTTGTTGTTTTACTTAGATTTTAACCTCACAATGAAAATGTGTGCTTGTCGAAAAGAATAAACTGGTTCTAGTTACATACATACGCACCTACTCCCGAACCTCAAAAGACCTGGATTTACAACTCCGCTAGGAGCATCCTTGAGTTCAAACGGATCAGTAAACTGCAAGTTACAGGCGTGAAACATAGCGATGCTATCTTACCATGTGGGGACCATGTTGCTAAATTGATGGCACCTTCTCCAACAACTACCCGAACAGCACGGAAAACTTTTACTGATATCATGGCTGAACCTAAATAGTGTGAATACAAGTTGCTAAATGCCAAAAGAAAAATGATAGCTCCACGGAATATAAAGCACCGAAGCATATATGAAGTTGAAAATTATAATTTCCAACGACTCGAACTAGCTTTTTTACCAACAAAACGAACTTTCGCTATGAATGTTCACCTCTTCATGTTTGCCAAATTCTATTTTTTGTTGATTCGCGAGCTACAGGTTTCATCAAGATAATCGCCATATTGCAATTCAATTGGACTCAAGGTCCTGCTGTTTTCTCTTTCGTCGATTTTGGCGAAATCTGATAGAAAAATTGAGGAACTTGATCTGGGGTAGAATCGGAGCAATTCACATTTGCTCTGCAATGAGCGGGTGCAGGCGGAAAGACCGTAGGAGCTTCTGCAGGACTCGTAGTATTATCTTTTCGATTTCCTTGATTACCACCAGACTCAATATCCAGCGATTTTGCCTTTTGGCGCGGTATTCTGAAAAGTGGATCTCCTTTGCAAATTCTGTATAGCAAACAAAGATTTGAGATAAGGTTGAAGAGCAACTGATATCCAGCGACCCCAAACATCGTTCTGAAACCTTTGCACGTCTTTTTGCACTCATTCATCTCCACGTATACTATAGCAGTGTCAGCTACCACGTATGCATACATAGCTGTGAACATTAAATCAACTAAGAAATGGACCGCTAACGAAAACATTGGTCTACAGCAGTAGACAAAGCAATAAAGCACCGTAGCCACTATCTCAACAGCTGCTGCGCCGACATTGGGTAGAATTGTAACCAATGGTCCTATGAGAGCCACAAGTACGCTGGCATTGAGAAACATTTGAATTCCCCAAAAAAACATAAGGCTTTTTAACATTATTGATTGTTGAAATTTCAATACTTCACAAAAGATACCGAGTATTTATTTGAAACAGGTATGGGCAGCCACCTAAGTTTGATGGAAACTGACGCCGGTTTTGATTCATTGGTCTGTGTCGATATGACAATTTTTTGGAGAGACGATGAATGTCCTATTAAGAATGCGACGTTGATGATGTAATGAGTCATGTTGTGTAAATTGCAATAATTATTGACATGAAACCGGGTATGCTTTTCAATTTAAGTTTTCGTATAAAGTGCGCACGAGTTATACCCCTTAAAAGCACTATTTTGCAAACGATGACTCTTGTTACATTGAAACTACTCGCCTAATTGTTATCACCAACTGAATAGATATTCTCTATATTGCTTCCACCATCTGAAATCCGCTGCTATATCAATATGCCTATTAACAATTTTGCGCAACCAGGGCAAATACATCGAAATCGGGAAAAGAATCCTAAAATTACATAGTTCTGATTTGAAGTCAATAGGGCCAAACCACTTGAAACGGTTTTGTTCCATAGCCCGCTCTGTACTCAATAGTGTATTGTTTGTAAATATCACAATAGCTATGCTCCCGTTGCCAGTGTGGAGTTGCACGTACACCTAACGTCTATTGGCAAGCCCATCTCGCCATCTTCTTCGTTATTGAGATCATACAGTGTGTTAAGACATGTACGATTTGATAGTCTGGAGCACCATGTCAAATTATTCTCGGTGATGAGTTCGGATTGGAAGACTGCAATTACGAATCCTAGTAGCTCTCACGTACTCTTTTCTATGATTTCTTTCCTCAACCCTCAACTTCGGAATCGAATCTCCTTGAGGAATTTCGTCAAGATTGTGATAGATATTGTGTTCTGGTGAAATATAACCTGGATCACAGAAAGCACCATTATTCAAATCAATCGCAGCCACCCTCAAATGTCGGCAAAAATTGCGAAGCCTCCTTGCTTTCCAGATCCTATGTTTACACATCGACTTTTAGTTTATAACGCTCATCACCGTTTGATCCACGGATGAACTAATTCAAATTGTGTACAAGCCCAACTTCCAGCTTCTCATGCAATTGTGTTCATTTTTGTGAATGACAATGACATGTTCAGTTGGTTCAAAAACTTTTGAACAAGTCGGTATAAAAGTCATAAAGTAACCGTAATTCATTCATTCCCTACTTTAAATTTTATGATTTTCGTCTCCTCAAACACCCCCTATGTTTGATACTACTTTACTAAGGATACAATCGCCGCGAGGCAGTGCTTTTTGATTGTCTACACCAGTCTACACAACTTCATCGATGCTAATTCATTTTGAGATTTGCAATGTAACTTGGTTCATGTTCAGTCATCGTACACATTTGAGTCTTGAAGATGACTCGTTTAACCAATTTTTCTTCGCTGTAGTTTCAATATATTGAATGTTTGTTCCTCGACCCCCGTGTTGGTAGTCGTCTTCACCTCTGTATAACATTTCATGGTTACGGTAACATCTGTAAATGAGTTTATTTTGCATAGGTCATTCCAAGCAATCGACTAGTGAAATTTCGTGATAGCTTTCTCTTCGAATATTCGATCTCAATTTCACTTAAAGTCAATTGAACAATACAATGGGTTTCATAAGTAATTCTATTCGTAACGCGATGAGTACTGGATACCAAACCAATTGTTGTAACTGGATAGAAGTAATACATCAATCAACCTACTCGTGTTGAAACTTACATTACTTGTCACGTGTATTAAACAACGTGACATTCTGATTCTATCAGGATTCATATATACGCCAACACTGACCAAGTAGCTCAAATATGATGGTAAACCCATTCTCACTGTGAGTTCGTTTATTCGTCTTGTCAAACAACGACTATATTTGCTGCCAATCGACACATTCAAATCTAAAAGCAGATAAATTTAACTTCATTTACGAGGTATTACTAGCATTTCTCCCTGTAAACTGTAACTGAACTAGAGTAACAAAACGTATAATTAGAAAGCTGCTAGATTAGAGCGCATCATTCAGGCGCACACTGAATTCGTCCATTGTCGTCACTCAAAACTTTGCACGCTCAGTGAGTGATGGTGATAGCTGATTGTACAAGCCCCATTGATCTAGTCTAATGATCTAAACTTCAGCTCCAAAGCTGAATGTTTCATTTAAGGCTTAGACAGGCATATGTTCGTGGAATATTACGAGTTCGTGGTCATGGCATCGGCACAAGGCTTAAGCCGCGCTAGGAATATTCGTAAATTGGGAAAATATATATAAGGGTGCACTATCGTACCAAAACCTAGTTTGGTCAAGATGACAAACAACTCAAACTTACCAGCATACAATGACAACAATACCAGCAATGCATATCCTCTAGAAAAGCAACAGCACCAACAACAACAACAACAACAACAACAACAAGTGGATCAACAACAACCAATTGACGAAAAGTTCCCGGTAAACCCCCCACCGAAAGTAGATTCATCATTTGTAAAGTCATCAAATCATGTGTTGTTTCCGCCAAACTTGGCCGAGATATTGTCTGAACCAACATTGATTTTGGAACGTCAGGTGGAAATATACGCCATAACGTTTGGGATCGATCAGTCGAACAAGTATAAAATCATGAACTCACAAGGGCGCCAAGTGGGGTTCATGTATGAAAAGACTAGTTTTGGTAAAGACTTGGCTCGGCAAACGTTGGGCAAAGCCCGACCTTTCAAGGTGGTAATCACCAACATGGAAGGTGAATTGTTACTCGAGATCAAACGGTCGTTTACCGTGATCAACTCGTCGATCATAGTACGATTGCCATACAGAAACGAGAGAAATGAGTTGGTAAATCAAGACATAGGCAAATCGGAGCAGGTGTTCAACCCATTCAAGCGAAAGTATAAGTTATTTGTCAAAGATCAGAACAACCATCAATTGACGCAATTTGGGAATATAAATACCAGAATCTTGGGGGTGACGTTCCCCATTCAAAACGATAAAGGGTTGGTTATTGGAGGAGTCGACCGAAGTTGGACTGGGATCATGCGTGAGTTCTTTGCCGAATCGCCCATTTTCGTGGTCAGGTTCGATGTCAATGCCCCGCAAAATAATGTCGACAAGTATACTCCCCCAGGACCTCCTTTGGACTTGAACCAAAGAGCAGTACTTTTGGGGTGTGCTATAAGTATCGATATCGATTACTTCAACCATCAATAGAGGCGCCGGACGCCATGATTGTACAAATACGCATTTTGAAACTCTCTAACGGTTATTTCGTCGAATTCTCGGCTTCATATACTAAACCGACCAGTGTTATAGGGTGTATAGGTAATTGAATTTACGATTCTTACGAATCTGTTGATGCGTAGCCGAAATCGAGAGACAAGTACTTGAAGGCTAGACTCGAGATATAACAACCAACACAGCCAGTAGACAGCCGGGTCCATTATTGTGATGCAAGAGCAGATTTCAAAATTAGTGGCATACCACATACGACAGCACAAATGAGCTCATATTCAATAGTTGTGTGTATTCTCAACATTGAATGCGTGGGTGTACCTTATCAAACATCATTTCTCAATGCAATCGTTCGATCTATTATTCCATGCGCATCTGCAATACCAGCCGTGTCAGTACGTATCACGCCATCTCCAACAGCGTACCTACATACTAATCTAACTCCCTTGCATTATTTGTGCTGATTAATTCGATTTACCATATCTGGTAGCCAAATTTGCAACCGTTTGTTTTCCTCGGTAGTCCGAATAATAATCACGCACCAAAATTGTTCCCGTGCTAACCTTAATAGCCAGGTGTATTGGGATGACATGGTTGGATAACCTAGGCTAATGAACTATATGGTCTGAGTTCATCTCCGGTGGTTTCGCGGTAGTCTTGCGGAAGGTGGTGGTAGATGAAATGTTGTGCTTCAGCCGTTTGAACCTGCCGTGCGTTGGATGTCATCAGGCACCAACCATGAGCCTATGGTGAAAATAGAACAAACTATGGCTAATCACACGTGTATAGCCATCAATAGATAGATATTGTCATTCGAGATACAAACTTTTTGCACCCAACTCACGTCTACCCATTATCGTAACTTGGTAACCATACGAACTCTCCAATGCGTAGGCAGCATGAACGAGCTCAAAACTATTCAGCCTCAACGTACATTACTAATAGTAATACGAACCTGAAACAAATGCCATTCAACCCCTAGAGTTTATTCTCGTTTATCAGCTCAATTCGTAACTAACAATGACAAATACCATAAACTCTAAACAACGTTTTGAGAATCCCAACCTCACAACCACAGACGAGTACACTTTAATCACAAGCGAGAAATATCCCCCATTCCATATCTTCTCATCGCATCGCATGCGATATCCACCTCATCGAGATTATTATCACATGAAAACGGCGACAGGGTATACCCACCCAACCATAAGGTTTATAAAAGCAAACAGTTCCAAGAAAACCTTGTCTTTCATTAGCTTTATCGCCAGATACCTGTTTGACTTCCGGGGAATCGAATCTAACTCAGTATCCAACTCCCCTCCTGCCGCGATATTTTCGAAAACTACCACAATAATAAATTTAAAGTTTAGATCGTCTGCGATATATAAACGATAACCAAGCACTGGCAACACAGGGTCAATCATAATTTTTGGCGCATAATGGACTTATCTATGTATAAACACACCTGGCACCCCAACGAGGAGGTCGACTATAACTATGATGTGTTTGAGTTGTTGAACGAGCCAAAACTAGTCATTCAGCACAATAACAAAAATTTGCAGTTGAAGATTACTAATGCTAAGGGGAAGATAATAGGACACATTTTCAAATCGTATACTTACAAGTTATTCAACAGTATATTCTTCAAGTTGTTAGTGTACAACAGCCGGAACGAGTTGGTGTTGATGATCAAGCAGAGCTTTTCGTTGAAAAAACAAATAATCACCACTTACTTGCCAGGCAAAAATGACTTGAATTTATTTTACTTCAAGGAAATTGGTAAAGTGGTGATTGAAAATAGGAAATACAACTTGTACACCGAACATAAGTTTGGCGACATTGAGTTGGTGCCAGGAATGGCCGACGTGCCCATCAACAATAAGGGGTTTGCGTTGGGGAGTATTGACAAAAATTGGTTGAATGTCGATTTCCAAGCATATAATGTCCGCTTCGACTTGAGTTGTGAACGCGCCACCAGAAACATGTACGATCGGTACAAGACAAACATGGATTTTTTGCAACGCGCCGTGGTGTTGAGCGCGGCAATCTCCATCGACTTTGGTAAATTTTTGCTGAACTGAGATGAGTTTGAAAAAGCTTAGCGGCAAATCATGAGTTTGCGAGTAAGCTACTCATGATTTGCCGCGCTTATGATCACGATCAATTTTTGTTATAATGGAACTAACAACTTTTGGTTAATTTGGGTGTACAAATAGAAATGTAATTGATAATATAAACTTAATACGCGAAGGTTAATTGTAAGTATCGACCAAAGGAATATATCGACCCCTGATCGCAATCACAATCTTCTTTAATGGGCCAACCAGAAAACGCTAGCTGCTAATGTCTACTCAACTATTACACAGTTTGTGAATGAGCTCATTCATACTACTGGCATACATTTCCATAACTATGTTCCGTCCACCCAGTCTAGCCCTGGTCGGAATCTAACCGCCAACCAACCCGCCGTGGATACTTCCTATTCCAGCTGGCGCAAAATATACGCATGGCAACCTTTGATGACTGGTAGTGGCATGGTGGGCACCAAGCAACCTCGTAGCGCTGGGTGTCTTTTTGTATGCTCTCGCTTACACTGACCACTGCCTTGTCCTTTGAATAAGCTTTTGTTTGATTCGGTGTCTGCAACCATGCGCGCATAATGACATATGAATCAACTGAGTCACTATGGTGCATGGAGGGGAAGTTTACGAAGAAATGCCAACGATTTCGTATCCAAAACAGTTTGAATGGATTGATAGCACCAATGCAAGTAACACGAGTTATGTTGTTCACTAACTTGCTTGGTCTACACTTTGTGTTGTCGTTGTATCTCTTGCATGTGATTTTCACCATTCTAACTCTAAATTGCATCTTGGCCGCATTTACGAAAGAAGTCTAATCGGTAAGATAATGGGTTGTGATGTGGGGAGCGATATTGTATGGCTTGGTTTTGTGGGGTTGGTTTGTTAGGGTTTGTAATTGCGCATTTTCTTGCAGCCGTGTCGTCGATTATGATTCAAAAAGATTATTTCGCAGCCAAAATACGAGGTGGACATGTTGACCTTGACTCAATGAGTTGCAAATAGATACCCTTGGCTTTTGATCACAAGCACACCTTCTCATTCAAAAGAGTTTTCTTTTGTCTCTCATTTAAGATACATATGAGCGGCTTATCATTTTGTTTAGGTTGTACCTCCATGCAACGAGGCGAGGAGCCATAAACACATTCGTGCCAGGCGCTTGATGCTGGTGCTATCAAATGTTTGGGGCTAACTGGATTTGAGACAACCACTGTTGGTTGGTTGGTGTTGCAGGTCAATCGGTGGCCACTCTTGTCTCTGACAACTCGATACTTGAAGATTTCCTTGTTGGCAGTCCACACACCCTGACGTCGAATCAACTTAGCGTAAAGGTTTCCACAGGCATTACACAAGGTCTTAGCGCCATTGGGGCCCCGTCGCCATTGAGGGGTGGTAGTTTCGTGGCAGCGATGGCATATAGTAGACAAGTGGGGGTTGTGTGGTTGTGGTTGATCTAAAGGGTTGGCTATAGCTACAGTGCTCAAAGTTGGCTCTGAGTATCGATGTGGTGGCAAGCATGGTGATCTTGGTTCAGCATTAATGGTGTAATTAGCATTAATAGCGCAATCACTTATTGGCTTGGCGTCATGTTTTGGCTTATCGCACCACCCTTTGAATGTGAGGATTTGTGGTTTTGTCAGCTTGTTGTTTCGGGCAGCATTGGCTGGTCTGACAATTACCAGGTTTGGCTTCAGCTTCAAAGTGTATGTGTTTGGAAATTGTAACTTTGGGTGTGGAAGTGGGCGCAAAAGCGGAAATGTGGTATCAGCTTGAAAGGAGCCACCACCAGAGCCCGAGCAGGTATGTTTCCTCACCCTACTTCCATATTCGAATCTTTGAAGTGTGCCTGCCTCAGTTTTTTGCCGATCACAGTGATGATTGATGAGTGTGGGTAAGCTCAAGATGTGCTTGTTATAACTATACGGTTTCTTCGATTCTTTCCCTTTATCTGACAATAGTTTAGTGTGTTTACGTCTTGAAACTTGAGGAACCTGACTTATGGGCTGAAGCGAGCATATAGTCTCGCTCGTGCCCATGGGATGAAACTCGATGGGCACTGGTGACTTAACAATGACTTTGGGATTGATGGTGGCAATGTCAACTGAAGGTAAGCAATTTACATTTTTGTCAATGATACTCAATCGTCCCACTTTTGCTGATTTTGGTTTGGGGACCAATGACTGGTACTGGAAACTCCAAGGGGTTCCATTGAGCATTGTACCAAGGTTATGAGTGCGTAGTGTTGTATTGAATACTTAAAACCCCACCCTAGTCCTTGCTTGGGTGTCTTATATACTTCATGTGCACCAGCTTGATTTTGTGATCAAGGAGAATGTGGTGATAATATCTGAAGTGGTAAATTTGATGCGGCACTAACCCTGTAAATTGCCACTGAAAAGGTACATTATTCAAGAAGAAAAGGGGTGATGAGTAGTTATAATGATTGTTGCTAAAGAAATCTAAAGTAAACTGCTTTTGGTTGGGCGGTGTACCCTGCTTCTCAATCATTTTGCACCCAGATCGGAGAATTAAAATGCGTTGGTGATAAACGAAGAATTTCTTGTATATTTACACAGCACCAGCTCACAATGCTTTGAACTAAAGGTGGATGGCTTATTGTATGTATCGCATCCAAGCTAACAAATAACTTGGTGGTGGCTAGCAATAACTGGTGAGTCCACAGAAAATATCTGTATGAACTGTTTGTGGCCATCTAACCGGACCACAAATAGATTACTTAGAGTGAACGGAAGTGTATACTCACTTCACTTCGAGAAGTTCGTTTGGTACGCTTTAGTGGAGATAACCTGTATTGAATATATATTCCGGAACCATCACAAAATACCATCATCCCAGAATTAATTTACATTTATAGAATCGAATTTGATGTTTCTTAGATAGACTACTGCTTTTAAGTTCAAGCTTGAACAATTCTCACGGTGTTGGAGTGACCAGAACCTCTGGTCCATCCTTGGACAGTAACAATAGAGTCCCCCTTAGTAATCATACCCAACTCAATGGCTTCGGAAACCGCCCATCTCAATCTACTCTCGACATCTTCCTGCCAGTTGTCTAATCTTTCCTTTTCAAACACGAACGGATACACGCCTCGGTACAAGTGACAGTATCTGGCCGACATTCTGTTTCTGGTGACCATCAAAATTGGCACGTCGGGCTTGTATTTAGACACCAATCTGGCGGATAAACCCGAGGTCGATAACACGACAATCGCTTTACAGTCTTGCTCGTAAGAAGCGGACACGGCGGCAATGGCACATGTTTCTGATGTTGGAGTGGGCTTGATAGCTAACGATCTGATTTCATTGTGCAATGGGTTGTAGGCAATACACTTTTCGGCGATAATGGCGGTGTTGTGCATCATCGACACGGCCTCAAACGGATAGTTCCCTTTGGCGGTTTCTCCCGACAACATCACACAGTCGGCACCATCCAAAATGGCATTACCCACATCGGACACCTCAGCTCGGGTGGGTCTAGGGTTGTATGTCATCGATTCCAACATTTGGGTAGCACAAATGACCGGCTTAGCGGCCAAGTTACATTTGGCAATCAATTTCTTTTGCACGACAAACACTTGAGGAGCAGGGATTTCAATACCCAAGTCACCTCTGGCAATCATTACTCCATCGGTTTCGGCCAAGATTTCGTCAAAGTTGTTGACCCCCTGTTGGTTTTCAATTTTGGCAATGATCTGGATCGACTTACCTTCTTCACCAAGCACGTTTCTAATGTGCTTGATATCGTCACCGTGTCTGATGAAAGATGCAAAAATCATGTGCACCCCGTTCTTGACACCAAATGCCAAGTCGGCTTGGTCCTTCTCTGACAATGCTGGCAAATCGACATCGGTACCCGGCAAGTTGACCCCCTTGTGCGACGAGATTCTACCGGCATTCACCGATACCACCTTCAAGGTCGAGTCGTCGACGATTTCCACTACTTCGAACGACAACACCCCATCGTCCAAGAAGATGATTTTGCCAACGTTGATAACTTTGGTGATGTTTTTGTAGTCAATGTACATGATCTGATCGTTACATTTAGTGGCAAACTCAGGGTTAGTGGTAAAGATCATGGGGTGGTTGGCGGGGATGTCCCAGTCTCTGTCGTCTAAGGTAGTACCGGTTCTGATTTCGGGTCCTTTGGTGTCCAAGGCGATGGCCAAAGGTCTTCCCTTGTACTGTTCCTCGGATTTTCTGGCGTTGTCAATGACAGACTGGTGGTACTCGTAAGAACCATGCGAGAAGTTCATTCTGACAATGTTCAATCCTGCCTTTCTCAACTTGGTCATAACTTCGGGCGAGTTGGTCTTGGGCCCAATGGTACCAATGATCGAGGTTCTTCTCAAGATCTTGTCGGGAGTGTCGGTGGTGTTCAAGTGGGTTAACCAGTTTAAAGAAGTAGACATGTTTGTTTGTGGTTACAATTCAAGTTTGTAGTGGTTTCGTTTATATATATACCAATTTTTCAAAATGGAATTTAGTGAGCCGGGTGAAATTTTTTAGTGAGACGCCATGGCGGATTGGTTGAGGTCCAGACGATAACGAATTAAGAGGAAAGGCACTTTGTTTGAGTGGATTGGTATAGTGACCACTAGCATTTGATGTAGGTATACTCGTAGGTTTCGTAAAATATTCATGCCACCACGTCCTCGAGCGTTTAGCGACCATTCCATCCCTTATCTTCGGAATCGGACTTTTTGTGATAAGCATTGACCCTGAATTCACCACGTTGTGCACCAGAGTTGCTACGAATGAAGTATTGGAAGTAAACGAAGTCTACAAGAACCTGTACTCTTATTCTGATTACCTCGTAGTTTGTTCAAGGCGTCAACCGTTTCTGAGATGAGGAGGGGTGGTGAAGTAATGGAAACTAGCACTGGTAGCTGCTATTATCTATACTTGATATAATTTGTTTCTAGATATCTCGATCGTTGACACCTAATCGTGTCAATCCTTCTTTCTATCACTGATCGTGGTTACACTGCTTAGTTCCAGAATATCGACATCGGAAAAATTAGCATTTAAGGTTTGAACTCTATTAATTACCCAATGTGGGTATGGGTTGGTCTGGACAGAACGTGTTGGTAGATTGTTGACAGCTGTAGGCTGAGACTTGATTGTTGTGCCTGGTCAATCAAGTGTTAGACACTATTGCTACTTCTAAGTTTCAGATGCTAATGCCGATCGTAGATTTTTGTGTAGATCGCTTGCTATCTTATGAAAGTTGTTATGCTATAAACTGGTCCTAGAAGTCTTAATTCAGTCTTTGGTTCATGCTAGTGTTTTTCGTAAACCTCGATGAGCTTTCATTTTCTGGGGGTTTTCTCGTTAACAATGTTTAAGTTTTTTTGAAAAACATGAAATTGAGCTGATTTGTTTTCCAAGTACAACTACCTCTGTCAGTTTTTCATGCACCACCTCTACATCTCGTTTAACCTCTCTACCAAGCGTTGTTTTAGTGGGTATCCCGTTGATTCGGCTAAAGTGGTATATTTCCTGTATACGAACGGGCCAACTGCCATCAAAGTTGCAAGTTTCAGGCCCCAAGTTCTGGTGTTTTTGGCCGTGGTTTCTCGAGATGGTGTTGCCAATTGTGGTTGGTATTGGAGCAACAATACTCGCGCTCACCGGTAAAGCGACGTTTTCGGCTATCAAACGGTACCAGAAACTAACGCCAATCATGATTGCCAATATCAATCACATCAAATTGACAAACTTCAACAATGATACGTCGTTGAACAAGTCAGACCCCAGGTACTCCCAGTACATATACTTGAAAGCACACTACCCAAACGCCGGGTTCAAGGACCCCATGACCGAGCAGGAGGCATTGTTGATCCTAGGCATCGAGGGCGACGATATATTGAAAGTCGATGATATCATGGTCAGAGACAGGTACCGACGGTTGATGATGCTAAACCATCCCGATAAAGGTGGCTCCAAGTATCTAAGCCAAAAGTTGAACCAGGCAAAAGAAATTTTGGAGAAAAGTTATATGGTCAAACGATCGCAACGGAAACGCTAAGGTAACCACGGAAGCATAACAGAGTGACACCATGACGAACCAGCATTACATGGCCCATAAAGTGTGCCGTTGACTCGAAAAAATAGATTGCCAATGACGATTCAACCCTATAGGGTTCTTGGGATATTTGATAGACTGCATGTCCACGACAACTATAGAGCATATGATTTAAACTGCTGGTTTTTCTTAGTTATAATATACATTCTATAATCATTTGGTGAGGAGAGCCTCCCCTCCCCCAGAGTCGTTATTAGTGTCCATTTAAGTCGATCGTGGCCCCGTTTTCCAAAAAGCCATTGAGAATATTGCCATTCTCCACTGGTTCGTGGGCGCCATTACTGGGACCGTCAGTTCCCTGTTGTTGCGCTTTCTCCTTACCACCTTCAAAGTTTTCTCGAACTCGCAAGTAATGCTGTAATTCTTCAGCACTCACCGATGGTGACAAATCTTGTTGTGATTTGATGAAATCTTGCATGGTCACCAACACTTCGATATCCGCCGGTTGGGCAACATTGTCAAACCACCATCTTGTCGAAATCTCCGGCTTGTCTTGCAGTGCCAATTGCTTATTGTATTCGTTTATCTTGGAATCAACCTCACCCGCAACTCTGGTCATGGCATTCAACATCGAATCCGAACACAACGCGTAGAAATCGGCACCGGTATAGGTGAATGAACACATCTCCGCAATCTTGGCCAAATCAACATTCTCATCAATCTTGAATTTCCGCGTCAATGCTTCAAGGATCTTGGTTTGTTTGTCGTTAGTATCTGAAATACCCAAATACAACATCTTATCAAACCTACCAGGTCTCAACAATGCTTCATCCAACAAATCAGGTCTATTTGTGGCACCAACGACAAAAACACCATCACCGTCAGCTCCCATACCATCCAACTCTGCCAAAAGTTGCGAAACAATTCTATCCATGACACCTCCAGAATCACCTTGATTACCTCTTTTGGGGGCAACGGAATCCAACTCATCAAAGAAAATGACACAAGGTTTAGCGTCACGAGCCCTCTGAAACACTCGGCGAACATTAGCTTCAGATTCACCAATATACATATTCAATAGTTCGGGACCTTTGACTGAAAAGAAATTCAATGAAAAATTAGTTGCAATGGCCTTAGCCAAAAGGGTCTTACCAGTACCTGGTGGACCATAAAACAAAATACCACTTCTCTTCTTCAAACCTGATTTGAAAAGTTCTGGATGTTTCAATGGCATATCAATAGTATCAAGAATTTCGTCCTTGACAAGATCAAGACCACCAATGTCTTCCCATTTGACATTGGGAATACGTGGTGCACCTATAGAATCACTGAACTGGTTTCTGGCTTCGTTGATTGCGTCATTGAAATCATCAGGTATCCATGTGATAATCCCCCCATTGGAGATTCTTACCAATTTCTCAACATTGATACCAAGCGCGGATGATAACTTGTGTAGTCTGTTTATCGCAAATTTCTTTGACATCTTTATGATCGATATCAAATCTCGAGGAGTTAACCCTGCCGACTGTAATGCTAAAGACTGGTAATTTATATCATTTCGGATTGAAAATGGGCTCTGGGTAACTTCTGCTATGCTATTGTTCGTAAACTCAAATTTTAAAGTTTGATCTATATTAGACGAATGTGAGATAACTGTATTAGACTGATTCGTCTCATTATTGATCAAAAACTTGAATATCTCCAACCTTTCTTTTTCACTTGGTACATTAAAGGTAATATTGAATTTCACCAACAGTCCGATGTTTTCGTTCAACTTGTCATAATCGTTGCAACTCATAACAATAACCAAGTTGTTAAACTTTGTCAAGTACTCTTGAAGCGCTTGAGCAACCTTCAAGGATAACGAGGTTTGAACATTTGAATTTTGATCATTCGCATCCGTGCTTGGACATAAGTTTTCAATATGTTTCAAATAAATGATGTTGAAAGCATCAGTTGACGTGTTTGGAGCTTGAAGAAGTTTATCGATCTTACCCATTAAGATACCTATTGTTTTCAATTCCTGGCCGGGGTTGATTAAATCGAAGCAGTCTAACTCGATCAAATTGAGACCCAATTCATGGGACATATTTCTGACCAACGTTGTTTTACCGATACCTCTGCTCAATGATTGTAACAAGATTGTTGTTCGCAATCCAATTTTCGAAGACAAATTAGTTGTTATGATCTTCTTGAATTCTTTTGCATAGTCAAACTCTCCAGTGGTTTGGTAGCGAAGGTTGAAATTGAAAATAGGTGGTAACTGCAAATAGTTATACCAATCATTTCCTTCATTCTTTGGTAATCTGACAAACTCAACCCCAGAACTTACCAATAAAGTTTGGCTTGGATCAATGATAAATTGATTTGTGCCTAAATTGTTATCTCCTTTCATGTCAACAATTTTGAACCAAGCAACTGCGTCTGGTTCGCCAATTGGAATAATATCATTTGAATCGTTGATTTCAGTCTCTTCGTTGTCATCGTCGGTGCTTTGAGTATCAAACATAGTTTTCGCTAATACTGAGTCTATCACCACAGCAAAGAAATCACCCTTTTGAACAATTCTAAATTGGTTGCTTAAGGATGTTTTCAAGCTGGAGAAAAAGTTCTTTTGATATGTTTTGTCCATAGTAATCTGGGAAGCAACTCGAGAAATCGTCACTGATTCAGCAATGGGCAAAACGTCTGATAACAACTTTTGAGAATTGGTGACGAACGGACTAAATGTGATTTTCGATTCGTTTGGTGTCAAGCCAAGGTTGATCAACAAAATTGGTGACAAGTATATTGATCCATTTAAAAAGTGGTTTGGTTCGGTCAAGGTGAAGATCTTGACCAATGCTTTCGAGGTTTCATTGATATTCATGTACACCAAATCACCATTGAACACCAGGAATCCAAGTTTGATGAAATTCGTTGAATTTACAAATACGAACAATTCCGAGTCTTCTTTGATCCATGTTTGCGGTAAGCCTTCAATCAATAATTTCTCAGGTAAAGGCTGCACCACAAACGACGAAGATTTGAATAATGAGTTATCTTGAAACTGCAAGTTTTTCGAGAGATAGGTCGACAAATCGATTTCATCCTCTTCTTCCAACACATCCTCCAACTCCTCAATTTTCTTCAACTCTTGTTCTGGCTCATGTTTTTGTTTGATTAGAATAATACTGGTATTTTTGTGTACCAACCCTTGTGGCACAGGCTCGCATAGCTTGACCTGACCATTGATCTTTCTTATATAGTCATCAACATTTACCACGTTGCCGTTATAGCTCAAGAACTCGTTGAATTGTGATCGAATTGTCGATTGAGGTTTATTGTTGATGATCTCATAAACGTTTTCAGGTAGCGAAACGTAAATCTGGTCTAATAATGGAATGTCATGTGCATCTATCGATTGTATCACTGCCGAATTCAATGTTAACTGATCATTAGAGTACTTGTTGAATTGACAATTATTCACGAATTTGATGAGATTCAAATCCCCAGTACTATCGATCGAGTTCACCTTGTATATCTTGAACGTCTGGAAGTATGCTGATCCCAACAACTTGATCAACACAAACCTATTTCCATTGGTATTTATGGGGAACAACTTGTTGAACAAATCTTCGGAAACCTCTAATATATCATAGCTATTCACAAACGGATCATTGATAAATACAACGTTGGCAACAGCAGATATGGACACCGTATCGTTGGATCTCGTATCAACCGCTGAAGGCATTGTAACTGCTACCAGTGTGAAGAGAATTGTTAACTTGGAATTTTGGCGGTGGCTGTCCGAGGACCTGGAGAGATTTTGTGGAGCGCATACAAAAATTTTGGCTGTGAAAAATCATCGTCAGAAAGTGATGATGCAATGGTAAAACTACTTGTATATATGTTTTATGGTTCTGTAGATATCTTCTGTCATATTCAATCCTTTGATGAACTTCAGCAGTGTCCCATTCTCCAGCGAGTTATCCATATCGATATCCATGTCTTGATCCGCGTGATTCGTTTTCTCAACTATGCACCCGTTGGAGATCATAAACGGTATGTAGATCTTCTCATCAAGATAGCCTTCAATTGATAAGTGGATGTCATTGGTGATAAAGTCAAAATTGACGATTGTGAACTGTATGTATGGTGGGATCTTCACTTCTGGAGGTTGTTCATTCATAAAACTTTGTAGGTCCACATCATCATTTTGCTTCAACGCTATGGTTGAATAATTCGCGGACTCGTTTATAGCATTCAAGCCCAATAGCTCCTCGTCAGTGACATCATCGGGTAGTTTCAAGGACTCCTTCAACTTTTTTCTCGCTTCTTCCGTCAACTCGCCAGGATTAACCCGAGAGTTACGTCTGCTGACGGGCTTCTTGAAGCTCGCATCAATTTCCTCTATCGACTTTGAGTTCAAACTAGTTATTATCAAATTGGTTAGAACCAAGAAGTTTCTCAATATGGGAATGATCATTGGTAATGCTGACAATTTCCTCAACTCCATTGATCTGATGGGTACGAATTTATCAAGAGAGAGCTCCTGGGTGATTTTGAACTCAACATTATTGAATGTTTTCAAAATTTCTCGTGATAGATTCAAGTCGTTGTATATTTCCTCGTCTTGTCCCAATTCTTTCTCTATCATAAAGTTCCAATCAAAATATCTCAATAAGTACGTTGGTAGCCATATATAGTTGTTGAAGTTCAAGTTGATTGACCACGGTTGTAGGTTTGATGCTAGTAAATTGGACAGCGCTCTGTAATTGAGCTGGTACTGGCCAGTTGACAACTTCCAAACGTCTTGTTGAAAGTAGTTAATTTGTGGGTTCGCCGAAGACTCTATGGAAATTAAGATCTTGTGATTTCTCCCACTTAAAAGCTCGAGTTTCCCTGTTCTCTGGCAGAACTCGTGATTTATGTAGCGAAAGTCTTGCCAGTAGTTGATGAACAATCCCAACTCGTTGGTAACGGTATCATTAAGTATCGCTTTACCCAGATAGCTCGTTATTCCTGCTTGCAATTGCCAATCTTCGGTGTCATCCTGTCGCAACCCTTCCAAATGATTGATTGTTTTCAACAACAAGGTCAATTTCTCGAGCAAATTGAATATGTTGTCATTTGTAGAGCTCAATCTATCAACTTTGGCTAGGTACTGTAAGTTAGACGGAAACTGGTTCAATCGATCCGACTTCAAGTTATTTAATAGCACTTGCTCTGCGATTGAAGATTTATCTGGTAGATTACCCTTTTGCTTCAAAAAGGAAATGTAATTCTTGGTCCAATCTATTGTAACTATCTCACTTTCGGTGGTGAAGTAATCCATCGAGCCAGTTTCTTGTTTCAACTCATTTTCATCCTGATTTGCCGAGCTCAACGCCAAGCTGGTAACCTTATTATCGTCCACAAAGTCGATATCTATCAATATCGTCGACCCAGCAATCGTCAATCTCGAACGCTTAGCGTCGTTAGCGTCGTTCGAGAGTTTGTCAATGAATGTTTCCAATTTCAATTGTTGTGAAAGCTTTTGAATCAATTCTAGCGATATGTGAAAGTTATTCGAATAACCATACAATAGACTCAAACACTCCTCCAAGTTAACGTTCCCTTTAGACATTGTGCTTTCATCAACTCATCCACTGTTTGATGTGTGGAAAGTTTCACTTTCGCGACTTCTAAGCATACTGAGTTAGAATCTGAATCAGAGGTAGATACGATCAAAGATAACGAGATGGGTTGTTTGTTTTAAGTAGATCAATTCAAACTGGTCACTATATTGATGGTTATTGTTCAACCTAGTCTACTCTGTCAAAATAGGACTAATATATCACTTTTGATGATCGCTCACTCAAAAGACGAGCCAATCTAGGTGATTGAAGGGTACTACCAACTGAATGTAGACGGCTTAATATGCAGAGTTCATTTGAAGGTTGAAGCCGCTCGAGGCACCTTTATTGCCAGGACATCTGCAATTGTTCAATATCGACCGGTTTCTACACCAGTTTTTTAGCAAATTAGCTCAAACTTTCATTATATCGAATTCAACTGATGAGAAAGCAGCACTTTCCTAAACGACATCTTGATCTTCGTTAAATTGCACATGGTTTACTTGTTCTTGTTTAATGGTTGCAAAATATTTCATACAGGACCAAATTATTCATCACCAAAAATTGAAAAGTTACCAGTTTGACACCATCTTTCGAATAAACCAGCATGGTCGCCATATTGAATGCCGATCTCTTGGCTTATATAGATCAGAAAGTGGATGAGTTGAAGCGAGAACCTGAAGATGACAAGAAAACAGCATTGTTCATCACCAAATTGTTGGTACGAGTGGTGCATGGAGCTAAATGGTCAAACAACCCCTACGACTTGATCAGTGGGATAAGACAAGTGGGGAGGATCTTGGATAAAGCATTGCCTAGAAAATTGATTGTGGGCAACATAGTCAGACGAATTCTCGCCTTGATTCGAGACGAGATCGAGGTTGAGAACGACGGCCGTGATACCATGGTGAATTCAATGTTCAGTTTGTTGTCTACTGCCAATAACAATAACAACAACAATACTAATAGCGATTACATACCGAAAGATTTGAAGGGCGGAGATCTTCGATCTGTCATAATCCAAGGGATAATGGACTTGGAAGATGAAATCAAAAACGTGTACAACGGAATCGAGCCCATGAGTGTGGACTTGATCCACGATAACGAAGTGTTGTTGACGCCAACCCCAACGTCAGAGACCGTATTGAAGTTCTTAATCAAAGCCAGATCAAAAAGAAAATTTACGGTGTTGGTCACCGAAAATTACCCAAACCATACCCAAGAAGCTCACTTGTTTGTGAAAAAGTTGGCGGAAAATAATATAGAATCGGTGCTCATTCCTGACACAACCACCTACGCCGTGATGTCAAAAGTGGGGAAAGTAATCATTGGCTCGAATGGAGTGTTCGTCAATGGCGGCTGTAAATCAAACTCAGGGGTGGCAAATGTGGTTGAATGCGCTAAGGAACACAAAACTCCGGTGTTTGCAGTGGCGGGATTATACAAATTGTCTCCGTTGTATCCATTCAATCGCGAGGATATAATCGATGTTGGGAATTCGGGCAAAGTATTGAACTACAACAATTCAAAGCTAGTGAACAATGTTGAAGTGGTATCCAATCCATTAGATGATTATATTCCCCCTGAACATATCGATATATACATCACGAATGTGGGGGGTTTTGCGCCCTCGTTTATTTATAGAATCGTTTTGGATAACTACAAACAAGAGGATAACAATCTTGAGGATTGAAACCTGTTTATATCAACCAATGCATAACATACACAGCTATTATTCTAACTTCTGTTTCTCAATTGATCGTAAGTGTCTTTAGATACAATTTTCAATGAGCGATTACGTCGCGCCATACCGATATTGGGACCATTCACGTAGTTTTTGACTTCGAAGACATTTTTAACCCTTACATGGTCACAACTTGGTTTGATCTCATTCAGTTTACAGGCAGGATCTCTTACAAGCAACTTGTTGACTTTTGTCGTTAGTTCATGCAAGTTCACAGGTTTTTTGGTAGCTTTCAACGGAGCTTCAATTGATATTGAAGGTTCTGCTATATTCAGTTCTGGTAGTTGATATAAATATCTATCAATCTCATAGATCATTCCCAGTATTGAATTGTAAACCTTATTGCAATTTTCATGGTTTTGGTAAACACTCATCTTATGTGGTTATTTGTGAATTTTGCAACCAATTGCAAAATTTTGAGGTGCTGCAAAATCACAAAGCAGATCAATTAGTGATGATAAACAGCATTTCATGCTTATATAACATCATGAATTACCACCGTTGTCTTACGAATGGTTGCTTCATTGAATATCGACTATACAGCATCCAACATCTACAACCCAAACTTTCTCCTTTCGAGTCGCATCAATCGCAATTCTTACTAAATGCGCAAACCATGAAATACCATCTTACAAATTTGAGAATCGTAAAATTTTATGAACCATTGACCAAACCTAACCCTATTTATCTAGAAAAACAGTAAAACTTATGATTTGATGAAAGTAGCGTCAATTTTCGTCAATTTGGTTTTGTCCAAATATAACTTGACTTTACGTCTGTAAGCAGTTGGATTTTGCGTTTGAATGGGATTGCCCTCGAAGTAGACAGTATCCAACTCTGGTAAGTTCAATTGCTTAGCCAAATCTTCAAAGTTCGAAATCTGGTTATACGAGCACCAGAAATCAGTCAAATGCGTCAAGTGTGATAAGTTCTCTAATTTTGTCAATCTATTCGAAGTCACATCCAAAACTTGCAACTTGGTATTTTTGTCCAAGCCTTCAATTTTGGTGATGCCATTATGACTGAGATACAATTCTTCCAAATTGACTAGCCCTTCCAAACCTTCGATTTTAGTCAACCGATTCGATTGAATCGACAAGATCGTCAAGTTTGACAAATTAGTTAAATTCTCCAATTTACCAATTTTGTTTTTACCCAACCACAATTTCTGCAAGTTGGTTAATTTCAACAAGTCTTCGCTTATCACATCAATCTTATTGCCCCCCAATTCTAGGTTAGTGACCTCGGTCAATGCTTGTAAGTTTTCAATCTTTCTTATCTTATTTTGGACAAAGTACAAGTTTTTCAACTTCACCAACGTACTCAAGTTCTTGATATTCTTGATATTGTTGAATGACAAGTCCAAGTTTTCGAGGTTGGTGAATTTCGATATCGACGACGATATATGGTTGATACGATTATCGTAAAAGTCCAACTCTTCGAGCTTCTCAGGATTAGAAAGCTCTTTCAAAGGCGCTATTGATGCAATCAAGTTCTGTCTCAAGCATATCGCTTCTACTTGGGTGAATTTGGGTAAATTCAAATCGGCCAAATCGCCGATTTTCAAATGGATCAACTCAATGTAATCGGTATCGGCCAGTATATTTGCAGTTAAGTCCTGATCGGCATCTATTTCCTGTACATCTGGGTCATCAATGACTGTGCCTGGGTACTCCACTGGATTCTTATTGTCGTTATCATCGCCATGCTCGTCGTCCTCACTAATCACATCTTCCTCCTCAGTCTCCGAGTTCAACTGCATCATGTCATTGAGCTGCTGCACGGTTTTGGGTTTGTTATCAATTGACATTGCTCTGAGTTTATCTCCCAATGGCTTCGACATTTCCAATTATCAGGCAATTGCTATGGTTGAGCTTTAGGCTTAACAAATTTAGTTAAACTGTCCATGTGAGCACTCACGTGGATGGGTATTGATCCAATTACATCACTACAATTTATAAGATTGAAAAGATATAGTATCAGATAGTGTTATATAGCAGTAAGCTAGGCGGATTGTGTCCCACAATATCTATATTATCCTGGAAAAATGTATTTACATTGGTAAAAAATCACAAAAATCGGCGATTTGCAGTGACATAGAAGTCATTAGTGGCGATTTGTTTGTAGGGGGGGAATCGCAGAATAGCTAGATATACTCATTCAAGCCTTTTGTTCTTGTTGGTAGATCCAGTCAACGGCCTCTTGAACGTTATTGATATTGTCAGAAACTTTGTCTGGGAACTCCAAGTCGAACTCTTCTTCTAAAGCGACCAAAGCTTCAACAGTGTCCAAGGAATCTAAACCCAAATCCTTTTTAAACGAAGAGTCTAAACTCAATTTGGATTCTTGGATAGCAGTGACAGTTTTCAATGCTTCTAACGCTCTTTGAGTCACTTCCGCTTTGGAGATTGGTTGGACAGCATAGAATCTGATTGGTCTACTAATGTTGGAAACAATAGGAGTTCTGATTAAGGGAACACGGGCAGTACGGAAAGCCAACTTGAACATGGTGCTTGTGATGGAGTAATTATAGGTATCAATCGTTGAAGTTGGAAAACTTGACTCGCAAAGAAAAAGTTTTTGCTGACTAAGCAAATTTCTTAACTATGTATCAAGATGGTGAAACACCACAGCTGGGTCTACATAGGTGTAATAGGGATACGATTAGTTGCTATACAAACGAATAGTCTTCTAAACTAACCTATTTTGCTCTCCAGTTCAAAGCAGTTCTCTTGGTTTTAGTTTTAGATGCAAAACCATTACCGAACCCAGTTTCACTGGGGGGATTACTGGCGGAGAATCCAGACGACGAAAGACCAGACGACAACCCAGATAAACCCGAGTTCGAAGAAGCCGAGGATGTCCTACTGGTAGTTCTCATCAACTTGGAAACTGGAATCGAAGGAGCACTGCTTCCGTTGACCGAAACACCGTTACTGATACCAGCGCTGGATAATCCTGAGATTGAACGTTTGTCATTGATCGTCGAGGTTGATGGTTGCACATGAGTGGCTGGGGCATGGGAATAAGTTGAGTTCTCGTAATCGGTATTCAATTTCAAACTTTCAATATCTTCTTTGAAATTCTTCTTGTATAACTCAACCAAAACATCGTGAGATCCTTTCATAGTCATAGGCACCAATTTACCATGTAAATGTAAACATCTACTCAAGATTAAGGCTAAATCATTGAAAGCATTCTTCAATAATCTAATCTTACTGGCATACTCAGGTTTCTCCGAATACTTGGGGTCCGTAAAGAAGGTTCTATACTGACCAACACCACCATTGACGGGTGAATCAACAGTACCAGCTAAATGTCTCGATAAATCATTGACAAAGGAGTTATAATCACCTTTTTCTCTGATGGTAAGGTTGATCAAACTCTCTAATTGAATCAAGTCATTGTTCTTGTTGACAATTGTCCTAATCGCATTCTCCAATGGCGACAATTTGATCACATCAGTCGCTTTGATATCAGATCGGTTCATCAATGTTGGGAACGACAAATAGGTCTCATAGGTAGTTTCTTCAGTCCACAAGTCAAACACCGAAGATGACCCAGGAATCTTCTTCATGGTGGTGAAGAATCTCAAGTCTTTATTTCTGGCATATTGTCTAACCCCAATAGAAGTGTTGAATAACTTGTCACTGATCTCACTGACTGGCTCAACAGTACTCACATGCAAGTATCTACCAGTTTGGATTCTTTCACGTAATTTTTGAGCTTCAACGTCATCCGACACAATTCTTGCACCAGGATACAATTTCAATAATCTTTCATGAATCGAAGTAATGTGTTCAAAAGGCAAACCTTCATAGATTTGCTCTTTACCTCTGATATTAACAGGAAAACCAGCACCAATAAATGCAACTCTGAAGAATGAAGGACTCAACTTGTCAGATGATTCCAAATCTAAGTATAACTTGGCTAATTTATTATGGGCATAAGCGAAACTCTTCAAATCGTAAGTGTGCGAGTTATACGCATCTAACAATTCATTATACGTATCAGTAGCCCTTTCTAAACTATTCCCTTTGACGTAGTTGTTGGCGATCATTTTGAAGAGAGTCTCCTTTCTTTCAAACGACGATTGTTCAGGGAATTTAGGTCTGAAACTCACTGGCACGTAAGTGTTATGGTCCCAAGTGTAAGTTGATGCCAACAATTCCAAAGATAAAGCAGCTTGAATATAATCATTCTTTCCAAGATTCTCTTCGTACATCGCATTGATGAAAGAGTGGAACAATTCTGGCTTGTTAGCGTTTTTCAAGTAAGCTTTGATGTTCAATTTATGGAATGTTCTATCGTCATCAAACTCAGTGCCAACAGGAACGCTATTCAAATCGTTCAATACTGCCATAAACTCTTGCAAGTTCTCAATGAATTTATAAACAATGTTGAACGCCTCATCTTCACGATCCATTCTAATAGTGATCTTCATTCTTTCAATAAATCTTTCTTGCTCGATAACAGTAGGTTTATAAGCATTTCGGTAGTAGATCTCGTGCAATCCAACTAAACATTCTTTCTCAACGTCAACAATAGTGTCACTCAAAATGTACTCCGAAATCATGATTGACCATAAAATTTTAACCCCTACTGACTGACAATCATCGCATCTTTGCAAGGAGAACAACATCAAATCCTGTAAGATACCATAGTCGTGATTGATAAACTCAACCTGATAACCACCAAATTTATTTAAATTAAATCTTATGATATCGTCATCGGTGGCATCCCATGATAAACAATCCCAAGCTTCATTGACTAAGAATGCAATTCTATCACGCATGGTGTGAGTGATTTGGTAACATGCTTTCTTTGGAATGTTTGTTAGATGTTCAATGGAGACTGGAGCCAAAGTAGCTAATCTCAACAAAGTCTTCAAGTAATTACCCCAAAGAACTCTATCGAATAATTCTGATTCTTCAATTGATGGAACATAATAACGAATTAACAATGGTCTGACCAACTCCAACGACATCAAACAACCGTTTGCAATCATTGCATATAAAGACATCCACTTGTCTTCAGGGAAGAACTTACCTTGACGCATAAGTTTAGCACCTGAGATAAGCGTGATGATATCCTCATTCTGAAAATCATGAGCTAGGTACTTGTCTGGTAAGAAAAAGTCGTTGGGAATTTTTGCATTCAAGATTTTGATGTAACCTTCATTACCTGCTGTCGCTATACCAATCTTCGCGATGAAACAGAAAACAGTTGCCAACTCACACAAAATCTCAACAAGAACCTCATCATTCACGATTGGATCTATAGATACTTCTTTGAATGGGTGTTCAGTTGGGAATAAATGAGTGAAAGTTCTTTTCGGCTTGAAATAGTCGTTACCTCTGGTATATTTGTTGTATTTGACAAAAGTTCTAGCAATTGCTGGCAATAACTTACTAAGCGAGTAGCACAAGTCAATTTCGCTGGCATTTCCTTGAACTATGACAGTTTTCCAAAGTAAAGTACAGACAGCATTCAAGATTGAGCAAGCCAACCTCGAAGCATCAATATCAGTAGGACCAAGTAAAATTTGCATTGCCCAAGTGACCGACTTTGCTACCAAGACAGCTCTTGTCTCTGGATTTTCAACCAAAGATGTGTTGAACAAACGATGGATCAACAATAACTTACTCACAATGATCTTGTGATCCTTTTGAACCGCAACACCATTTTTCTTCAGATTGAAGATCTCTTCGTTTGCACCCAATCCCCTGACGCCGATCGAATCAATGAAATTAACAATGTACTTGAAAATTTGTAACTCATCGATTTGTTGTCTGAAAGTCAAGATGTAATCGATAACTTCTAAGAGCGCAATTTGATCATTAATCAAACTGTTGTTTTGGATGGAAAGGAAAAAGGCCCCAGATTTGAAAAGTGACCCTAACACTCTGCTGAATTGCTCTAAGTCAACTGTTTCATCAACCGAGTTCAACGCTAATTTCATAAGCAATGACACGACTCTACACAAGGCTCTGCACATGGAGCTCCAATTCGATTCAGCTCTTGCAAAGATCTCGGACATTTTACTAAGTAAAAAGATTCCGAGAGGTGGTAGATTAGTGTACCTGTGTGTGAATGTGTCCATCAAGTAAAGATACTGATCTTGCTTACCAAAGATAGTATCCAACAAATGAATAATAGCCTTGAATGCATTATCCTGCAAAATTTCGATACTTGGTGTGGGTGGTTGTTGACTTGAGGTGTCAACAATGCTGTACAACGAGCTCAATAGTTCAGGAAAGTATTTCACCAATTGCGAGAGATCCAACTTGCAGAAGGCAACTAAGGAACCAGACAACTCATCAATACCTTTTTGACCCACTTTGAAGAATGTTTCAAATTGGAAAATATGGTCAATCGAAACATCTGAATTGTAGATCTTACCAATATATTCAGTACTCAACTCAACTTGTGCCATAGGAGCATTATGAGTTGTCGAAATGATTTCAATGGTATGTGTTTTTTTCTTGTTAAATTCAACCAACCTATTCCCAGATTTATAAAGTAATTTACCTTCACCACTGAGAATACCGTTGACATACAATGATAAAACAATGTAATCTTCCTTTGGAAGCTTCTTAGAAGGATTTTTCAAAGATACACCATTAACCTTGATGATTTCACCAATAGCTTCATCGGGGTATACCGAGATGAACTGCCATGTTCTTTTCTCTTGTTGGTTGGAAGCTTTAGCGAAAGTGATCAAATCGTTGTTAGGAGTAGTAACTTCGAAAGTTAATAAGTCATCGGTAGAGGTACTCTTCAACAAACTGATTCTCCCGATTGACAAATAAATACGCTCGTAGTTTTCAGCCAAGGGGTCGAAGAAGATAGGTTTGATTCTCGAAATTGGTGCTGAGGTAACCGGATTGAAACTCTGACCTGTAAATTGATGTTTAAATTCTTTCACGGAAATGACCAAATTCTCGGCCCTTGGATTGACAGCAACACCATGGTTAGCACCCGCAATGATTCTATCAACCAACTCACCCCAACCATTGTTGACAACACCATTACCCAAATCATCGTTTCTAGCTTGGCCTTTCTTATTGTTCATATAAGACCCAAACAATCTAATAGTGAACTGATGAGCTTCACCTGATTCCAAAGACCCCTGATTTCTTGAGAAAATACGAGTAATGTCAGCAACACCTGCGGCAACACCCTTTTTGACTCTTCTGATAGTAGGCAAATTGGTGTTTTTCAAAGTCAAGTCAATCTCTTCAGTTAAAACTGCAACCAAGTAAACACGAGAATTCTCAATCTCGGATGCTGGTATATTCCTGAATAACGCAGCCGAAATCTTTTCGACATGAACCAAATCATCCACAGAGTCTGTGTGCACCGCAAATGCTTCAGTCAATCTCTTTCTACTATTTCTGATGTACAAATAAGCAATCATACCAGCGAAACCAGGAGGCTGATAAGCCGAAGTACCTGAGACTGATTTGAAATCAACCATGATATGCGATGGATTGTCATGTTGCAACTTTCTGTTTGGTGGAGGTGCTAACGAGAATTTTTCTTTATTGTGATGAGAATTGATTGGGAAATTTGGCGCCAAAGCACACAAGACTTGATTCAAAGCCAATCTCGAAGGAGTGGCATTCTCATTGGACAACAAGTCTCCAGTAAATGCGTCTCTTGACAAAATAGCCTTATAACCTGAGATATCTGTGTACTGGTTGTCTAAATCATAATTGGTTGGGTTCAATCTTGCAGCTTTTGATGCTAATTTCTTTGGGATTTTACTCAACAAGAACGTAGCAGTTTCCTTGGTGACTTGAATTTCATTGGAAGTCAACAAGTTATTGTGCAACTTGACTCTAGTTTCATGCAAATTGTAGTAAATTGCTGACAATTTATTGAACAATCTGAACTCCCCAATCGAGTAGAGCGCATAGATATGCGCAGTTAACAATTCTAAAGCGTGCTTGATTTCCAATAACAAGTCATGATCCTTGTCCAACTTATACACTGGCAATTGCGGGATCAAGGTACGAGCGTCTTGTTTGAAAACATCAGTACCATCCAATGCTTGTCTGTGAGCGACTTCCGAATCTTGAATAGTTGGAACAATTTCACCATCAGCAACATTGTAGAAACCTTTGTTGATGTTGATATGGGTCATTTCGATCTCATCAACCAACTTGAAATATTTCAAGGGAAACACCACGATCTTCACATTAAGACCTGGCAAATCATCCAAATTCACAGAGGTAATAGTGAAATCATTGGGGAATGGTTTCGTTAAACTATAGCCTCTTGCCCATCTACCATCTTTTGTCTCAAAAATGTAGATTTCATCCCCAGGATAAAGGTTCTTCAAATTTTCATTCAACAAATTTGGGTGTTTTTCAAATGGTAAGAATGGTTTAATGATTTTACCGTGTAAAAACACTTCAGTAGGTTGCCACATCGTCTGTTCAATCAATGAATATTGCAGATCAAGGGATCAATGCTGTTCTTATAATGCAAATATATTCAAATACAATGAAATTCTATGGCTCCCACAAACGTCGCCTAAAAGTTTCAATTACTCTGAATTAGGAAACGAGCAACATATTTTTTTTTTAGACGAGTCCTTGAAGATCAAACGGTTTCTGTGAACAGAGAGCGTAGACATGGGTTCTATTGATACAGGGTACCACCATACCTCTACTGATCTACACCTGCTCCCCATTAAAACTAAATGATGAATTTTCAGATCGAGGTGAACCTATGAATAAAAATAAATCATCGATACCTTATCCTGCTTAATGCACCGCCAAAAAAGCTTAATTACTACAGTGATAACTCCCAATGTCTATGTATTGTCCAACCATCCTATGCAAGGAATGATAATAATTTGTTAGTGATGTCTTTTAGACTTCTCCCATTGAAAGTTCTACCTCTCGACCAAATCTCTCGATCCAATTCTGTTCTGCCAGAATCATAATCTAACTGCTCCAAACTAGGAGTTCTCGATCCCTTAATGAATCGATATCCAAAATATAATATACAAAACAATAATATTGTACCATAACTGGAGAAGAAGAACCATGTGTTCCATTCGCCATTCAAAAATACAACCCAACCCATACCCAAAATGATAAAGCCTGACCCGCACAATCCTATCATTGCTGTGTACGGTTGGCCAAGTGATTTGTATGGATATAATTTATCATTTCTCGAGATTATATCTGGTCGTTTCTTCAACCCACAATAAAATCGTAGAAATGATAAATTCATAGCAAACCAGACCATGATACCCGAACTCGAGATGATACTAGTTAAATTCTGAAAAACAACAGTGGCCTTCTCTGATATTGATATGAATGCAAACAAACCAAAAGATGCTGCAAATAGCACTGCGACATATGGAATACCCCAACGATTGCATCTAGTTAAAACTTTGGGTGCCTTACCTTGGAGTGCCAAGGAATATACTGTTCTCGAACTCACGTATAGTTGGGCGTTACCACAACTCACAGCACAAAACACTATGAGTCCATTGATAACCCAAGAGAGTCGACACAAATTGGCACTTTGTAACGCAATAATCCAAGGTGACTGAGCACCATTACCATACCCAGCATATATGTACGTCCCTGGGTTACAATTATTTCCACCAACGTAATCCACAGCATAACTATCATTGAAATCAACCTGAACCTCAGTCCAGTACCTCAATAACCTAGGATCACCAGCGTAAAGATTCAAGGAGACCATGAACACTGCAAACACGTAGAATATAAGGATCCTCCAGAAAACTCGTTTGGTGGCTGATGGTAATGCTCTTCTTGGATCTTTAGCCTCACATGCTGCTATACAAACAATCTCGGTCCCGGAATAGGCAAAAGATGTTACCATAATTGCCACAATCAAAGAAAGAAATCTCCCGGATGCGCCACCAATACCCTCAGTGTTGATCCCATTATCGTGCAAGTTGAAGGATGGTCGAAATAAACCAAAGATCAAGCCATGATCGAAATCAGATTTCGAGAAAGTCCAATATTTGAACCCAAGGTATCCCACGCCCCCTATTCTACCAACGTTCAATATAATCATGATGATTGACATTGCTAGAATCGACACCAACTTCACCAAACTTGACAAGTACTCAACTTCACCGAATATTCGGATATCAATCAAATTACTTGTTAGGGTCAATGTCAAAAATAAAAACACAAACCCAATCGAGGCACCTTTGTTAGTGGTGATATCTAGATATGGGTAATATGCCAACATTATAACACTGGCCACAATTTCCCCAGCCAATCCTACTGCAAAACTCAAAAAATACAACCATCCCACAGCAAATCCGAATGCGTCGTCAACGAAACGACTACTCAATCCAGAGACCCCATCGACAACTGACACGAATGTGACCATTTCTGAGAACGATAAGACTGTAGCAAGAACAATTATTCCCGTTATGATGAATGCTAGTGTCGCACCAAATCCCCCAGCGATGTTTATAGCCTTACCCGAATTCAATAATAACCCCACACCCAAAGTCCCCCCAAGACTAATCATTTGAAGATGTCGTATCTTCAATTTTCGTTGCAAGTACACTTTCTTGGGCGCGGTTGTACCATATGTATATGTAAAACCCTTGGGATTGCGGAACGGATTTTCGATCGACTGAGATCTCTTGAATTCGCCATTGCTGCTAGTATTTTCTCGTTTGTAATCACTCCACGATGCAGACTCTGTTGGGTCGTCTTCGTTATTGCCCTTATTATTCAACTTCCAGAAATCAAACCACGATTTCGATTTCTTGATGATTTTTTTCGGTTTGATCTCCAGGTCGAAATTGCCCCTATAGTTTGAGCTCAAGACATTAGTTGGCAAGATGTTGTCATTTCTCTCCGATAACTTTGAGAAGATCAAATGGTTGAGCTCTGTTTGTTTGACATATTTCGAGTAATCATCGAGGTTATCCAAGTTGAAGTTATCGGTGTTTTCGCCGAGCTTTTGGTATAATTTCAAATACGGAAACCTCTCGTGAGTTTCCAAGGGGTCTGCATCGTTCATTTTATTGATAATCGACTGGTTTAACGAGTATGTAAGCGACGAAGTCGATTGTAACGCCTGGAAATCATGAATATCAATAGTGCTATTCAAATTGGTGTTTGCCAACTCGGATAGATCCATATCAATCGAGATATCCCGAGGAGCACCTGCAACGCCCTCACTAGCAGCTTCACTGACCACGTCTTCGTCGCTATTGCGGAACGATATGATGCACGATATGTCATCGGTATTTAAGTCAGACTCATTTACATGACGGAATAAATCGTTATTATCCGACTCCTCGTCGGAGTATTCATCGAATGTCGACCCAGACAGGGCCATTCTGAGGTGAGATCAAGCAAGCAGACAACGATATTCCTGTTGATAAATACGGGAAATCCCAATTCAATGTCAAATGTCAAAGGTAAGCTTACGAAAATCCAACTGGTGCGATAAAATTGAAACTATAATTGAGAATCACAAACCAAATACGAGAACGAGGTAGTGGTTTAGATATGAATGTACGTACATTGCTGGTAGTTGTAGTTGTTATTCAACCTCATCTACACTCACAGAAAGAAGACTATATAAATAATCAATCAAATCACCTTCCGAAGCACAAATGTACACAACTCTGACGAGTTTAGAACTACGTAATCGATCAGACTTCCCCAGTAATAATGCTAGTGTCCTCTTCTTCACTCCACTTCGCTTATCATCATGCCATCACATGATCAGCCACAAAGTCCAGCTTCTGTCTCAGTCTCGTTTCATAGTTTCTCATTTTTCAACAATGATAATGCCATCATCAGATACCCATTGACCACACCAAATTTTATTTCGCGACAATAGCCATACTGTCGTCAAATAAAATTTGCGTCAGAAGCCCACAGTGTAATGGCAACGACACGATGAAAGGCTATAGTAAGCAAGCTTATCTAATAGTCAATCTAGGTTGCAAAAACTGAGTAACAATGAGTCATTTATAATGACATTTCAGTTGTTATACTGAAAAGAACAGATACTACACTTGATCTAAGCCAAAAGGCAAAGAGATTTAATTCCAAAATTTACTGGTGCTGGGATTTCGGTCGTTTAAATACTTGTGAGCAAAATCAGGGTAACTGTCAAATTGTCATGCTGCATGAGATGCCATGTTAAGTAAGACATTAACGCAACTTTGTGATATCGTAGTTGGTTTCTAGGGAGCACTATGGTCTATAGTGCATATACACGTAGGTCTAGCCCTACAACTCTTGTATTCTTCACATAACGCGTGCTACTCTTATATAGTCTCGAAGATTCTATATATACTGGGTTGTGAGCGCGGACTGAATTTTGCCTCATCTCTGCTCAAAACGTTTTATATATAGCTTGCATTTTTCACCAAAAAAGTTAGTAAGACAATTTATAATATAATGCCGAGTTTAAGAAGATACACAAACAAGTCTAGGTTCAGTCCTTACACCAAGTCCAACATCAACTCCAGGAAGTACCGAAAGTACTACTACAAGCAGCCCAAATCGACAGCCTTCGTAGAAGAACCAACCGATAGCGAACAAGATAGCGAAGATGACAGCGAAATAGACGAGTTTGACGAAGGTTACAAGTACCAGTTGAATGATAACGACTCAGACCGTGAAATATACGATATCTATCAAGTGGATGAAGACATAGATGAGGATGAGCTTTCGAGCGAAGAGGAATCTGCCAGTGAAGATGGCGAGGTTTATGACATATACGAAGTGAACTCAGATGTCGACAGCAACGGCGACACATACTACTACCCAGTAGATAGTGAAAACGAAGTTATCGACTTGAATGACGAATTACAAAACGATGCCGTGGAATACATGATCGATGCCGGTGACATTGAGGATATCAATGACCAACTAGTACGGTTCTACGATGACGACGAAGAAGACGTGGAAAGTTGCAGTGATTCCGATTGCGATGAATGCGACCAAGAATGTGACGACTCCGAATGTGAGCAATGCGATGATAGCAGTTGTGACGATATCGATTGTCTGGAATGCGAATTGGGTTCAGACTCCGATTCTGGTTCTGATATAGATGAAGAAAATCTCGATAGAATATTAACCGTGCTCGACAATAACAATGTGTTTGAAAGAGAACTCTCCGATGAAGAATTGATCGACGAAGACGCCATAATTGAAAACATGTCTGAAGATGAATTGTTCAATGAAGTGTTTGGCGATTTCATGGAAGAAGATGCAGATGACGACTTGTCATCGTCGTTGTCATCGTCAGACTCATCGTCAGACTCTTCATCAGACTCAGACTCTGATTCTGATTCCGACGCTTCGTCTATAACTGAAGAAATCGAGTTCTCACCTGGTATCGAACAATTGAACGATCAGTTAAAACTTGAAAACGTCAGGTTATACTTTCAAGATGATTTGGATAAAGTAAATGCTTTGAGTTCCGACGAAGAATCAGACTCTGATCTTGATATCGACGATGAAATGAAATATATTGAAGCTGGGAAGTATTACGACTCCGATGATGAATCGACCGATGACGAAGGCGTAACTATATACCGCCATCGTTTCGATATGCCCGAATACGAATCCGACCAAGATTCCACTGACGAGGAATTGATGGCATACGATAGCGACTCTGATTGCGATAGCGATGAATGTGAAGACTGTCGTGTTATTGATTTATCCGATGAATTGGTCGACTCCAAGGATTTCGAATGTCAAGAATTCGACGACCACTACAAAATCAATATTAGATTACCTGCGATTAACCAAGAAGAATTGAAGATTGATTTCTCCAAAAGCCATAACGAATTGATCATCAACGGTAAATTCGATTTCAATATCGACGAAGTGGAGTATTTGGATGAAGATGATGTTGAAGAAGTCATTGAAGATGACCACGAAGAGTTCAGCGAAGACGATGATGATAATGAAGATGCTGAGGAAGAAGTAGAAGAAGATGAAGACGACGACGAGGATTATGAAGAGGAAGAAGAAAAAGACGAAGATGAAGACGTTGAAGTCGCAGAAGAAGTCGCCCAAGAAGTTGCGGAAGGTTTGGCTGAAGAAATCGCAGAAGAAATCGAAGAGATTGAAAACAACCCAGAACAAGACATTGAGATCGATGTGGACGTAGAGGTGAATGCTGGTGAAGTCGAGTCGGAATCTGACGACGAGGATTATGCTGATTCTTATGCAGAAGACGAAGATTTCTCTGGTTTCGTGGACGAAGAAATGTTGGAAGAAGCCGAAAACTTGATTGGTGACTTTGAAAACCATGAAATTTCATTCGAAAAGCATTTCACATTCGACAAAGTTGTCAAGTTTGACGAAATAAAAGCCAGATTCATCAATGACGACGAATTGGAAATCATTGTTCCCAGAGAAGATATCGATGTTGAGACCGATAACTTAATCACCATCACCATCGATAAGGGCAACAACTTGCTCGAGGGCGCTGAAGAAGAAGAAGAAGAAGAAGAAGAAGAACAGGATGAAGCCTTTGAAGATGCTTCTCTTGAACACTAAACCCAAATAGTAAAAATTGTCTATTTCAATTCATATCATAAAATTCATTTCAAAATCATATAAACACTGTATTTTAATAAAAACTGTTAATTAACGTTGAGAATGAAGCTTAGGTGGAGCTTCACCTGTAGCGCACCCAGCAATTTTATACGACAACATTCAATATACTTTTTTCGAAAAATGTGGTACAGCTCGATTTTTTGGTGGTGATGTATTGGTTGCAGAATGGGAAGATTTTGATTTACACAATTCAACATTAGTTATATTCCTTATAATGACTCCCAAGATTGAGGAGATTGAGAACAGTTTAGCCATTGATGACAATTATGTTTCTGAAGACCCTAGGATTCCTGACTCAATTCCATTTCAGTCTCGTTTTGGTCAATTGAATAAACTTTATGGGTTTGAGGTGAGCAACTTGGGTTTAACAGGAGAACGAGACGGGTTGAAAGCATTGAACTTTGATAGTCTTGATTTGGTTACGTTCGAGATCTTGAAGGTGCATTTGTTGAAGATTTTATTGACCATGATAATCACTGGGTACAGATTTTTACACCATTTGCATGAGTTGTGGCAAGACTTTGATTTGTTTATACATATAGTCATCTTTCAATTGCTGGTGGTTAACGATTTGACTAGACAGCGGTCAGACTTACGTCTTGGTAATCGAGTTCTCGATCAATATTACATCGTGCAAAACTATTTGCAAAACTTGCTGCCCACTGTCATCAAGATAATATACTCAAATATTATGCACTACAACATCAGTGGGTTGTCTGATTTCAAAAAGGCCATCCCCAATAAGCATGCTCCAAGTTCAATCGCCATTATTTTTACCATGAATTTGTTGTTGTTGCCATCACCACCCCCTATACCCCAACCATACTTGAACGCGAACAAACAATTGCAGGTTCCCAGCAAAAAGCAAGTGCAAGAAGCCATAACGTTGAGAAATGAGTACTTGACTCAATATAGAACCCATATAGCTGCTGAGAAGGTTCGGTTAAGTACAGAAATTGGTAAATTTGTTATGTGGAACATGTTGCAGCCAGAAATTGATACTATAAATATTTATGAGGCAATGGGGGTATTGTGGGACAACAAGTTGATCACCACCGAGGAAAAGTTGATTAACTTGAGCCATTACATCGTCAACGAGTTGCATTCGTTTGTTGGAAATAGTGATAACCATGACTTTGTCAACATTTTGACACTTGTACCAAATTCAATCATTTTGAGAGATAAGTTCTCCGATCATGAATACCAGGTTTGCGACTTCTTTGACGAACGAATCAATAACGACCGCTTAGTAGTAATAAACCTTTGTGACGATAGATTGAATACAAGAGTCCCGTTGTCTGGGAACGAAGAACAGATGTACACTAAGCTCAATGAAAAGTTACCAATAGAAACTGACTTGATCTTGGTCCCAGGGAAAAATGGTAATCGATTGAGTGAATTCTATGGTTACACTGCCTTAGATATGGAGAAATCTATAAACTTCTCGTCCATGGTGTACTTCTCAAAGTTAGATTTCGGATTCAAGTTTTATTGTCAGGGACTATTTGCCTACGCGCTAACCAAGCAACAACATGAGTTCACCTCGGTTGAAAAAAGTATTTCACTGCTTAGTGTATCAATCTCTAAAGTCAACAGTGCATTCTCAAACTTCAGTCAGTTCTTCAGGCCCAAGGAATCGCCAGTGCTCCGACCAATTGAAATCCCAGTTTCAGACACGCCGGTGAGACCTGAAGTTGCTCAAACCATTGAAGACGAGGGATTACTTGGATTATACACGTAACCCAGAGTTGGTACTGCTTAAAATTTACTCCCCCCTAAGCTCGCTAACTGATTCCAATATTTTGCGCACCAATTTTGCCTGATTAGCAGTCAGGATTTTTATCGTTAAACCACCTACATAAAATTTATATTTCATTATGATAAGATATGGTATCAATGCGTGGAGGCGTAGTAGGGTGAATACCATACCGAATATCTCACATCCTCGACATATTCAAATACGACGTTATACAAAAATCGAAGGAGATATGCCCGAAAAGAGCCAACCAAAAGATGCACAAGAGGCAGCTGCAACAATAACACCACCCCAAATGCCAGAAGTAGAGTTTCTCACGACAATATTTGGTGATAACGATCCATACATGGATACATACACGGTTTATAAGAATTTGATGGAGAGCGGGTTCACGTCCAAGCAGTCGGACGAGATCATAAACTTGCTATGTGAACAATTGAACAGCAAACTACTGAAATTATTGATGATATACAGTCAAAAGGTCGAACTAGAGAATGAATATTACCTTTTCGAGAGTGCTCAACAAGAAATTCGAGTCGACATAACTCGATCACGAGAGCAACATATCAATGAATCAATCAGCTTGACGAATATTTTGGAGCGAGATTTTCATGTTATCAGTGATGAGTTAACCAATGATTTCATTCAGATGAAGAACGATAACCAAGTGGCCATTTCGGAACAGAAATCAGAGAATACACTATCGTCAAAGAGAATTTTTTTGAAAATTCAAGAAACTAATCACAAAATCACCACTGAGTTGAATTCGGCCATGCGATCAGAAATTGAAAGTTTGCGATGGCATTTGTCTCGTTGGGGGTTGATTGCTATCTTGATTTCGGTGTTCTCTGGGTGTACGGCGTTCTACATCAACAAATCTCGAACATTGAGAGATGAGGTGACTCGTAGTGAGTTCATACCGTTAGTGATACACGAGCCAAGTGAATTGGATGAAGATGACTATCATACCGAGCTTGATAAAGATTCATGATTTTTTATTTTTGTATAGAGCAGGTAATACTTTTCCATAGAAATGCGACTATACCAAAACCAGCTCCAACATTTACTTTATTCTTTCCCATGTCTGATCCAGATCCCTGTAAACCTCAAGCATGCGCGATACAGAATTGCTTGCAAGCAAGTGGGTATAATGAGAGCAAGTGCACCAAATTGATCGACGAACTCTATCTTTGTTGCAAAAACTTTTACATTGAAAACGGCGAGGATGTGATTACAACATGTTGCCCGAAATTCAATTTGCTACAACTAAAGTTGAAACAGCGGGAATTGGGCAAGATAGATGCCGAGTTGATCCAGACTCGGGGACCTAGATAGATACCTGACCGAATCAAAAACCAATATTGCTATAACGGTCAATCGTTGACAATGTGAGTAGCAATTTGAAATACGTGCTGAACAGCAAGTCTTCATCACTGTCGAACAATACAATACACAACTACATTTACCGACCTATAAAGAATGTAAGTTTAGAACCGCGATAACTTTCATGATAAAAGTCACGACACAAAGGGCCGTATAAACCGTTAATCTAAGGCTGACCCGAGCACGAAAGATCACACAGTGATATAGTTAATATGTAGAGTAGTATCATAAAAACCGTGACTCTAATGGGCGCCTATAAAGACATTGTATAAAGAAGAAGAAGTTTTACCTTACAAGATGCGATTTTTTTTATATTCCCCGTTTCACAGGGCGGGTAAATATTTGACATAATGAAGACCATGCTGCCCTGCCATGGAAGAACGGGAACAGGTGGAGTACCAAAAGTAAGTTAGAAGTGCTTGTGTACCCGTGTTTCTGTTTAGTTGTGCAAAAGCTCGAGGGCTTTCTGAAAATTTCACAAACTTTCGTGGAAATATGGGTGCAAATATTGTTAGACGAAAGGACTACACTGTATGTGGTAGACGTTGAGACTGAAAGTTTAATATAGTATGACTAGTAAGTTATCAAATTTTGCTGTGCAATTCAATATTGACTCTAGATACAATGTCAGGCCAAAAGGAACTACAATGCTTTGATCGTACAAGGCAATTGCCATTTGCAACAGAATAATCTGAAATAGCATGTCTAACATCGAACTGTTTCTACATCATTAGCGACAGAAAGCATTTGGTTGTAGATCTTCTAGCTATGGCTTTGAATGATTTCAACTCTTTCTATCAATCCTCCAATTTTGACAATGCCTTCATTTCACTACATCGAATGCTAGCACTCATTATGTTTCTTGTTGTTTATTAGTTAAATACAGACATCCAGTTTAATGTTTTCTTGATTCGGCAATGATGGCGTTCATTTCTTCAACTTTCTTTAATGCTCTTTTGTGGGTACCCAATCTTTTCTTGGCCAACTTCTTGGCTCTCTTTTCACCGGCGTTTCTGATCAATTCAATCAATCTACGTTCGTATGGGGCTAAACCAGCAACTTCAGACACGATCGATCTGACGAACGAGGTTCTTTTGGAGATGGTTCCTTTGGAGTAGGAGATTTTTGGAGCCACTTGTTTGGCTTCGGTCTTGTGACCTTTATTTAATCCAACAGCAATACCTGAATGTTAGTGTGAACATAAAACCGCTACAAAGTAGCGTAGAAATAAAATAGTGAACTATCGAGAAGACATCAAGATAGCGAAGCTATCGTCAAAACAATACATCGAAACAGCCAGGCTATTGACGCAAACAAGACAACTAGATAGCATAACTATCATAAAGACACCAGACAATACACAACCCAAAGCCGTTCGAGTACTCTGTCGTGAAACGAAAGGTTTCGAAATCCTTCAATCTAACTTTCAATGTCTACTGTATTTTCAATTTTGATGGCCAAAAAGTGTAGGTCTGTTTTTGAACATGGTTTCCATTCTCCATTAACAAATTTTGTCAACTCATTGTGAATATCCCTCCTCTGCTCAGTTTGCAATCTATACCACATGCCTGTATCTGTATCTGTTTCTCCGAACTCTCGTTAGTCCTCCTTTTGATACCAGTACATACCTGATCTACCCATTATTATCTATTAGTTGATTATAAAAAAACTATCCAATTTGTTTGTTCCTATTGAAAAGTTTTCAATCGCAGGGAAATTGCTGACATAATACTTAGGTGGTTAATTATGTAAGTACCAAAAAGGGAATGTAGGGCTAGGTTATATGTTTACACGTGATGCAGATTAGGGCACACACACATTTCATGGTAGATTATCTGACTGCTTTTGTTGATGGTAAAAGATGGAGTAGTGAAGAAGTAGCGAGGAGGAATTGTGGTTGGTTATTTGTGACCATTGATCCAGAATAAATTGGAGCTTCCTCAAACTGTTACATGTAGTCAATGGGAATAGTTGGTGCACTTGCTAGAGGAAATTGAATGAGATAGAAAGCCATTGTGTAACAAGTATAGCACACAGAGATTATTGAATCTGTTCATTTCTTGAAAGACTATGTCTGAAATTGTTTCAAATTGTAAGTATACACTAGTGGCATATTCTGTAGCGTTCTTGCTATAACTACGTTACCCGAAATGTGGTAGTTATTTTCGATAGAACAAGGTGGAGTATGAATGTAAATGGGTGGATATTCAACACCGTTTGCACAGTCTTCGTATATCCTTATATTGATCTAATTGCAAAAGAGTTAGCTGAGGTGTATGAGTGCAACTGGTTTCCATGTTTTTTCTCGTCCCACAATTAGTCAAACAAGTTCATACAATTGAACCTACTTCAAGGGTTTACTCAATCATTGCATACATGGCCATATGTCGTGATGTATACTCAAAGTCTGCTTGTTCGGTTGGTTATAAGTTCATAAACCTCCTTTGTCATTTCTACATCTTGTGATATCGAGATTTCATTGATGAGTATTCACATGATCGTATCTTAGGAACTAGTCTACTTCAATTCTGTGTGTCTAGTTATACCATTCTTCAAATTCTGACTCTACATTTGGTGATATACCGACATTGATGACTATTTACATGAATGTATATGTGTATGCTTGCAAATGTTTAGAGAATGTTGACTTGATACAACTAAAGTCTGTGTGTTTGTTTGACTAGTAAGTTGTTTCGTCATTTTGCTATGCAAGTTGGTTGAGATGCCACCCTATTTGGTTGTGATTTCCGACAAGTCGTGGTTGTAGCTTTTCAATTTCTCGGCCAATTGACTATATTGCAAGTGCCTGTGGCTGTATTGGTAATCAGTGGCACTCACGCCGTAGTAACTATCGTTCTTGACGTATGGGTACAAGAGTTTCAATAATTTATTTTTACCCACTGTGAAGTTGTTACCCGCATCATCGGTATAGTACACCAATTTGTCATTGACAGATGTCTCTTGTTGTTTCGTCAATACTTGGTACCTCAAGTTCCACCCCAACTTTCCAAGAGTCTTGACTCTTCCCGGCGAGTTTTTGGTTAAGTAATTATCCAACCCGCCTTCTTTGGTGATTGTTTTCAACACTTTCGTCGACACTCTCACTTGAATTTGCTTGTCCAAAGTAACGCTCCACAACTTGGACTTTTGAATATTGGGCAAGTGTACTCGTAAGGATTTGTTGCCGGATTCCGAACTGTTTTTCGATCGTTTACGTTGCAAACCGCCGTATAACCCATGGTTTTGTCTTTTGAAGAACATGGTCTCGTACTTGTACTTGGGAGTTTTGAATGAGTACTTGGGAATTTTCAATCCTGCTGGTATTTCGTCACCCACTTTGTATATGGTTTCGTCGATTGGTTTGACATATTTCAATATCTTATAGTATTTGTCATATTTGGGACGATTATAATTGACTAGACTGGTGGTGAAAGTTCTGTTTCCTAGCAACCTAGGAGCTAGCCTTATCCCGGGTATACAAAACACCATGGCTCGATCGATTCCAGTTCTTGTTACCATTGAGTTTGAACTAGGTGAAATTTTTACTAGACTCAAAATATGCAGGACATAAGACACAATCACAATAAATAAATTGTTGCAAAATGGACTTTACACATAAAGACAGGAATGATACACAGTTATGGTTGAGAGTTTGTTAATATCATTCAATGAAATGATACTGAAAATACCAATGTTGCTGTATTCAATGAGGTAGACATGCAAATTGGGCCAGAAATAGATTATTCGACACGTTCGACAGACTACCACAATTCACGCCTTACAACCATGATCTAAAAATCCACCATTCCAGCAATATTGCACGTCAACAGAGTGCCTGAATTCATTGTCAGAAACCGTACTGATATATATATCAGCATCACTTTGAAATAAAAGTTTCTAGCTACATTGCAAACACAGCCATTTTCAAAATGTCCCAGATAGTTTGAGCATTGTTAGCGAGCCACTAATACGCAAAAAGTTGATAAACTACGAACGCTATGAAATAGCCATGGCTTAACAGCCCTACCAACTAGACAAGACCATGGTCTCTGGAATTGGTGTAACATTGTCGGTAGTGACTCCGCATTGGCAATGGCACCCCCATAAAGCCGCCGCTTGAATTCCGCTCTTCGTCAAATATACAGGAGCAAGTTGCCTAATAAGCCCTTGGTTTAACATGAAGCAAGCCCATCAATGGAATAAAGTTTCCTAGATTGAGTCAGTCGTGCAAAAAACATATTCTGATAAGAACGAAAAAGCAACGCCTGACGATGTAGGCACCGGGCCAGCGTGACTGAAGTAGAGGTGTCCATTGGCGCTGCTACACGCCAATTGTGCGATCGGGTGCTTCAACTTTGCATTTCTTAGTTCAGGGGACAAGATAATAGAACAAGAGTGTTTAGTATTACACAACGTTTGTCGTGATTGTAGCAGTAACGAAATCTTTGGTTAACTTTTAGTATGGCAATTTATTTTTTCTTTTTATTATGCCATCTCAATTTTGATTATTAAGAAAACAATAGTCAACGTTTAATATTATTATCTTCACCAATCCTGATATCATTATCACAAGAAGGGATAACTTCAACAAGTAAACACATTCGATAACCTAGTTATCGTCCACGACACAAACTGGCACCAGCAGAATCCAGGAATCCAATCTTGACTCCTCGAAATTAGATATCAATTATCTAGTCAATTACATGGTTGATTTCCCTAAACTGATATTTGGGTTTAAGAAGGATCAATCACCAATCGATAGTAATCATCACAACCATATCAGCGACAATTCCCCAATGGACCTGACAAAATTTTTGCCCAAAACCTTGACTAATGTGATTTCATCACCAACAACAGCCATCTCAGATTCGAACATGGTTTACGGCACAACTACAAACATCAACAATGATGCCCAACAGTCATTCTTAAAGAACTTGCCTGATCACTCATCAACAGCTTTGACCACGGGTAAGCCCAACCAACCCGTAATCATAACAACCGACGAACTGGGGCAAAATGTCGACTCGCTGACCCAACCCAAAGGCAAATTGAAGGTGATCATCATAGAAGGCAGAAATTTAGTCAACGAAGCCATCGACCCGTATGTTGTGTGTACCTACGAATCGTCAGAATTCGTGACTTCGACTGGCTCGGTGGGTAAACTGCCAATGATACAGCAAATCAAGCGTCCGGGTTTATACCAAAGACAATCAAGCTCACAGCATTTGCAAACACAAGGAGAATCCCCAGTATGGAACCACGTAGCCAACTTTGACGTCGTGGGATCAAAGTCAGAATTAGATATTTCATTGTACGATGCGTCGAGGGATGATGCGTTCTTGGGCCATATTAGATTGTTTCCTCAAACCATTTTCAACAAGAAATCTAACGAGGAATGGGTCAATTTGAAACCAAGAATATTGGGCGAAACCGTTTCCGGAGCCATCAAAATCAACTGGGAATATACTTTACTAGACAAAAAGAGATCTTATGGCCCTGACGATTTCGATGTTTTGCGTTTATTAGGTAAGGGGACCTTTGGTCAGGTATTTCAAGTATCAAAGAAAGATTCGGGAAGAATCTACGCCATGAAAGTTTTGTCGAAGAAAGTCATTGTTAAGAAGAAAGAAATCGCCCACACAATTGGTGAAAGAAATATCTTGGTGAGAACTTCGGCTGCACAATCACCCTTCATTGTTGGATTGAAGTTTTCTTTCCAAACGCCCACGGATTTGTATTTGGTCACAGACTATATGTCTGGGGGCGAATTATTTTGGCACTTACAAAAGGAAGGTAGATTCACTGAAGACAGAGCCAAATTTTACATTGCCGAATTAGTGTTGGCTTTGGAACATTTGCATGATAACGATATTGTGTATCGAGATTTGAAACCAGAAAACATCTTGCTTGATGCAAATGGTCACATTGCCCTCTGTGATTTCGGATTGTCGAAAGCGAACTTGAACAATGACGGCACAACTAATACCTTCTGTGGCACAACCGAATACTTAGCACCTGAAGTTTTGTTAGACGAAACTGGTTATACTAAAATGGTTGATTTCTGGTCGTTGGGAGTATTGATTTTCGAAATGTGTTGTGGTTGGTCTCCATTTTATGCTGACAACACTCAACAAATGTACAAGAATATCGCGTTTGGTAAAGTCAGATTCCCTAAAGAGGTTTTATCACCAGAAGGTAGATCTTTTGTAAAGGGCTTGTTAAACAGAAATCCCAAGCATCGTTTGGGAGCTACCAATGATGCTCGCGAATTACAAGCACACGCGTTCTTTGCTGATATTGACTGGAGTTTATTGAGAAAGAAATCGATCCCACCACCATTCAAACCCCATTTGACTAGTGAAACTGATACCTCCAACTTCGATCCCGAATTCACCTCCGAGTCCACCAGTGTGTTGAAGAAACAAATGGAAATGGCTACGACTCCTTTGAGTCCCGGCATACAAGCCAACTTCAAAGGGTTCACCTATGTTGATGATTCCATGTTTGAGGATCATTTTGGCAAATCATATCATAAAAACAATTTCAGAACCAGCGGCAGTTTTATTCCTGGCAATCCCAACTTACCTCCTGATGAAGACGTCATAGATGATGATCAAATCGACGAATGCGACGAGATGGAGATCGATCATATGGAAGATGATGAATTTGTCAATGGACGATTCGATTTATAATACACCACATTTCTTCCATATTCACACAGACCTGCCACGAATCCCACCAACACGACCAAGACCCGCATTTCAACCACCTTCAGTTGACATCCCAATAGATATAGAGTTTCCACTTTTTATTTCAATAATCTCATTCTTTTGCCCCATTTTTTTAATTCATGTTGTACTTTTTACAAACTATTTATCTGAATTGCTTGAATTATATACTTACCCACTATTATATACCACTATCCAAATATATATTATCGTTACATTGTATTCTGGCTACTATTTTGGATGTATACAGGAAACCAAAATGTTTTTGTTGTGAAGGTTGAAGCTTGTTAGTTAGGCAAGAACTAAACTTGGCGAATAGGTAGCTATGGCACACCCAGGAAGGCCCAGAGGGCGTACCAACAAGCCGAAATACGCACCACCACAACCACAGGCTTTGCCGCACTCGGAGTACAATCCGCACATCCATTCCAACAGCCAATACGTTCCACCACAACATTCTCAACCACCAGTGCAAACCAACCACCCACGATCACGAGAAGAGGTCTCGATACAAGTACAAGACGAGGCTGATCTAATACAGTTTAGGCAAGATGCGCTCCATCGATATATCACGAACCAAGAGTATATCGAGAATATCACCGCCAAATGTATTCACACAAACAAGATAATACCCCCGAGCTTGTATCCAATACTACCCAAGCGAGATGTCAAGATAGCAGACTTGGGGTATGAGGAGGTATATTTTGGGGACGCCAAATTGATGAAGTCGAAAACCAAGCAGTTGGCAGACCAAATTGATAAACTCAAGCAGAACCAGTATGTGTTAGGTGACGAATACACTTATCAAAGCCAAGCCACCGATAAGTTGACCGAGTTGTGCAACGAAAGCTCAATAGAAAGCCTTGAACGAGAGCTAGATGATGTACTAAAGGATTATCGAAAACAATACTCGCGTCGTTATTCCAGTTCTAACGAGAAGAAATATTCCGTCGACGCCAAAAAGATCAGCAGCAAAGCAATTCAGGTGGCTCCGGCCAACTATAACCCCAAGCTGATCAACAGTTATATAAACATCGATGACGATGTCAACATGAACGAACCCGCTATCGAAACCAATGAGATGAACAATTACGAGAACGGAATGTTTATGAACTATGAAAACCCCACCAATGGATACAGTAACGGGTCGTTAGAGAACGTCAATATGAATATGTCCGACATGGCGAATCTACCTCGAAAATCACTAGAGGGCATAAACAACTTCAACGGTGACATGAACGCTTTATTCAAGGATCCAGGAATGGAGGACAATGAGGTTGTGGACGATATGGGCGACTTGATCAACTTCGATAACGACAGCGATAACGAAATGATCAACGTGGGCAACTTTGAACAAGGGTTTTTGAGTGAGATGAGTCACGGCATAGAGTAGACCCATAGAATGATTCAACGAGCGAGGTGTTACCTTCTGTACTATTACTAATACATATTTATTCTTGTGTACCCATATAAAAGCTTCTACATCTCGAAATTGAAATAAAAAATTGCAAAACCAAGCGGAATTAGCCAATGCCAACCAACAGAGCATGTTCACATTTCCATCTTGTCAAGTTCTCTACGCCATTCACGTTATCTTGTCGTGTAGATTGAAATTTCAAAATATCATCTTCGCGTTTTAAGCCATCTGGTAAAAATGAATTTCAACCATCAACAGTATACAAATCAGATAGTGGCAATTCAGGAACTGGAAGCGGAGGATTTGATAAAGGAGAAGGTGGACACATGGATCATATTCAACCAGATGTCAACGCCAAAGCCAGGCAACGAATATTCAGCCAGCCTCTGATTCAAGTGCAAACACGATCCAAAATACGACAACAAAAGTTGAAAATTACGTTTATTGGATACATAATTGTGTTGATATTTCTATCAGCGGTTCAGTTCATAGGTATTGGCTTCTTTACTTCGGGGTTTCTTTTATCGAGACAGGTGTTACCCAATATATCGGAGTGTTCTTTAGGGGAATTCAACACATGTATGCAACCTGCCAAATACGATAAGACGATTTTGCTAGTGATAGACGCATTGAGATTTGACTTTGTCATCCCGGTTGAAGACTCTCAAGAATTTTATCACAATAACTTCCCCATACTATACGATTTGGCCCAAAAAGATAATGGGATTCTATTAAAGTTTATGGCGGATCCACCAACAACAACACTACAACGTTTGAAAGGGTTGACCACGGGATCATTACCTACATTTATCGATGCGGGATCGAACTTTGATGGTGACGCCATTGATGAAGATAATTGGTTATTGCAACTCCACAAAAATAATAAAACAATTGCATTTATGGGCGACGATACATGGGATGCTCTTTTCAACCAATACATTGACCCAAAATTGAATTTTCCGTTCCCATCGTTGAACGTGTGGGATTTGGACACGGTCGATAATGGGGTCTTGGAGCATTTATACCCCTTATTGGATGACTCGCAAAAATGGGATTTGTTAGTAGGCCACTTCCTTGGAGTTGATCACGTCGGCCATAGATACGGTCCAAATCATTATACTATGAAGCAGAAACTAAACCAAATGAATGACGTTATCGAAGATGTCATAAACAAGATGGACGACAAAACACTATTGATTGTAATCGGAGATCATGGAATGGACTCTACAGGAAACCATGGAGGCGATGCTCCAGACGAGTTGGAATCAACGTTTTTCATGTATTCGAAAGCTGCCAAATTTCAGAAACGCGATAAACTGGAGTACGACACCGACAATTTGGGTGCAAACTACCGTCAGGTCAATCAGATTGATTTAGTATCCACTATTTCCTTGTTGTTGGGGATGCCAATTCCCTACAATAATTTGGGTTTCCCAATCGACGAAGCCTTTGCTAACGAGCAAGAGTTGAATTCTGCATCCTTGAAGGTTATACGGCAGTTGCAACAGTTTAGAAACTCAACTCCAAATCTCTCTCCGTCAATTAGTGAGTATTACAACCAAATAATGAGAAACTACTCGCCAAGGTTCCCTATAATTGACGAAGCCAAATATTTTCAACAAAAATCTTTGGAAGAATGTAAACATTTGTGGGCCGAATTTGACATTAAGTTGATTTTGTTTGGTATCTCAATACTTTTTTTGGCGTTAACGTTCATGATTACATATGCCAGGTCTATTCCATCAATTAGGGTGCTGACCATGTCGTTTGAGTTTATTGGTTCAGTGATTGCCATGTGTTTGTTGGGATTGGTGTTGAGTTTTTCAATCTTTATTGTATTTAGGCCAAACGGTTTTAGCTTGAAGAATATGTTGGGGGTTGGTGCAGCGCTTGGAACCATAGTAGGTTTCTGGGCCCCAATCATGGATCGATTCAGTATAAGCTGGTTAATTCATGCGGTTATTGACTTTTTCGTTTATAATTTCAACTCCTGGTCATTCATGGGATTGTTATTCGTTGGATTCCATACCTTGATATTTGCATCTAATTCATATGTGGTCTGGGAAGACCAAATGGTATCTTTTTTCATCATAACATTTGGTATTGCATGTGTATTTGGCTGTGCTATAAACACTAAGATTACTAAAACTCAGAAAATATTGGGTTTGCTGCATGCTATCACATTCACAATCCTATCCAGAATTGTATCTATGATCAAGATATGTCGAGAAGAACAACGCCCATACTGCACACCAACTTTCGAGACTAGTTGGTGGACAATCCTACTTTTGCATAGTTGTGCTTACTTATTACCTACGATCATAATTCAGTTTTACAAATTGTCAGATTCTTATCATTCAGCTGCACCATTGTGGATTGGAACCGGGTTGAAATTCTTGTTATTTGTCAATGCAGTTTATTGGACATTAGAGTACATTGAGAACAGCGAGTATTTCAATACTTTAAGTTTAACCCTTGGTGGTCCATTAATCAAATCGATAAAGTTGGGGATTGCGAGGGTTGCACTATTCATTTCATTGATTTTGGCTAATTTTAGTTGGTCCAGCGGTCCCTTATGTGTCAAGATTGAAGTTGAAGAAAACTTGAACGAAGATGATCCTCAAAAGAAGGCCACTATTTTAGGTTACGGAAATGTGTATGGATCATCATACTTTCTTTTAGTTTTGAACTTTGCTGTGGCTATCATGTTGGTGACAAAACCATTGGGAGCAATTTCGTTGAACATCTTATTGGTACAAATCTTATCATTATTGGAGTTGTTCAACACTCTTGAGATCCGCAGGAACTTAATTTCACCAATTATGTTTGGGTTGTTGGGTTTCCAACACTTTTTCAGCACTGGCCATCAAGCTACCATACCGTCAATTCAGTGGGAACTAGGGTTCATGACCACCGAGTCAATAACATTCCCATTCACTCATTTGAATATAGCTTTGAATACCTTCGGCTCGTTCATTATAATATGCTTAGCAATTCCTTTGATAACGTTGTGGAGAATCGTACCATCAAACAAACCAATCACGGTCTTGTCCCAGATCATAACCAATATCACTACACTTTTGACATATCAGATAATCATCAGCTTATCAAGTTTGGTGTTTGCTGCAAACTTTAGAAGACACTTGATGGTGTGGAAGATATTTGCACCCAGATTCATGTTTAGTGGGTTGTTATTAATCGTCATAAATCTCATTTTGATATTTGTGACGCTATTATTCGGCACTGGGAAGGTGGTTACTCAGGTCAACAGAATATTTGGCAAGTAAAAACAATGTCAATTGTAATTTTAGATAGATACTAAATTAGAGATTACTGTTAACAATTGTAGAGAAATCATCGCACGACAAAATCGAATGTGTCAATTTGGTAAGTTCAAATACAAACTTCATGTTCTATGGTTATGCGAGGGTATATTCGATAGTGTATACTCTTCTACAGATTGTTGTTATCTGTCAAGCCAACGAATTCAACTCCTCGTTCACTCCACAACATTTGAGTTATCTACGAAACGAAACACGATATTTATTCAAGCACGCTTGGGACAGTTACATCGAGCATGGCTTTCCATACGATGAGGTAACACCATTGTCGTGTAAACCATATGGACCTGACTATGGCAATAAGGATAACACGGTGCGTAACGACGCTATGGGAAATGCATCGCTGACAGTCATCGACAATTTGGATACCTTGATTATCATGGAGCAATGGGATGACTTGTCAAAGATGTTGAAATACTTGGAAGACACCCCAGATATATTTGAACAGGATACCATAGTACAAGTGTTTGAATTCTCAATACGGTCGTTAGGAGGTTTACTCTCAGCGCATTTGCTATTGACTGATGTAACGAACTCACCACAAGTGTCAGCAAAGTACACCAAGTTCAAACAGATTTGCGATAATTATGATGGGTTCTTGCTCAACCTCGCATACAAGTTAGGGTTGAAGTTGATACCGTCTTATAAAACCAAAACGAATATCCCAGTGCCGAGAATTAATTTGAAAAAGGGTGCTAAAGCGGTGCCGTCGAGACTACAAAGAGACGCATGCACTTCGGGAGCTACGACTCCATTTTTAGAATTTACATTGTTGTCTTTACTAACTGGAGACCCCCAGTTTAGACACTACACTCAATTGTCATTCTGGAAATTATGGTCTTCGAAACTGAAATTCAACCTTATGCCGATGACATTTGATCCAATTTCGAACCAGTGGAAAGACACTTTGACGGGCATTGGTGCATCTATCGACTCGTTCTACGAATATGCAGCTAAGGCATCAATCATTTTCAACGACGACTATATGTGGTCAGTATTCAAGACGTCGTACAAATCGTTATTGATCCATCTGGCTCGAGGAGGTGGACCGAATGATGGAGCAATGATATTTACAAACGTTGGAACTAACGATGGTGCCACTTTTGGTGATTGGATAGATTCGCTAGGCGCGTTTTGGCCCGGATTGCAAGTCTTAACTGGCCAATTATCCGATGCAATCAAAACTCATTTGGTGTATTTGAAAATTTGGGATTATTTCGAGCTGATTCCTGAGAGATGGAGGTATACGTTTCATAATGGGATTGTTAATGCAACTGTCAACGATATCATTGCTTTGGAGTGGTATCCACTAAGACCAGAGTTCATAGAGTCAACCTACTACTTATATCGCGCCACCAAGGATCCCATGTATCTACAGATCGGTGAACGAATAGTGCACTTGTTGAAAACAAAATTCATGGCTCCATGCGGTTTCAGCGGAATCCAAGATATACGAACTGGTGAGAAGCAAGATCGAATGGAGACTTTTGTTTTGGGAGAGACTTTGAAATACCTCTACCTACTATTTGATACAGATGATGAGAATTTCTTACATAGTGACATGATGAGAGGCAAAAATTGGGTCTTTTCAACAGAAGCGCATCCATTGTGGTTCCATAAAAGGTTGGATCCAACAAAGAAATCAGAGTTGAACCAAGACGACATTCTACATTTTGAGAAGCCACCGTTTCAACAATTTTTGTCATTGTTGGATAACAAAGGCGACGCCGACAGTAAGTTTCAGCAAACTCTAGACTCGAGTTTCTATCACAATATTACAGTGCCGAAGCCTAGGGACACGGATATGCAAGGTGTGCCATATCTTGATAAAAATGATCCATACGAAACCAGATTTGAGCAATGTGAATTGAATCCGTTCCAACCAGAGCCGACAGACATATTGGCATCAGGATTCTACAAATGGGACCAAACGTTTAGCCCTGACTATTTCTTCAACAAAAGCTTAAAGCGCCCAGATTATCTATCTCAAGATCTACTCGATGGAAGTTACATTGAACTCACAAGGAACTTTTACGACAAGTTCACCATGTTTCCCAAGGCGCCTGATCGACTTTACTTGCAATGTCCTCGAATGCATACATCAGCGATATACGAAGTTTACGTAGGCGACATACAAAACATGAACAAAATCGAGATCAGCGAGCTCAAATCAAACAATATGAATAACACTAATGATGATGCTGTTCTCGACGGTGATTTTTGGATTCCCACATTCAACGCATTGAGAGTGAATTTTGAAAGAATCACAATGGACGATATAGATTCGACTAATACTAGAATCGACCTAGCCTACATTGATGACTTACGAAAAGATTACACAATTGTCGATAAGAACAACGTCACCACCAGACTCAACGACACCATCTTACGTATCCATAAAGTAAATGGTGTTCATATTCCTCCAGGACTGATCGTGTGGACAATGCCATTTGAAAATCGCGATGTCAACGTCGCGATTGATGGGAGAGTCATCCTTGATGGATCTATACTAGAAAATCTCGTAGTATGGTATGGACCTCACTGATTAAAGTGTATATATAACTGTTCATAGACTTTATAGATTAGAAAACATGCCGATATCGGCGCGATCAAAATTGAAAAAGTTTTCCATATTTGACTTAAAACTTCAAGTATCCAGTATGTTTAAGAGGATACTAGACTTGAGCCTGACGAGGTTAGGTCAAGTACGATACCAATCTGGTCTAGACGCTTCTAAATTGATAGTATCGAAAACCACGAATCCCAAAATCAAGCTTCCAAACGATGAGTTGGTGTTTGGAAAGACATTTACAGATCACATGTTGGAGATTGAATGGACCCAGAAAGACGGATGGGGAGTACCGAAGATATCGCCATATCACAACTTGTCCTTGGACCCATCTACGGTCGTGTTCCACTATGCATTCGAATTATTCGAAGGTATGAAAGCTTATCGCGATAGTGAAAACAATATCAGAACGTTCAGAGGTGATAAGAATATGGAAAGAATGAACAAGTCAGCCGCCAGAATATGTTTGCCCACTTTTGAGCCCGAGCAATTGATGAAATTGATTGATAAATTCATATTGATTGATCAAGATTTTGTACCGCATGGTAGTGGATACTCCTTGTACTTGAGACCAACAATGATAGGTACCACTGCTTCTTTGGGAGTGTCTACACCCGACAAAGCGTTATTGTACGTGATTGCATCGCCAGTTGGACCTTACTATTCGACTGGTTTCAAACCTGTTTCGTTAGAGGCCACCGATTATGCGGTTAGAGCATGGCCTGGCGGTGTAGGCGATAAGAAATTGGGAGCTAACTATGCTCCTTGTATTTTACCACAATTAGAGGCTGCCAACAGGGGTTACCATCAGAATATGTGGCTTTTCGGTGACGAAGGATACATTACCGAAGTGGGCACTATGAATGCATTCTTTGTGTTTCAAGATTCAGCTACTGGCGTCAAAGAGTTAGCTACGGCACCATTAGATGGAACTATTCTCGAAGGGGTTACTCGTGATTCGATTTTACAATTGTGCAAAGAGCGATTACCGCAAGATAAATGGGTGGTCAATGAACGTAAGTTTACCATGCAAGAAGTTAAGGACAGAGCTGACAAAGGTGAGCTTGTAGAAGCGTTTGGTGCAGGCACTGCTGCTGTCGTGTCACCAATAAACAACATTGGCTGGAAAGGCACAGACATCCCTGTACCTGTGAGCCTTGGGAACTCAGGAGAGTTGACTAATCAGATTGCCGAGTGGATCAACAAGATCCAATACGGAGAAGAAGAATACCAAGGATGGTCTAGAGTTGCCAAATAAAACCCACATTTCGAGTGACGCGAACCATCAATAATCCATAGATTAATAGAACAATAGACATTAGACATACCAAAACCATGGGTCACAAGTAGTGTAGTTTAATTAACCTTTGACATCTTCCTCCTTGGCTGGTGGTTAAACTTTGACATCTCGCTAAGTGGTATATTTCCTAACTTGGCCGCAAATATTTTTTAAGGCCCGGTAGCCATCAAATTTATGGCTGCAAAATTTCAATTATCAAGCGACCAGGGGACCAGTTGAAGCGTAAGGAGTTGGTCGACTCAAGACTGTTAAGTTTATATTACCTTTGTGCAAACTAGAGAAAGCTTAAAAATAGAAATGGGCGCACTTTGTGTAATAATTATTTAGGGTGATGGACTACTTGATAAATTGAAATATTCGAATTGGCACCACGTTGTTTCAAAGCTAATGCAGTTGTTGAAGAAGAGGGTTCACATTGTTCGATTGTTGATAGTACTCAGTACGCTATTGTTTGCGTTATACAAATTCAATGTTTTCACCAATATCCCATATGCACCTGATGATAATACGCCAGTGCTGGAGGAGATAACACCAATAAAACAGTCGTACAAAAGCGGGTACACCAAAAACGAACACGCTGATCATAAATTCGGCTACAATAAAGTGGTGTGGACCAACACTGCCAATCCTTCCCGAGATCCAAATGCACCTTCGGTGTTGATGTTATCCATCGTGGCCACAGCGAAATCGTACGGAAAAGGTCGAACTCATGTCGAGTTTTTGGAGAAATTTGCAACCTTGGCCAACCCTACCAACCACTACAATTTAGGGGTCTTGGTCTCTGACGCTGACGAGTTCGCCAAATTCAACGCCTACTTGTCGGAAAACATTTTGAAATATTTTGACAAGATTACTGTGATCCAAGCACCCTTCATCGATGAGACCAATCGATTGGATAGGGGTAATCGACATGCTAACAGCGCTCAAAGGGCTAGAAGAAGACTAATTGCACGAGTTCGTAATTTTCTTTTATTCAATGTTTTGGACCAGGAACAGTACACCATCTTCTTTGATAGTGATATTGTCGACTTCAAGCAGCCCAACATGATCGACCTCTTTATAGAAACCGAGTTGGATATCATTGTCCCTCGTGTTGCTTGGGGTAGCGTTGTGGAGGATTACGACCGAAACTCATGGAGAGGCGAACGAACTAAACCCAACGAAGAAGAAATGAAAAAGATGGATGCTAACGATTGGGAGAATGTCAACTACGTTCCAGAAGATATTCAAGACAAAATCTATCATTTTTACACCTTTATGGCGTTCGAGAAAGACACTCAACAAGACGTGAAACATGCGTTCCCATTAGACGCTGTTGGTGGGGCAGTATTGTTTGCCAAATCAATTATATATAAACAGGGGGTGGTGTTTCCAACCAGTTACATTGTTGGAACTACCTGGGATCGTGACGAAGGCTACGATGGGATTGAAACCGAAGGAATTTGTTATTTAGCGAAACCATTGGGGTATTCGTGTTGGGGTATGCCAAATATCGTCGCAGTTCATTCCGAAGATTAACTTATAGACATAGATCGGTTATGTGTGGCTTTATTAATATACATACTCTATATGGTACATGTACTTATGCAAATGAGCCTGATAATTTTCAATAATCCAAACGTTGGGTACAGTTCACCAGCAATCATTTGAAACCCAACTTCGATGCTGGGCTCACCCTGATCTGTGATGCAAGGCTCTGCTGGTTTTATGCTAGCTCTTTTCACTTCAATGACAATTAATTGTTTGCACAACTAATCTCTAGTTTCATTTATGTGATCTATTTCTTATGCATGACTTGGGTAGTTAACCTGTTTTATGGTGATGCCAACATGCTGAATGCTATGTTTTCGTGGTTGTGAAACTATCAATGAAATCTCTTTCTATTCGTATTATCTCCAATCTCACCAAACCATCAATCGGTTCTCACTCTTTCAATATCGGGTAATTTCTCGATTTCGGCTAAAACAAACTCCTTCTCGTCTGTCAAATTGGAGTTATTGGCATCGACTTCAAAGTTGTTGAAGAAATTGACAAAATTCTCTTTGTTTTTGATCAAGATATCCAAGACTTTCTGAGTCTTTTTAGGTTTGACAATGAAAAATTTGAAGATATCGAAAGCCTCAAATTGCAAGTTTTTCGACTTATCATTGAGGAGCAACATGATCAACTTCAAGTTGTTAGCGTCGTCGAAATACTTGTACAAAAACAACTTGTTGGATTTTTGCAACACAATTTCCGAGAGTAAACGCACCGATTGGCGTTTGACGACGTAGTTTGACGACTGCATGAGTTTGGTGATGTTTGTTGTAAATGCTGGGTAGTTATCGTATAAGAACGTGGCCACCAAGTTTTTGTGCGTCGTCAATAGATCGTGCAAAGTAGTGAATGCATCGGTGGCGATTTCGAAGATCGAGATCTGGACGTAGTTGAAGTAGTTCCAGAAAAGTGGATTTGCCAAGATGAAGCTGTTGATCTTCTCGTACTTGATACAATCGCGCAAGATCTGGCCAGATATCAAACCGATATCTGGGTACTCGGGCCCTTTCAAAAGCATGATCAAGATTTCTGACTTTGAGTTGATCAAGTAGTCGACAGTAGGCGACTTGTCTCTTATTTGTCGTCGCAACAAGGTGGAGAATATCATCAACACGTCCTTGCGTGAATCGAAATCCAATTTCTTCAAGTGGGCAATTAGCACGTATAGCGAGTCTTGCGAGTAGATCTCTTGTGCCAATATGCTGATCTGATCGGGCAAGGGTTCGTTCTCGTCGTCGCCGTGCAAGATAACCTTGACCTGGTGCAAGTACCTCGAAGTTTCATCCTGATATTTTTTTAAATTATCTTGAACAAGATCTAGTTTGACGATGGAATCGTTCAATGCCCTAACCAACTCCTGCGGTGTCTTGGGGTTACGTTTGAATAAGAATGCCATGATTCCCCACAAACCAGGCAAAGAATGATTTACTATAAATTTTTGCTTTCAGCGGTTAACAAAAGTTGGTGTCGCAAAGAACCGACACCACTACGAATCTGTGTCACAGTTTATGACAAACCCCTACACAGCTAATATTGACTGGTTGCTGACTAGAATGATTATGATACTATACCAGCACTTGTGCATGTCTCGGTTTTTCTTGTAACCTTCGAGGCAACCATTTATAGTCAAGTATAGACCATGTGAAATCAGAGTTACAGATTTGGTTGCGTGAAAGTTTATGCTATGATAGTGGTGATAAAGATAGTTCTATATACGATACATAGATCAGCGATATGATATATAGTACTATGACTAATTTCCAATGTTCTTATCGGTGGTGGTTGTTTTTGCAGTCAATTTATTTAGGCAGATTGCGATTTCACCACCAACCATGTCATGGTTGAATATATGGCAGCCCATCTACACAAATCGGTCTAATCGACCGATCATGTTGGACAATGAGCACATTGAGTACGTCAAGGACAACATTGGCCTTTACCAGGGGAAGTCCAAAGTGTTGAATCGCCAAAACGGCAGGGTGTACTTGACCAACAAGAGACTCATCTATTTCGATAACGACGTGGCGCAAAACTCGTTGGCACTAGACTTGAAGTTGATCAGCTCGACCGAGTTGGTGGATGGTTTCTTACGGTCGCTGCCTAAAGTGAAGATATATGTGAAAAGTAACAATCACCAGAATGATGTGGCGACAGTGGCCAAACCCACAACCTGGGTGTGCAAGATATGCTCATTCAAGAACAAAGTCGACAGTGTGGACCGCGACGACTTGCCCACTTGCCAATCGTGTGGGATCAAAGCGTCTAAGGTGATATTTGATGAATCGCCAATGGTATCGCCCGAACTAAACATATCTACACCCACAGTGGCAAATCAGTGTCCAACTTGCACATTCATCAACCACCCCTCAATGAAGAATTGCGAAATATGTGGTACTGACTTGAAATCAGGGCCTAGTTTCGCCTCAATCAACAAGTCGGTCGACGATTTACCCAATAAATTGAACATTGTCTTGGAGAATAACCACGAAGCCTACTCGTCATCTAACCCCTACATCAAACTATCATTCCGCAAGAGTGGCGAAGCCATGTTTCAGCAGCACATTGTCAAAATCTTGGACGACTTGAAATGGGACTCGTTGCACAATAATGGCAAGATTAATCAAAATTCGATAAAGATTAATGAAGTGCCACAAGGTCGCAAACTACCGGCTTCAATACCTGGTGGTGGAATACGTGGTCTCGAACTAATAGGTGAACAACAACGCAAATTGAATGAGAATATCTTGTCAAACTCGTTGAACGATTTGGAGAATCTAATGTTCAAATACAAAGACCTAATCAAGATAACTCAGAATTTTGCCAACAACAATGCTAAGCTAACGGCAATTATCCCGCCATTGAACATCAATCGGAAAAGTTCGTTGTACCTTTCAGAATTGGCCCGTCATATAAGTGAGTACACTTCGACCCTCTTCACATCGTCGTCCTCAATGATCACATCGCAAGATCTTTTTGCATTATACAATCGATACTTGATCAACTCGCAAGGGTTCGGTATCGAGTTGATCTCTTCTAGGGACTTTTTGGGCGCTATCAATCTATTCCCGACTTTGAACCTACCCATAACTCTCAAACGATACGAGAACTCAGGGTTGTTGGTATTAACGCATGCAAATATCAAGTCATACCAAAATTTCATAATCGAATACCTCCGAGAAACTTACTCCCAATACGTTTACCAAAAATTGAAATTAGAAATCAAGGAAAAGTTTGTGAACGAGAATAGCTATTTCCGAGGAAACAGCATCTCCGAGATTTCAGATCATTTCCAGTGGGCTTATAATATCACTATAGAAGAGATCGAAAAGTGTGTCTCTAGCGGTGCAGTCACAATCGATCATCACATCTCAGGAACTTTCTACTTTTTGAATATTTTCGATACCAAGAACTACCAGGTGGATGAAGATCAGGTCAAACGTAGGGCCCACGAAGAAATTTGGCTTGAACAGCAACAAATCGAACAAAGCATCGATAACTTTGACAATCAACTAAATCTTAAGTTTGATGAAACTCTAAATTTAGCACAAAACTCATCACGTAACCAGCCGTTGATCGACATACGAAACGAAAGCGATACAATCAGCAACTCATACGATAGTATATAGAACATATAGACCTCCATTATACATAGTTTCGACAATCAATAATTTTGTATGGTGAATCAGTCGATCGGAAATCTCAAAATTCATTTGTACTAAGCGATAGAATCACACCGTTAGATTGTCATGCACAAGGTCACCAAACGATCTAACCGAAGTAACAACAACACGAACATTAACATGAACAACCCGCCCTATCAGCAATACCGAAATGGGGTGAATAACGGGACTAATGCCCAAAATGTGTCTCATCCACCAATACTGAACCAACAGTTTAATCAAGTGCTAGGAACAAACCAAACTAATTATATGCCTATGATCCCTCAACCAGCGCTAATGGCGTCGAATTCAATACTAACAATTGGTCCTTTCAAGCACAGGAAAGATGTCACTCGAGAGTCTATACTATCGGCGTATAATATCATTGGATATATTGCTGCTGGTACCTATGGGAAAGTTTACAAAGCAAAATTAAAGAACAACAACAACAACATACAAGAGGATTCTAATGCTGACGATGAAGCTTTGAAACTGGAGAAAATGGTGAAGGGTGATAATATGAAAATGACATCGTTGGGTGAGAGAATGAAAATAAACACCAGTAACCTAAATATGGATAACGGAAATAGGTTGAATGATACTAATAGTTTGGGTCAGAATAAGAAACTTGTGGTGGCAGATGACGACGTCAATAATCAATACTTTGCAATCAAGAAATTCAAATCTGACAATCACCAACTGAACAAATCACATTACAACCAAGATATAAACGGTAATGAGATTACACATTACACCGGTATATCCCAATCAGCAATACGAGAGATGTCCTTGTGTCGGGAGATCTCGAATAAAAATATCACGAAATTGATAGACATAATCTTGGAGAATAAATCTATATGTATGGTATTTGAGTTTTGCGAACACGACTTGCTACAAATTATTCATTACCACTCACACCCTGAAGTCAAGCAGATCCCACAAGTAACCATAAAATCCTTGATATGGCAAATCTTGAACGGAGTAACGTTCCTACATAAAAACTGGATCTTTCATCGAGATTTGAAACCAGCCAACATTATGGTTTCCAGCCAGGGGGTGGTTAAGATTGGTGATTTGGGTTTGGCTCGAAAATTCAACAACCCATTGCAAAGTTTATACACAGGTGACAAGGTGGTGGTGACGATTTGGTATCGAGCTCCGGAATTATTACTAGGAGCAAGGCAGTACGGCCCCGCGATTGATTTATGGGCCGTGGGATGTATCTTGGCCGAGCTACTATCTTTGCGACCAATTTTCAAAGGTGAAGAAGCAAAGATTGATTTGAACAATAAAAAATCAGTTCCCTTTCAAAAGAATCAATTCCTCAAAATCGTGGAGATACTTGGTACTCCAAGCTTGAAAACCTGGCCTTCGTTGAACAAATATCCGGAATATCTCACATTTCAACAGCAACTAGCCACCAATTTCCCTCCCAATTTAAATAACTGGTATAAAGCTATAGGTGGGACAAACAAGCAATGCCTATCATTGCTATATGGCTTACTCGAATATGACCCATTAACACGATTGACGTCTGACCAAGCGTTAGACCATCCCTATTTCTTGGAACTACCCAAAGTTCAAGAGAATGCATTTGAAGGTTTGAACTCCAATTACCCAAAACGACGCATTTACACTGATGATGTTGACATTTCGTCGAATAATGGTCCCGCTCACAACAACAATTTCAAACGTCATGGCATTGACGATAATACTAATATAAATTCAAATAACACTCGAAAACGTCAACAAAGATAATGACAACGAAACAGGACTCTTCACTATACCTTTTGTATATATCACTAATGATAATGAACGCATTTTACTAAAATAGCATATTCTTGTAGTTTTGTAAGTGCCAATTCAGTTGTCGCAAACAAAATGTGTAAGTAAAATCTTTGACACCATATGGAAGCTAACAAACGATACCACCGATTGGGTCGAGTATACAGCGGGCCATACTCTGACATATATAAAGCCAAGGATGAGAAGGACCAGCTAGTTGCTTTGAAGGTTGTGGATATCGACATCACTATGAAACCACATAGCATCAAACGTGAGATCAAAATGTTGCAGCGATTGCCATCTTCGAGAGTTTTGCAGTATTTGCAAGATTATCAATTTGAGGATGATATAATAATGGTTACCAAGTATTACCCATACAATCTAGATCAATTGTTGATGGCAAAGTACAGCAAAAAGACAACTAGATTTGATTTTGGAGATCCTACCAAAAATAGTATCGTCTACACCAGTAAGCTCGAGGAACAGTCAATCGAGTTGTTGTTGTTGTCGCTAGCTGATGGTTTACGCTACATACACAGTCATGGAATTATACATCGAGATATAAAGCCGGCGAACGTGTATTTTGCCGATGATTCTATCACAAGCGCCGTGATTGGTGATTTCGGTATAAGCTACGATAATACTGACAAACGTCAGGTTGCAGAGGAGCCGACAGATGCCAAGTACACTGATATTTGCCTGGGAATGTACAAGCCCCCAGAATTATGTTTTGGAGTAACTGACTACGGCTATGAAATTGATATATGGAGCTTGGGAATCATGACAACTATGTTATATTCATCCAATTTCAAATCGATACTAGCCACGTTCGATATTCACAACGACTTATCGTTGATCAATGCATTATTCACTTGTTTTGGTACGCCATTCGTCACCAAGGAAGAGACCGAACCTGGAAATGACCCTTTATACTGGCCCCGAATGAACGACGGAGAAAAGTATCACTTCAAAGCATTTGAGTTCATCAAACGACACCGAATGAGCCCTGATCAATTGTTACCAAGGTGCACCAACGACGACATCACGAGAATATTCAACCAAATGATGGTTTACGAGGGCACTAGAAGAATCGCATCCGAGAGTTTGTATCTAGAACTTGCAAGAGTCACAAACGTGTTGCCTACATAGCGGTGCTACGTTTCTATGGTGGTTATACTAAATTTCGAATTAGAAACAATCCCCATCAAATCTAACGCACAACATCTAACACACTAACCTTATTTAGTCAACTTCTTGCCATCGGTTTTGTCCACCAACATCTTATTCAAGTCGGCGATGAATTCTTGGTTGAAACGATTTTGCACCATGATTTTAATGTAACGCTTGTGGTCTCCTTGCAAGCCTACATGAGGAGCAAAGTGCAAGTACCAAGTTGACCAAGCTTCAATCAAGTTTTCCGGCACAACCAAGCCTGCGGTTCTAAACTGGTAGTAAAACGGCAATTCAGCGGCGAACTCACTGGCAGGTATCTTCACGCGGTCCCCCGCTGTGGCGAGTTCCATGGCTGCGACTTCGGGGAAGCAGAGCATAATGCGATGCAAGGTGACCGATTCGATATTGCCCAGTTTGCGGTCCAAGACTGCTGAGACATTGGCTCGTTTCATAATCAGCTTCAACTTTTTCCAAGTGGCGGGGCGGCATCTTTTGCGGCCATGCGAGATATTGGTACCATTTAAAATGACCCACATAACCACGACAGCAATGTCCTTCTTGGACAATTTGCGCAACAATTCCAGTCTCATTTTGTTTCGATCAAACGTCTGCGGTTTCAACTCCTCGATATTGACCACCAACTCTTCAAACATTTCCTCAACCAAAGTCTGGTCGAACGAGGTGTCACCGAAATAGTCAGCCAATTGCGCCTTAATAGTAGTGGCAGCAGCGCTTGCAGCTGTGCTGGCACTGGTGCTGGAAGTGCTGGCGGACGAGTCGTCTGAATCAGAGTGTGGTGTATCTTCGTTCAACGAGTCCAACAATACTTTCAACGACATGAACGCATCCTTTGCTTTATTTATCTTTGCCTGTGACATAACTAGTGACGATGGTGAGTTGACACCCCCTGGGATACTGGTGGTTTAAATATGCGATTTGAGCTAATTTTTTTTGGTTATCGTTAGGGGGCAGGATAAGGGATCGACTTCATACATGACAATGCCTGGCATCGTGTAAAGTTTACCCCAGTGATGAATACGAGCACGAGCACAATGGCCAACATCAGGGTACATGCGTCCACTGCGAACGATCAACCGTTGTACCAATTAGTGCCTTTTAGTCGAGCATACTCCTGACAACTCCAACCACACCAATCATGAAACCACAAAATAAAATCTGCAGCATCTCAAACTGTAACCTGGTGTAAGGTAAATGTAAATCAAGCGAAGGATAACCTAAGCGTAGGTTTCTCAAACTTAGACAATTAGTGATAATAGCGAAACATTTATTATGAACACGTTATCTTACGTGCAACATATACTGAAGAGAGTTGAGTTGGTATCCACATCGATAAACTAGTCAAACATACATACCTCATACAGGGTCAGTTCGACTCATGATAACCCACAGTATGGTATTGCTCTCTGTCAATCTTTAGTGTACATATTCATTGTTATCAGTCTATAATTAGTCTGCGTAGTGATTTTTTATCTGTTTAGTATGATGATCATGGTTCATTCACAATTACTATGCTAACTCTGACTCCACACCCACCACCCATCACGTTATCGTGTACTGAATCATGGCTCGTATAAACAATTGTTCAGTGCGATATTGTCAATAAGCAAACGAATATCGCCACACTATTTTGGTTAGATCTCATGATACTCCACCGAGAAGAAAGTATCTTTTCTATCTGTACTACGCTGTGCCCTTTACACTAATTTCTTCAATGTATACTTGGATGTTTTAATTATTGGCACACCATCACATGATGATCGGCGATGGCGCCAAAGCATCGAAGTAATTGATAAATCAACAGTACGGTTTCTAGTGTACCATTCTCTAGTATACCTGCCTCTCAAGATCTCTTGTTTTCCTGGTGTTCTCTGGCGACGGAGAAACTCCGATAAATAAAGTTAACCTTCTCCAGAAAAACTCAGTTTCTCCACAAAAACATTTACACCACCAGCTACGATGGAGGACAACATCACGATGGAGATGATCAGGAAGATCGACTTCGAGTACTTGGAGCGCGAGTACGACATGCGCAAGTACTATCCTAAAAGCTTCCACAACGACACCGTGAGCACCCCGATCTTGCGGGAGTTGTTGGTTGATAAACCAATATACAAAGATGCTAATAAGCACATGCGGAGAAAGAAACATGATAGAGTGGATCAGCCAGATAGGCACAATGGGTCCGATCAGAATAATGGCGACGCACAGCCCCAGCATGGTGTGGGCCTGGCGCACCTCATGACTGATGGTATTGGAGCAGGACAGGCAACGGGTGCACCACCAGCATCGAATGGAAACGCAATTGCTCGAGACTACGAGTGGGACCAGCTTCCGAAACACCAGCGGCGCGACTTGCGCCGCCATAAACATGACTTGCGCAAGCAATTGCGACGAGAGTACAAGCACGACAAACGCCAGCTCAAATCGCATAGACACATTGGCGACTTGGGAGTGATCGACACCGACTCGCCAGTAACCCCACCACCGCCACCACAAAACGGGTACGAAGTGCACACCAATGAGATATTGGCCGACGAGTTTACATTCGACCAGCCGTCAAACTTCCCACCCGACTACGACGACGTGGTCGACACCACGGCTGCTACTAGTGCCGACACTAGTGCTGATCGGCGCAACTACAAGTACAACCGCAAGGTGCTCAAGCACAACTACAAGCTCGACCGTTTGAACTTGAAAATGGGTCGTCTCGGCGTGAGTGACAGCGACGACGACGTGTTTGCGCCCGCGAACTCGTCCAAGTCGCAACTAGCGGCTGAACCCAGCCAAGCGCACCAGCACCACCAACAGCACCAGCTGATCAATTTCAACAACCCCTTCAACAACGAGCAGCTTGTCAACAAGAACCTCCATGTCAAAGTGTCGCCCAAGCGACGCAACAACTCGATCACCAGCAAGTTCTTTAATTTTATCAAGAACCATGACGATAGCAGTAGTTCGGTGGGCACGCCGTCGAATCGGATGAACCACGAGTTCCAGAACCAGAACCAGAACCAGAGCCAGAACCTGGGGCAGGCGCCGCCGCCGCCGCGTTCGCGTGCCAACTCCTACGACCAGACCAAGAGTACTCTCACTAACAAACGCAAGTGGAAGATGTTTCGCAAAGAACGTCGCGGCAGCGACAAGATCGGTACGTATAAGAAGAAGTTACAGTTTGCAAATGAACACCCAGAAACAACAAATTAGGAACAAATTAGGAACAAACCAGAAACGACAACTCTACCTACTAACCCTACTAATCCTACTACCCTACTTACCCCTTGTACTAACCTTCTTTTGACCATGACAGAGATGGTGAAAACCAAAATTCAGTTGATGAACAGTGAAGTGAGAATTGACAGTTGTGAATTATTGAATAACTCACTTTGTTCGTTATTAGTTCACTTTGTTACTTACTCACTTTGTGAGTGTTGATCGTTGGTTCATTCATTGATTCGTCATCCTGCATCGCAGAGTGGAGTGAGTGGGGAAGGTCAACGTCAAGGAGAAGTCAAACAAAAATCCAGGTGATCAATTGATCCAGATCAAACCCTCTCACATTCTGTTATTCTCATTTGAATAAACTTATTTTGAATAATCCTTTTCATTACTCCCATTGTCGTTTATCCTTTTTGGTTATTGTTGTTTTGGGTTGTGGTATATATATATATCCTCCTGCATATACCCTGGGGTCAATCATACCTGATCAATTTTAGGTGCGAGTTTTAGCAAACAACAACCAACGCAATTGCATGTACTAACGATGTATAAAACAGAAATCATCACCGAGAATGTCAACAACGGCCACACGGGGGAGATCCAGTCCATACTGTTCACCCAGTCGCAAATGGTGGGCCATGGCTCCTTCGGGGTGGTGTTCCAGACCCAGATCTTGCCCGATAACGAGGTCATGGCCATGAAGCGAGTGTTGCAAGATAAACGCTACAAGAACCGAGAACTACAAATCATGAAGTTGGTGCACCACCGAAATATCACCGACTTGAAATACTACTTCTACACCAACAATGACAAGCAAGAATTGTTTTTGAACTTGATTTTGGAATTCGTGCCTGAAACCTTGTACAAGGCTTCAAACTACTACGTGAGCAAACGATTGTCAATGCCAAGCTTGGAAATAAAATTGTACACTTACCAAATGTTTAGAGCCTTGAACTATATCCACTCGCAAGGAATCTGCCATCGAGATATAAAACCGCAAAATCTCTTGATCAATCCGGAAACCGGCGAGTTGAAATTGTGCGATTTTGGCTCCGCCAAAATCTTGAACCCGCTGGAACCAAACGTGAGTTACATTTGCTCGCGCTATTATCGCGCGCCCGAATTGATCTTTGGCGCTACAAACTACACCACCAAGATCGACGTGTGGTCAGCAGGGTGTGTCATGGCCGAATTGATCTTGGGACAACCGCTTTTCCCCGGGGAATCGGGTATCGACCAATTGGTCGAAATCATCAAGATCTTGGGTACTCCCTCCAAAGAACAAATCAAAAATATGAACCCAAACTACATGGAACACAAGTTCCCCCAAATCAAACCGATCCCCTTGAACAAGATTTTCAAGAAAATGTCGCAAGATACAATAAATTTCTTGATCATGGCGTTGCAATACTCGCCCTTGGATAGGTTCAACTGCTTGCAAGCATTGGTGAATCCGTACTTTGACGAATTAAGGTTGGAAGCGACGAAATTGCCCAATTATCGCAAAATCTTTAGCCAGCAGTTCAACAATAACTCGTCGCACTCGAATAACGCCAATTACCAGATCTACGCCAACCAGCCTGACTTGAAAAACTTGCCAGTGTTGTTTGACTTTGATGACCGCGAGTTGTCCATAGAACCAGAGTTGAATGAAAACTTGGTGCCAAGCTGGAGCTGGGATCAGTTGAAGTTGAAACAACAAATTGGAAGCTTGGACGAGTTTGTGCCTATGAAAAAGGAGGAAATGGCAGTGACGTTAGATTGAGCGAAGCTGCGAAGCTGCGAAGCTACTGTGAAGTTGGCATTAGCAGCGAAGCTGTGAAGCTGCGAAGCAGCTGCTGACAGAGTAGTATGTTAGTTACGAAGCAGTTGCTATCAAATGTGATGCTGCAAACCTGCTGCTGACAGAGGAATAGGTTGCGAAGAGGTTGTTGATAGCAGCGCACTTCGCGGTTGCAAACTACAACTCTTTAGTGAGATTCAGACCGCTTTGAATGACAATTTTTCCTTCATGCTACTGCGAACTCACGAAGCCCTAGACTGCATTACAAGCAGCTTCATAACAACATTTGACAAAGTCATCGACATCTCTGTTAATCGACTGAGTTTTAAGAAAATTAGAACTCACCTAGCTCGAGTTCACTCCAGAGGTTGGTGACGCTAGAGTCAGCAGCTGTGATGCGATCGTCAAGTTTTCGTGGTCATGGTTAATCGGGTTCACGACAATTAAACTCAAGACATTTGCTTGTTTCGAGTTGAGTTTGTGGCGTGATTTCCAAGCTGGTTACATTGCTTGCGGTTGTGTGAACGGTTCAATCGAGGATTTCTCAAGCGTCGTTGGTACTACCTTGTTGGTTCGAGTGCCTGAACGCAATTTAGCCAAACTTTGATGTTTTTGCGTTTACCGCCACTGTCATATAGACGCTTATCGAACGTCAAGCATTGCGTTCGGTTTCACTTTCACCCTCGGCCACACTTCAATGTCGAGGGTTTTAAAATGAATGGTTATTATAGACTTTTTATTTTCCACATATGATTATCTGATAATCATCGTCATCATGTTTATGAAATTTATGATCAATGACATAATGTCAAGTTAAAAAAGATTATTTTTATAGTATTTATTGCATAGAATGTTTGTTTTTGTTTTAACGTGTAGAACAGGTACCACCAGGTCTTATCGGCGCAATTGCTGAAAACAGATATTTTGTACGATTGAAATGGGAAGTTTAAGAAAGCTGGTATGATTTGGTTCTGGTACTCTCAATACAGTATTATCGAGTAGATCAACTGTTTGTGGGCCAGTTTGTGAGATTTGGGTAAATTTGGTTGTACATGTGTTTGTCTTTTCGTAAAGTATACCGATTCCAGAATTTTGGCAAGTGGTCCAGAACAAGTCGTAGGTGTTGGATCTTATGAGTATGCAAGGGGCCACAATGGTTTACACTCACGTCCTCATTTCAGATCCCATACACAATCTTGTCTTGCACATTCCTTGTACTTGCCCCGGTATTGGCCGAACGCAACAAGTCGTTTGTATACTAGAAGTCAGCAATACATCTAGTTGACTGACGTTTGCCAACATGTCTTGGCTTACTACCAGTCCACTTGTTTCCACTTCTTCTCCAATCTCCAGTGGAGTAGAATTAATACCCATGGATATGTAAGTTGGATAACCGAACTGTCAACAACTGGCCCCAACGTTCCCATAAGCGAACCGAAATCACCCACAACAACCGCAAGTGAATCAAGAATGTAAACGATGATTCGCCAACATTCCTTCAATTTCCGTTACCTGTTTATTACCATATGTCCAAGATCTATACCGTATATACAAATAAGTAATCATGCCATCATAATTGTCCTCTACAAGCGTGGTTTGTCCACCTTCTTCACCTTAACCTCGGGTCCGACTGGTGCTGGCAGGGTCTTCTTCTTCTTTCTAAAAAGATTGGTGAAGGGAATGACAAAAGTCCTGGCAAACCACGGCATCAACCCAAGCGAGAACATCAAACGCACTGGCAACAAGAACTTGACAATTACGTAGGAGTAGGCCCCCTCCATGACAAACTCAAACTTGTCATGGATGGTGAAGTTGGTGAAATCGAAATTCTGCAACGACGTGTCGATGATCTTGGTCCCCTTCTCGATCGCCCACGATGGGAGATCCAAGGGGATCGAGATGTGGTACTTGTGCAACACGTACCAGATCCCCACCAACGGGACAATAGCCGTCATCTCGTGGAGAATGACAAACGCAGTGACATTGCTGAAGGGGGCGTTGACAAACTGAGTGGTGTATGGGTGCAAGAACTTGGGGATCCGCTTCAAGATCTTGTTCTGTGGTGCTGTAGCAGTAGCAGTAGCTGCAGATGTAGCTGTAGTAGGCGTAGTAGTTGTAGTTGCGGTGGTTGGCGGTACCGCTGTCGATGGTGCTGGTCTAGCTTTGCCAGTTTCAACGCTAGTTTCTCCCTTCTTGAACAACCAGGCAGTTCTGCCTGGTGTGAACGTTCTTGTGAATGACCGAGAGCCTAGCAACAACCTGGGGTTGTTGAATCGTAACATATAATCGTTCCAGGTTCCTGCTATTGCCAGATTTTCCCGAAGCGACGGGTGGAGGTGCGAAATTTGTAAACGACGAGTACGATTATAAAAAGAATAGCAGATTCCCAGTTTTCTTTTAAAGAAATATTGAAACATGTCTAACGTATACATTGTGGCTACTGCCAGAACACCTATTGGATCTTTCCAAGGCCAGTTATCCTCTTTGACCTACTCCGATTTGGGAGCTCACGCTGTCAAATCGGCGTTGGAAAAAGTGCCCCAAATCAAGCCAGAAGACGTTGATGAGATTGTGTTTGGTGGTGTCTTACAGGCCAATGTGGGTCAAGCACCCGCCAGACAAGTTGCTTTGAAAGCTGGCTTGCCCAAAACCGTCGTTGCCTCATGTATCAACAAGGTGTGTGCCTCGGGTATGAAAGCGATCATCATTGGCGCTCAGGCTATCATGACTGGAAGCGCTGACATTGTGGTTGCCGGAGGTGCTGAGTCCATGAGTAACACCCCATACTACTTGCCATCTGCCAGATCGGGTGCCAGATACGGTGATTCCGTCATGGTTGATGGGGTGCAAAAAGATGGGCTTTTGGACGTCTACTCGTCCAAGTTGATGGGTGTTGCTGCTGAAAAATGTGCTGCCGACCACGACATCACCAGACAAGACCAGGACAACTTTGCCATCCAATCGTACACCAAAGCCGCCGACGCGCAAAAGAAGGGCAAGTTTGACAATGAAATCTCGCCAGTTACCATCAAGGGCGTGAGAGGTAAGCCCGATGTTGTGGTGTCGCAAGATGAAGAGATTGCCAACTTTGACGAAAAGAAAGTTTCGAGCGCCAGAACCGTGTTCCAAAAAGAAAACGGGACCGTCACAGGGCCAAACGCCTCTAAATTGAACGACGGTGGTGCTGCCGTCATTTTGGTCTCCGAAGCCAAAGTCCAAGAATTGGGATTGACTCCATTAGCCAAAATCTCCGGTTGGGGTGAAGCCGCCAGAGAACCACTCGATTTCACCATTGCTCCTGCTTTGGCGATTCCAAAAGCCTTGAAGTTCTCCAAGTTGTCGCAAGACAAGGTAGACTTTTTTGAATTGAACGAAGCCTTCTCCGTCGTTGGTTTAGCTAACCAGAAATTATTGAACATCCCCACCGACAAATTGAATGTCTATGGTGGTGCTGTCGCAATGGGCCACCCATTGGGTTGCTCTGGTGCTAGAATCGTCATCACTTTGTTGTCTGTGTTGCAGAACGAGAACGGTAAGATCGGGGTCGCTGGTATCTGTAACGGTGGTGGTGGTGCTTCTTCCATCATTATTGAAAGAGTCCACGACTCGAAATTATAGATCAAGACAACACAGTCTCGTAAGTATGTATATGTATGTAGCTAAAAAATGATCAAGCTAATCCTAATGTCACCGTAACAACTAGTTAAAGAACTAGTTAACCCCAAATTTAAATTCATCGTATGAACTTCATCGTGAAGAACAAAATCGCGATGGTGGGAAATGACCTTGAGCGGTTGACATTTTATGGACTCACAGTATCGATGGGACCCACTACCGCCAGACGACTTGGTGACCAGCTACCAGTTCGATAAAGAGACCTCGTCGTTTATTATCATTGACTTTGTTAACATTCATGATGTGCATCGCCAATTGATTGAGTTCATGGCCCCGTTTGTGAAATACTATCCATGGATCAATTCCATTCCCCAGATTGAGCTTCACCAGCACGCTGCCAAGAACAAAGATGGTGTTGCTAGGCCAATTGAATATATATACGGAGAACTAGTCAATGATGGCGAGTATTTTGATGAGAATCTTTTGGTTCAAATATTGCTCCAGTTCAGTCGACATAACTCGTGCTTTGTTCACATCTGGAACTCGACGGCATACGAGGTGGTGCTTATCCATACGTTCGATGCAGCAGAAGACTGGTTGCTCGATAAAACCGCTTCGATGAATCGCCCTTGGCTTCACCAAGGCAATATTGTAGTGTTGAACAATCATGGCGATGACAAGTTTCTCAAACTAGAACGAGCGATAAACCAGCTTCAAAATGGAGACTATACCACGAGCGATTCAATGACACTGCGCTTGCATCAAGAGATCAAACAAGATTTCAATTTATCCAACGTGTTTGAGATCAGGGTCAATGTGTCCAAAAGACACTGTAAAATATTGTACAAGAATCCTAGTTTGATTAGTCGCATTATCAGAGAGACTGACAGCACCGTGGATTACATGAAGCAAGACATTTCCAGTTGCGTGGAGTCGGTTGTTCTACCTATCCATGCGGTCAGACTTGCGGAGATCTTCATTCAGATGCTACGTCTTGAGAATACGCTGCCAAACGTCATTGCATCGATAATGTTGACGCATGGCTTGGAGAACTTGAGCGGCGCTAGTCTCGTCGACACCGCTGAGGATGATGAGATTGAGGAGAATATGCCTTCGACGCGTGAGCTACTACAAAATGATTTGATCAAACGGGGCACGTTGGCACAAGCTGTACCATCTGATATGAAAGAGTTTTTCAGTGCGTTTGACTCAGATGGTGTCGACGATGCAAAGCAAAGTGCATTGGTTGATGAGTTTTCGAGTTTTATGGATGATGAAGCGAATGTTGAGCAAATAATGCGAGAGTCGGACATTCTCGAGGAGGTGGAAAGTGACGAAGGTGGCGCTGACGATGAAAGCTATCCGGATGCCAAAAAGGAATTGCAACACTTGGAAGATTCTGAGTTTGCTGATTTTATCAACTATTTTATCGAGAATGACGGGAGAGCCAGAAAACGGAAACAATACAATAACGACAGCGACTACCAGTCGGACTCTGATCTTGACGATCTAAAGTACCTTCAAATCGATCATGATGAATACGAGTCGTATGAAGATGTTGCCGATAAAGACGACGTTCTGGACGATGACGATGATGATATTTCGCCATATAGTAACGATAAACAGTTTCAAGACGAAATCGATCAATACCTACAATCGAAAAGATAGAAGTTATTTAGTTCAATAAATAGTGTATGCCAGGGGTATCAAATGCAAAAATCATACATCAAGTATGACAGAATTAAACGGTGAACATATAAATAGTAGTTTTCTTGTTCTTTTCCTTATATTGTCAAGATATGGGGAACCCACGCGCTGTTAGCTCCCTCACGGTCCAAATCCAGGTTCTAGCGGCATAATCCATATTGTTTGCAACTTTAGTTGGTTCCGATAACTCGCCCTTGGCAAAGTACTTCCCATTGTTCTTCTCCAAATTCAAAGTGGGATCCAAACAGCATTTAATGACGGCGTTGGCGCCCTGTTCTGGAGTAATGCCGAAGAAGTAGCCAAATATCTGGAACAAGATCCAAAACATGATTCCAATAATGGGCATTCTAGTCCAGTAGGTGAAGAGATTTGTGTTCATAACTAAGCCTGGATGCACCGACATCGATAAAATCTGGGGATTGCGCAACGCGAGCATTTTCATAAACTGGATCCCCGCCGTTTTGGCTCGAGCGTACCGCAACCAAGTGAAGATGAAATCGGGTCTGTAGTCTAAATTTGTGTCCATTGAGAAGTATTTGGGAGCGAATTTGTGGCCCAACGACGAGAGATAGATGACTCGAGGCGGGTTATCGATCGAGGTTGAATGCTCCAAGACCGGTAACAATAGGGTGGTCAACAAAAATGGAGCGATGTAATTGGTTTGTAGCTGGATCTCGAATTTGTCGTCAGTCAACTCGTAGGGTAATCCCATCACCCCGGCATTGTTGATTAAAATGTGCAACCTATCTTCAATCGAGCTGAACTGAGTCACCGCTGCTTGCACCGAATTCAAATTGATCAAGTCGATTTCCAAAAAGTGTAACTCCCCTGTAAACCTGTTTGCCAAAACTTCAGGCAGGTATTCCAGCCTTATCACCCCTGCTGTCTCATTTAATTCGATAATCAGCTTGATCACTCGAGACTTTGATCTCCCAGCAATGTATACGATGTACCCGTGGAGGTATAGGTGCAACACGGTGTAGTAACCAACTCCAGAGTTGCCGCCAGTTATCAAGGCCACTCTTCTCTCCTTTGCTGGGTCCAAGTATGGCAAGGAGTCTAGGTCAATCATGTTATACCCAGAAAACCTCAAATGTTCATTCTTCAACCTTGAACCAGATTTGGTTTTTTTCTCTGATGCGATCGGGGTCCTGTTGGTTGATTATGGTGAATGATGATTTATCAGAAAGTTTTTGGTGATTATAAGTATATACAACTAGCTAATCCTGTTCATAGGTATTGCATGATTTCCTGGTAAATTTCCTGGGGTGATTTGTCAGTTGTGTCAACTGCAATTGAGTCACCGCCGTTGGCGATCAATTCTTCACCGTGGGGGATCTCCATGATATCGTATTGGGACTTCACCATGTCCGATTTCATGTAATGGCCCTTTCTATTGCCTACTCTTTTTAACAACTCTTCAAACGTGCTATACAAAAATACAAACTTGAACTGAAGCTGGTCCGAATGATGGGCGTGTTGTTTAATATGTTGACGATACGATTTCTTGAGCATCGAACACGAGACAATGGCGGTATGTGAACTGTTGTCGGGTACAAGACAAGCGTCGCTTGTCTTTTCGCTTAATATCGTCAACCAGCCCCAGCGATCGTCATCGTTCAACGCAAACCCTTTCGACATTTTGTCAATGTTTTCCTGGGGGTGGAGTTCGTCACCCTCCAAGTAAGGGCACTTCAACTCGGTACTCAACAACTCAGCAATCGTGGTCTTCCCAGTCCCTGCTGGTCCCCCAACAACTATAAATGTACCAGACATTGATGGGCGTCAAACATTTGGTTATCGGTGATTTTATACTTTAAAGCTTGAGGATCCCCCACGCGATCCTCCACGAAGAAATTCTACATCGACTGTTTTTAGTTTTAATGTTAGATCTACTATACTTCTATTAAATATCTATCTACATGTTTGCCTTGTCTATGTACCTTTTCTCATCTTATTAATCCTCCTCAAGTTGTTCAACTCCTGGGTTATTCGTTTCTCAATCAACATTTTCATATCAAACGCACTTTCCTTGTCGATGAACAAGGTGGGCCATCTCTGGCTTAGCCAGAGGAAAAGCAACACCAACTTGTGCATATTCTCCAACTCTTGCAAAATGTCAATAGTTTCCGTTGCCGTAGCTGTGGCTTTAGGTGTTGCAGACACAATCTCGGGCTTGATGAAGTCAAAGTCGAAAATGTTCTTGGAGGTGCAATCGGTGACGTTCTTGAACAACCTGAACGCCGTGTTCTCAATCACAGGCGAGATATCCAAATTCACAGGCGCCATACTTAGCGTCAATTGGTCATCAATGGTGGTTCTTTTAAACAATTTGTCTTTGGTGAAGAGCTTCAAAATATCTGCTCGCGTATCCAACTCATTCATTTCGTAGAATGACAATTGAGACTTGGCGATGTCTTTAGCGAATTGTAACAAAACTTGGTAGAATGAAGTACCCGAAGGAAACTTGGTGATATAATGTTTCCACACCAAATTGGTGGGCCAAATTACCGCTTTCTCAATATCGATAATCGGCTGTTTCATCATTTTCCTTACGTGAAGCAAATCGTTTTGGCGAAATGTCGAGACAAACCCTTCCGATTCACCACGGTTCTTATTGAACCTACCGGCTCTACCACCAATCTGTTTGACTTGTGATGCGGTTAGCAACTTATTTGTTTTACCATCAAACTTTTTGACAGTATCAAAAATTACTCGATTGATACTCAAGTTCAAACCCATACCTACAGCATCACTAGCAACAAGAACGTCGTAGTCCCCATTGTTGAAGCCATTCGCTTGAACTGACCTAATCTCTGGAGGCAATGCGCCATAAATCACGGCCACTTTGAATTTGGTCTCTTGTTCGATTTTACACTTCATTTGGATGATCTTTTTCTTGGAGAAAGTGATAACGCAGTCGCCTTTCTTCAATGATCTTAATGATCTGACACAAGTCTTTTCCACAGTTAATTTGCCCAACCTTTTGAAATGTTTGACTTCGAGCTCATCACCGGTAATTTGGCATATTTTCTCAACCAAAGCTACCGCACTAGCTTCTCCACAAAGATGAATTTCTTTAGCTTGAACACCCAACAATGCATGTGACCAAGCATTTCCTCGCATAGTATCTGAGATCATTTGAATTTCGTCGATAATACACATATCAAGCTTTTTTGTCAATGGAATCATCTCAATTGTCCCCGACGATATCTCGCTAATCTTACCAAACTCGTCTATAGAGGGAATGACTTCTTCACCAGTAACCAAATTGCACCTGATCCCTTCTTTATTGAATCGCTCGTAGATTTCTCGTGCTAGCAACCTCAAGGGCCCCGCGTAGTATCCAGATTTTGCCTGAGCCAATTTCTGTAATGAGTGATAAGTTTTACCCGAGTTAGTGGGCCCGACATGCATAATAATTTTCCGTTTCATTTTCCTGGCCTCTGGAAACCATTCAGCGGGATTTGAGAAATCTAAGGTCGAATCCTTATGCCTCACCGTTTCAACCTTATACTGTAAGAACTCTTTGTGAAAAAGCTTCATCAATATGAAAGTCAACAACTCGTCTGTGGTTGACAAATTGTAGAACTCGGGGAGGCTGATGGGTACGTTGCCATTATCTATCAGATAGATCATCGCCAGTAGATTTTTTATCGATGGGTTGATGTAATCAACCAACTTTATGGAGTTCATGTCAGCTACATCGACTTTTTCAGTTTCCAACACTTCATAAACTTTGTTCCTAAACCTCTCCATCAATAGATCAATCTCACGCTGCTCGAGTCCATTCAAGATGAAATACGGTGATCCCACCGATTTGGCAACAAGTTTCCCTTGCAAAGCTTCCAATGAAGCATTTGAAATCCTCTTCAACTTCTCCACTACGCCCTCATCTGATATTCCACTTCGTTGTCCGCCATTCCTTATCAAATTTTCTTGTAATGCATTCGATGTGGCAGTTTTCACTGTACTTTGATGTACACTTGTAGCAAGCCTAAACCGTCGCTCAAATCCCACCACGCACCCTCTAAACCTCGCTCGTGCTACACATCGTAGCCCTACCGATCTCACTAACATACACTTGTTGTAACAACCGAAACTCTTGCAATCAGTCGAGCCATCTGAAACAATTTGACGAGCCGCACACGAAATCGAATTTTGAGCCAGACGAATTCCAACGTTCCAGCAAAAGTGGAAAGCTTTGGGGTTGAAGCGGTACACTGAAATTGAAGCTCCTGTTAGTGCCTATTACTATTGTGAATATATTCCTTGCGTTTTACGACAGTTTCCCCCTAGTTGCCTCGAACTGAGTTGGTTGAGAACCGAATACCCTGCCTGAATTTAAGCAGACTATCCTTTGTGATACTGGAAAATTACATATATTGAACCATCGATACCATTCTATGGAATACCTGGCATAACGACACACTTACATGAATGGTTCCGGAAGATTTGTCAACGACCAAAATAAACAAGCGCAGTTAGCGGAGCAGTTCAATGAGTTCTATTTGCAGTTAACTTCAGCAAACGTTGACCAAATTGGCAGCTATCGAATCGAGAAGGAGATTGGTGAAGGGGCTTTCGGAAAAGTATACTTGGCCACTCACATTATTCTCAACTTGAAAGTTGTCTTGAAATGTGGGTTGATTGACGACCCAAATATAGTACGTGAGATCTATTATCATAAACAATTGAAGAATAGAAATATCGTCAACTTGTACGAAGTCATAAAAACCGAGAAATACATCTGGTTGGCATTGGAGTATTGTTCAGGGGGCGAGTTATTCTACTACATCTACGAGAAGAAAAGATTGGGCTTAAAGGAATGCAAAAGCTTATTCATACAAATAGTCTTAGCGGTAAAATACGTCCACTCGTTGAACTTAAGTCATCGAGATTTGAAATTGGAGAACATTCTACTAGCAGACTCAAAAAAGTCTCTCGTCAAGTTGAGTGATTTCGGATTTGTTCGGGAATACAATCCCCAATCACGAAGGTTCTTGTCTACCATATGTGGAACTAATGTCTACATGGCGCCAGAACTTTTGAAAAATGAGAAATATTCTGGCTTTTCCATAGATATTTGGTCCTTGGGTGTAATCTTGTACACAATGGTGTACGGGGAGATGCCATTTGATGAAGATGACGATTTGAAAACCAAATATAAGATTATTCATGACGAACCAAAATACCCAGAAATCATACCCATCGATTTAATTCTACTTATCAAAAAAATGCTTTCTAAAGATCCAAATTTGAGACCAAATTTGAATGAGATCCTCAATTCGAACTTTCTAATTGATTTACACACAAGATATTTGAAGAAAATGAAGAAACCCTGCGATGCAGAATCAATCATATCAATACATCAACACTATAACCAAAATAACCGTCCTTTTACGACGAAGTTAGAGCGTGATTTGCTCCATCGTCTACGTAAATTGAACATTGATATGGACCAACTAGAGTACGGCATCTACAAAAACGAAATGAATCCGTTGACGGCATTTTACGAATTGTTATTGACAGAAGAATTTAACAAGAAAAAGAAAAAATACAATAAAGAGAAACAAAGAAAGTACTACGAAGCCAAAAAGTCGTTGATTCGATCCGGGAAAAGGGTCAAAAGCGTTTTGTCTCTATCTGATCAAAGTTCTTCTTACAGCTCCCACCCAATCGAAAAAATCACTTCTACGTTAAGTTTGACATCGTTACGAAACAATAGCGTATCTCGGTATAATGACTCACGAAGATCATCTTTTCAGGACAAGCGAAATAGTTTGATTCTGAACCAGCTACCGTCTACTGCAGAATCGCCAGCATCTCCTAGAGGGCGACAAAGTTTGTCCAAGCAAATGGAGGTGGAGGAGAATGAGGTCCCGTCACTATCGCCTACTCTAGCTGAGTTGAGTAATGCAACCCAGCCCCCACCAAGAATCGTGGCCTTCGACCCTGCTGATTCTATAAGTGTTCGAAAATCGTCAATATCTGGACAGGCGTCAACTTTGAGTGATAATAGTAAGCGCAAATATAGAGACAACAAGCTATTGTCCAAACTTCAATTTTGGAAAAGGTCCAAGAGAAGTAACGAGAATATTGATTTGGATAATGCCAGCACTCTTCGAGATCACGATCTGACATTCAGCATGCGTCAAAGTATAGAAAGCCCCATGGATTCAAATAAGAAGCGAAGTTCTGAGATCCCAGAATCAGTATCTCCATTTCAACAAGTGTCCAATAACAAACGGAGTGCCACCAAGGTTTTCCCCGAAGACAATAGGATTGAGGATTTCAGTCCAAGCGTCAAGCTTCAAAATCCGATTTTATTGAACGAGACGAGGCCGAAGGATTCGTTGACGAGCAAGGGAAGTAGACCTAGACCAACTTCGATGATTTCTCAAATGAGCCAGTTCAGTCAAATGAGCAACTTGAGCCACATGTCAACCATGGCATCTGGTTCAGAATTCCTTGATGAGTCTGATATAATGGACGAAGATTACGATTTTGAAGAGGAAGGAATATATGAGTCCAGTATTGATAATTCCCACGAACAAGTCAAACAGACAAACACGCCTATTACTCCATCGTCGGGAGGTAGTACATCAAAGACTCCAACGAAGAAGCGTCCGAAATATACTCGAAACCAGTCGTCGGATATGTCTATTGCGTCTGTCTCGACCGCGACCACAGCAACAACAAGATTCAAAAAAATCGCGTTGTCTCATCTCTCGAGCAATTCCTCAGATGAGAGTGGTTCATCGACTCCACTCATACTTGAAAACTTCAGCCGTGAACACTTAGACAAAAATCTACAACGACCATCATCGCCCGATCTACCTACCAGTAAGCAATGGAAAAACTCGATGTTTTCCAATCAATTGAATACCCCCGTTCCACAATACCCTAACACAGCTTTTACCACGGTTGCGCCTAGTCATTTGCTTCGTTCCAACTCGCCCCCGATCAAATCGTTCAACCGTTTGAACTTCAAACTAAAGCGACATGGTGGTGGTGAGAAAAAGTCAAAACAAACCACATCCAATTTGGGCACAAGTTCCCATGAAGATAAGTGGAACCCTAACCTACCCAAAGGAACCATTTACCAACCTGTGATCACCGAGGAAGACGAACTAACCGCCTAACGACTCATATCGAACTTGAATCGGACTTAATATATGCGACAGTTCAAACGTTATTGGAATTTTCTGCAAGCAGATCCAACTGAGCTATAGTTCTGTATACTTGTTAGCATATATACATCATCTAATTGGTCATATTTCCCATCAACTGAGCTTGATCTTTATATGTGTTATACGATTTACCTGCAGTACCAAATAAATAGCACCAAAATAAGTGAAAAATTTTATTGTAAAATAGTAAAAGTACAAGAATCAGAGCAAGTAACGAGGATGGCGTCTGTTATAGTGGTTGATAACGAGTTGAAAGACTCTATCACTGAGTATGGGCAGATCATTGATGGGATTAATAAAAACGACAGCTTTTCCTCTGGGTTAAGTGAATACATTTCTGAAGATTCAGCCAATATAACGAACAAATTACAATTAATCCACAAGCTATACGAAGTCACCACGAGCGAAACATTGAAACAATTACCTGATAAGGAATTTGAAGCTACTTTTAATCTTTTGATCCACATTTTACTCAATGTATCCGACTCAAAGATAGTCTTAGATGATACCAATTCACAATTATACAAGACTTTGATCGAATGCAACCCAACCAAACAACCTAGTTTGAGAGACAGAAGATCCTTGAAATCCACAACCGTCTTGTCGGTTTTCAACACAATCTTCAACTTATTGCCAGAAAACTCATCAACTAGAGTTTACATCTTATCACAAATCTTAAATATCATTGAAGTTTCCAACTTTGATTTCAAACTTATTGAAGAGAACTTGGGTTCCAATTTGATTTTCTGGTTAGTGAAGGCTAACGCGAAACCTCAAGAAATCTCATCGATTTTCTGGAAGTTTATTCTGTTGAACAAAAAAATCAACCAAAAATCATTAAATTACATAAACCGATACACCAAGAAGTTTGAATTGGATTTGCCAGAGTTACACAATCTTATCAAATATGCATTATCGTCGGAAGTGGTTGATATTTCCTTTTTAATCAACAATAATGTTGCCAAAGCTATAAAGGACAATTCTAACGACAAATTGACAAACCTCTTCAACCAATATGTTCACGGGGAATTAATACAGATCGACGACGAAATTGACCCAGAATTGAAAGAATTTGTCGAGTCAAAATCGAAAATATTGAACTTGGCTAAATTCTTCAACGACAATTTGAACACACTAACTTTCGATTTCAAGAACATTCCAACATATAACGCTAACCCTAAAGAATTTGAGTTGTTGGTGATTGAAGCCATCAAGGCAGGGGTTATTGAGGGAAAGGTTAACCAATTAGAACAGAAATTCTATTTGATAAGGGTCAACAGATTCGTTTTAGCTGGCGAAGATAACTCGCAAAATTGGAATGATGTCAAAGACGTCTTATTGGCTTGGAAAAACTCCTTGAACAATATCGAAGAAATCGTAAACACAGCCAGGGAAAGCATCGTGAATGCTCCAATCAAGGAAAATGAAGACGACGACGACCAAGATGAAAATGCTTAATATGTACACTAATAAACAAATAGATCTTTTGGCAATAGTACGTCGCCATGATTCATGTATTCACTAACCAAATTATCGTCAATACGTAAATGAACATCTCTACTCGCACTTCCCTTCATTTATCTAGCACAACTAACACTCCTCCCACCAAGTGCAATGAACCTACTACGAAGACATTGAGTTCGGCGTCGTCACTTAGACTCTTGATGAAGTTGATCGATGTTTCAATGTCATGAAACAAATGCTTCCTTGATTTTTCAGATTTTGAAATCTCCAAGTCAGACCATGTTTGAGCTAACTTCTTTTGAATCTTTAGCTTTTCAATGTGTTCCTTCGAATTGTTCATAGACACCAAGTCAGGGGAATAATCTCCGGATGACCAAGTCACATTAGTTGTAAACACTACATGGTCAAATTTAACTTCAGGTGAGATCACTTGGTATAAGTTTTTCAACAACTCGTCAGAGTTCTCTCGAGATTGCTGATTGAATAGCAATACGTCAACTCGTTTTTTATCCACAGTTTGTTTGAACCAATTAGATGCAACCTTGATTGACTCAACAGTATGAGCACCGTCGAGATACCAATTGATAAGTGGATCATCAGAAATCAATTGACATCGCCCTGGCCAGTTGACATTCTTGAGACCATTCAAGAAATTTTGTGGTAAGTCTTCGTCCAAATAACCTTCATCATTGAATGCTGGTAGATTGTGGTCTGGAAATCCCAATTTTTGTAAGTGTGAAGTTGCGAGCCTTACCGCAAGCGATGCGTTCTGGTATTGAAAGTCGCCCATCAATCCTAATTTCACAGTCTTGGGCAATAAGTCGTTGTTGACAAATGTTAACGACGAGACCCCTATCTCGTCCGCCCTCTTTCTAATCAAGTCATTGGCTTCTGGGTAATCTGTTTGGTTTGAGACAATTGCATCACAACCTGGTTTGAAAATTCCAGTTTTGTTCCAGGTGATGGATTCTATAGTATTACCCAACATAAAGGTGTGGTCAATCCCCAAAGCAGTGATACCGGTGACAGTTGGTTTGTCAATGATGTTGGTGGAATCGTAGGTTCCCCCCACACCAACTTCGTAGATAGCAGTGTCGACACCTTCTCTCATAAACACGTGGAATGATAGTATGGTCAAGAATTTGAAGTACATGGGTAATTTAGGGATGGGTTGGTTCGTTTCCGAATCGAGTTGTTCTTCCTTTTCATTGACTTCAGATAATTTGTCCCAAACTTCAAAGAAGTACTTAGTGAAAATAGGTTCATTAATGGAGGAACCATTGATTCTGATCCTTTCTCGTACTGTTTTCAAATGTGGAGAAGTGAACAATCCGATTTTGTTTATTGATGTTTGTAAATTGGAATTATCATTCTTTTTCAAGTAGTTCAAAAGGATTGACTCAGTGAATGCACTGGTCGACCCTTTCCCCTTAGTTCCAGTTATGTGGATCAAGTTCAATTTGTTGAAATCTTTGGGTTTGTAGTTCAATCTTTTGATGCAATCGTAAACCTCGCTGATCAGGGCATCTTTTGGCAACGAGTTGTTCAACTTTTTCAACTCAATCGAATTGTAATTCGACTGCAAGCTGTTCAAAGCGTTGATCGCATCTTTATAAGTTCTCTTGGACATTATTTAGCCGGTACTCGAAAAGCGATAGTTTGGTAAAGCTGATTTAATTTTTCAATTGGCGCTTGAGAATTTTAATTATGGAAGTTTGAAAGAAATGCCATGAAACTAAGGTAGAAAAATGATAAATGGTGTATAAAAGCTCGTAACTGGTTTCAAGTTTAACGTCCAAGTATTTTGACACCGTAAAATCCCATGGTTAACTCCACTGTTTGTGAAAATTCGCCAGACAACGTGAGGTTGAAATCTCAGGAGTAGGTACGTAGGAGTGCTGGCGTTTGATCATGGGAATGGTACCAGAGTTGTGTATCTACATGATCTGAGAAAAAGAAATGTAAATTAGAGCCACTCGCTGGTATTTGGTAAAACCTTCTTTTCTCCACCGGTTCGGATAGTAGTTCAACCTTAATTGAACCAAACACCACCAAAAGTTTAGTCAAGTTTACACTTCAGCGAACCCCTAACTCACTAAAATTGATTTATTTTACTCTTACTACTGGTTTATTATTTCATTCAATACTTCCTACCAATCAAATGAAGCAAAATATCCCATTGCTTGGTTATAATCCAACTTCTTTTTCGCAAAACCGAGCCAGAAACATGAAATTTAACTGCAACACTAAACAAACACTCTTCATTGTCAACTCTACACTTCTCCAACCACCTCTAACTGTGTTAATCCCTAGGTTTTGTCTGAAATGGTTGCAAAAACTGTTCCGGAATTGACTGGAATGTTCATATTTCCTGTACATAGTATCCTCGGATGTAGCAATTAAAAATCTCATCAAAATGAGTCAGAGCCAGTTGCGTTCGATACTTAATCACTTGAGATAAAAATTGGGATATACCAGACTAGTTTCCCGATATTGAATCTATTGGAATAGTGAAACACAGTACAAACATATCGATCTTGCTATTTTAAATTTTGTTTTCCTGTGAATATTTGCCAAAAATGTACTTCCCCCAATATTAGTCTTCGCCAGAGGAACAAAGAAATTGGAAACACAAGCATTTCATAAAATTAGGTATAGATTGAGTGGTATAAGAGAAACAAGTACTACCTCGCGCAAATTTTTGACACCCAGTTTATTCCAATGGTTATTGTTGATTCCGATAACAATACTTATTCAGAACCGAGAACTACTACTACTAATAGCGACACCAAGCCAGAATCGTATGATCTAAACATGAACTTGATCACCTCTACGTTGGATATCACGTCCGAATCTCCAGATTTGATGGACGATATCCCGTTGCTCGTGTCAGACCATGACGTATCCGATGACGAAACCAGCTCAAACTGGTCCTACCATAAATCCGGGAAGAAGTTGTTCACGCCAGCCATTTCACCATATGTGAATGTTGATGTCGTATCGCAACCTAGCGACGAGAACAATAGTGCGAGCAATGATGCCGACCTCAACCCGGCAACTGCGACTGAAGCAACTGAGAACAGTCAGGAAAGCACAGAGGAGGTACCAAGCAAGACAAACCGTCAACAGTTGATGATGTTGATCGTCAAATACATTGCTACAAAAATCAACAACTCGTTTCCTCCAGAGACTATTAAAAAGGAGTTGCCGTTGGACAAGTACCTCTTGATTTTGATCTCAAGATTGAAGTTGTCGTTGACGATGTTCTTAAAGAGCATGATCTATCTTTTCCGCTACATGGATATAATTTATCTCTTGCGGTACTTGAATCAGTCGAATAATTTCGCCAACTACAATTCGATGGATTTTGAGTTGAAAAAATTAATCATTGGCTGCTGCAAACTAGTTGTGTTACAAGAACGTAAGGTGATCGCAATGAAGAATGCCAAAAGTCCCACTCACAAGTTGGCCGATAACTTCGGGTATGACTGGAACAAAATTACCGGGTTGTCGAATCAAGAGATCAACCAGATCGTCCAAACGATAATCACTCGAATGAATGGTAAATTGCTCATCCGTAACATTGAATTGATTAAAATGAAAACTGAAATGTTCAGATTTGTCAAGATGATTCAATGATATCAAGATTGAAGAGAACTTAGCGTGGTGATGGATTGTTATGTTCGCGCTGTTGTGTAATATAGGGATATTTCTCAAAACTCGGTGTCGTCAGTATGTATATTTGTTTTAGATTTAGGTTACGTAGGTGGGTACGAATTGATTATATGATGTATTCTTGGTTAGTTTCTAAGGTAGGTCGTGATAAAATGTCATCTCGTATTTCACGCTGATCCAAATGAGGATGGGTTACACCATATTTTTGACCCAAATCTGATGATATCAATCTCAAATGGTCTTCATCTTTTGCAAATGGGCAAAAACTGATTGCGCGTAGTTGCGTGGGACCTGGTGGAAATCTCAAGAAAATTGAGCCGTCAAAACTACTCTTGTTCACAAAAACCTCCAATTTGCTTGACAAATACAATGGATCCTCTTCGGTAGTCTTGATACTGGCAAAGAGTTTCAAGATTTTTAGTTTCAGGTCTTTCAAAAAGGTAAATGCGTCTGGTTTCACAACTCGTTTCTTCGGAATTTGAATGGTCAATTCATATAATGAATCAGGTACTGTTAACGCCGGATAATCTCCACAGATCTTCCATTTCCAATTTTCTGAGTTGGGGTCTCCTAACTCAATTGTGCACGATTTCAAATTTGGTGGTAATCTCAACGGTTGCGTGTTTTTCGAAAGTCCACTGTCGTCGCCATATTCTGGTGACTGAATATATAGCGACTCTAACGATTTCAAATTTCTGAGGTATTCATCTTCGCATTTCGGTGTTCTTAATTTCAAATGTTTCAAATTCTTGAGATGATCTAAGTTTTCCATTACTATTCCCTCCTCGACATTGTTCGTGACAAGCGGAGTTGGTGTGATTCCATTGCGACTCAAGTCTAAGTAAACAAGATTCTCATTTCTAGTCAAGTCGGGGACCTCTCGCAATTTGTTTCCTGACAAATCCAAATATACGGTGGAAGCTGGCAAACGTGGAATATGTGACAAGTTCAAGTTGGATAAAGTCAATTTTTTGATTTTTGGCGGAATTGAGAAATATTTACCTTCGCCAGCTGCAAAACTTCCCTGTGCCACATGAACCACCTCGAGCTCTTCTAGTGTATCTGGAAATTCGAAGTTTACGTAACTAGATTCATACCTGGTACCAAAATTGACACCATGAATTGTGAGCCTTCTCAATTTCGTATCTTCGTGATACAAGTCGACAAAAGGACACTTAATTTTTCTTCTTGATGAGTAAGACTCAAATTCTCCAAAATCGCCCTTTATGTCCTCATCGTACAATATTTTATTAGCTCTAGTATTATGCCGATCGGTCTGACTACTGTATAGGTTATTAAGCACCCCCATGGAAACATCGTCGACTTTGCTATCTTTCAAAATTCCTGTGTCAAAATAGCCATTGGTTTTTAGTTGGCGAAGATGAGGAAACTTGTGAATGTGTTGTAATATTGGTGTGAGGTAATCGACATCTGGTTCCAACGGTGCGACGATTGCCAAATCCAAAAACTGTAGAGTTTCACAATTTGCCATGACCAATGCAACCATGGCATCTTTGCTGGCGTTGATGGGGACTGTTAATTTGGTGATGCCAGTTGGTAACACCCAGTCTTCCACTATGATAAACTCCTTTCGGTCGTTCCTATCAAGGGAGATGATTAGCTCGTCCACTTGAGAATTGCTGGGAAGCCGAGAAAGTTTCAGCCCGTTGAATAGCAAATGCAAGCTTTTCAAATTTGGTAAGATGGGCCAATCCAAAGGCTCTCCGGGTATAAACTGCAACAATTCAACAATCTTCAGGCACCAACCCGGATGTTTCAGCAAGTATGCATTTTCACTGCCGCCGTTTATCGTGATTGAGTTGATATTGTGGTAGTACTTGTCATTCAACAACAACTCGTAATCTTGCTCTCGTAGATTACTCCTATCATTGAAATCGAATTTCAAGTTCAAGAGCAAGTCTACATTGTCCAAGATATGAGCAACTTGGTATGGGCGCAAACTATAGTCGATACCTTCGAACCAATGATGACCATCGAGTGCCACATCGTCGCCGCCCACCTGGTAAACACGAATTGTAATTGGAATTTGTGTCAAGTGAGCAATGATGGGCGTGTACTCTTCTGCTTTGGATAGCGTTCTCAATAATGATATCCTCTCCCTTGAGTTCAACTTCTCATAAATAAGATCGAAACAGTCGAAATTCAAACTGTGCAACGGCATACTAAAGCAAACTTAGATAAACCTGGTACTTGTTATAACGCGTCGAAAGCAAATATCGGCTCGTTAGTTACCCAATTGATGTTTGGGGTCGACATGCAAATTGACCCGAACCGAACTCGTTGTAGATTAACCTTAGTCACATCACGTGATACTTTCATAATCGTTTTATGAAGACTCATTGAGTTACACGAGCGGTGAATAGCTGTAATAGAGCGAAGAGCGGTGGATAAGCTTAATATTTTGAGTATTTCAGAGTATTTGGGGGCTTTTTGCTGTTTTCGTACATTTATGTAAACCAATTCTAATGGAGTAAAGACAATTCAAAATCATGATTCAATTGAAACTCTAGGTAAACAGATCATCTATTAGCCCAATTGTAAACAGTCTATACCACAGTTATTGTTCAAAAACTACTGCGATCGATCAAGAATATTGGGAAGCTAGATTTCGCATTCAAACGTTTTGCAACCATATAGACTTTGATTACGCAATAGAGGACTTGGAACGTGTTAGCTCCATCAAAGAGTATATATTAGTATATGATAACCTGTCAATTGTCATCCATAGCACCATTCATATCGTGTAGATTCTCAAATCTGGGGTATTACCTGAACCAGCGTTCGAGCCCGACCTTAGCCAAAAAAGGGTAAGCTGTTTAGTACCGAGATACTATTTTGTAGCCAAGCAATAGTCATACTTGGATAAGTTGAGCCTATGATCATATCGATCGATATCATCACACCTGTATCGTTAAGAATTAATACATGTTTGGCGTGCATCGGATAAGATTTCCAACTTCATCAGAATTTCGGAGTACGTGCCGTGCTTATAACAATAGTTTGTGGTCCGACTAAAACGCATGAGGGGCTCAAATGTGGTCTCTTCAATGTAGAGCTCGTTTGATCACCAACGTGTAAAGTTAGATAAACCAATGCCGTACATGACTAAATGGTAAATGAGCGGAAAACTCAAAAAGCTACTCATTTCATTCATGAATGGAGGTTCTCAAACTCATGTCAGTTTCAAGAACTCAACAATCTCGGAATACAACTCCTTGATCGACGCATCATCGACAAACGTTTGGCCGCCATCAGTATGTAGACGTTGCTTCTGTCTGTTGAAGTCATTTCTTCTGGCGTTTGCAATGAGCAACCCCAACCTGGCAAGACTGAGATTCTTCCGGTGCCGATATATTTCAAGGTCCAAGCTAAATTCATACCCAATGCTTTTGTCTCGATTGGGGATTTTATCCTTCATTGTTTGCGATAACGAGGAATACCAATGTGGTGCAAACCGATCGATGAAGTCAATGATGTACTTTCTTCGGGAATGGAAAAGTCTTTCCGTATTTCTTGTTCTTCGCCAAACAGGGCCGAACGTATCCTCAACCATTTGATCCGATGGGGTGGCAAGATACCACGAGTAGTATAACTCGCTCACATCTTTGATCTCACGATCCATCGTGTAGTTTATTGATAAGGGTTGAGAAGTACCAAGCCCCACATCAGGCGCTGATGGGGTAGTAGCAGCTGCGAGCGTAGCAGCAAAATCTTCGAAAGATCTCGTGGTTTGTTCACTAGAATCAAAAACGCTTGTTTGGCCTGTCGATTGAGAACCAGTTACTGAATTCGAATTACTGCTTTGTGATTGTGTAGAAACTCCAGTCAGGAGTTGGTGCTCCCCATCGCGTACTAAAGAAGAAGACCTAAGCTCATTACTTAGCTGACCGAGTACACTAGACAATCTGACTATCTCATTCGATCGCTGATCTACTTCTTGAGCTCGCCTATTTATCTCACCAGACCGCTGGTCTAGCTCTTTAGGTAGCTCGATTAAGTCATCAAATCGACGGTGTATCACGCTAGTTAGTTCCTGAACGTTGTCGCATAGTTTACTCAAAGCTGCCTCCACCCTCGATAATCGGGCTTCAACGACAGGGAAAACTTTCAGTAGTTGTGCTTGTTCTGAATCTGCTTTCGCATTTGCAATTGAATTTGATATTATGTCCGAATCTGTATTTGAAATTGTGTTTGGATTTGAAGTTGGATATGGGTTCGGCATTGGTTGTGGATTTGGAGTAGGATGTGGGTAGGGATTTGTGACTGAAATTGGATTCGGACTTAGATTTGAAACTGTGACTGTATTTGAGCTTGGATAGGGATTTGATATTGGGTTGGAATTCGAGATTCTTTTTGTATTTGGGTTTGGAATTGATTTCGACCGTAAACTCGAACTTAAACCTGAACTTGAATTTGAACTCGAGCCTGAACTTGAACTTGATCTTCGGCTTGGACTTGGACTTGAACTTGAACTTGAGCCTGAAGATGAAACAAAACCTGATTTTGAGTTTGGAATTGAAATTGAATTTGGACTCTGATTTCTATTCGAATTCAGTGTTGGCTTTGAGGTTGGGCTTGTATTCGAAGTTGCAGCCATGTAGTCAAGTAGACTCTTACTATACGTGGCGTACAGAGGGTGTAGCGTTAGCCTATCTTTCTTGAAAGCGGAATCTATTTCGCGATTGAGAACAACCATATCTTGGATGATGATGGTTCGAAAGTAGACCAACATTTTCAAAAACTCATACATGGACTCAGACGAGACTTTGCAATCGGGAACAGGATCATTTAGCCTATAAACTGACCGTTTAGACCTAATTCTGGTATCTCTGATTGTATTCAGCAGTTGATACGGGGCAGGCTCACTCCCGTGCGGGAGGATGATCTTTTCCAATTCATCCTCGATCCAAGGAAACACGAGCTGCAATAACTCTGGAGGAGGTTCCAACGCTGCTCGCGCTATCGAGTAAGGTTCGTCAACCCCAAAACCCGCATGGTTCATCGAGATTTTCGTGAGGATGTGGTCTGTATTGGCGGTAACCTTTCCGCCCCAACCCCCTTGTTCTCTAATCTCGTTCGCGGGCACGCCATCTTTCTCAGCGTGATACGCCGATGCTTTACGACCCAAGTGGGGAATGCTGATTGACTTGGATTCAGACAACCCTGTCAATTGTAACATATAGGTGACCAAGCATCTTTCGTATGAATACTTTGGTGGCAGTGTCTGATTTGCTACGTACATCATTTGCATGATGTCCCAAGACTCGTGCATGGGCATTTTGTCATTGAACTGAATGTACAACCAAAATGCCACGATCGAGAGTGGGCATTGGTAGATATTTTTGTTTCTGATGGCAAATGAATCGTGGTAAATCGGGGGTGATGTCAGCTGCCAAGTAGTAGCGACCAAGACTGGCACGCTAACGTCGTTGATTGTGGTGGGCATGATTGTGAAGTCGGCGATTGTCAACGCTTGCTTAGCCCCACAGCGTAACAAATAGGCCCAGCCAAACATGAGGTTTAGCATTGCTTGAAACGAACGGTGTCTGGTCCTGGGGTCGCTGGTGCTTTCCCAGAGCCGTTTCATGATTTTGGCATACAAGCGGCGAGAAAGAAAGGTCTTGCGGTTTGATCCCCGCGATATTGGGTATCGAAGAGACTTGCGTCGGGTCTGGGGGTTGCCCATTACCTGTGAGTAGCAGCTGGCACGGTAAACTGATCCAAACTGTGGAGGTGACAAATATTTCACGTCAAAATTTACGCCCCGAGCGTGGTGAATAAACCCACCGGTCGCGGAATCACTACATGTGAGACAAGTAAAGACGCATACATAGCGATATGTCTGTGAGAAAAGCCCCATGTTCTCAATAGATGAACGTGTTGAGTTTGGGTACAATGCTTGAATCACCTTGGGAGAAAGACTAATGAGCGGGTGTTTTTGCCAATAGACTGAGCGTACTATTTTGTAGAATACTTGAAAAAAGTGGCCCTAAAACGCTAGTTTATTGTACGCAGCTACATGTTGCAATCTAAATATAATAGCACTGCCCCATGACCCCAGCCCTATTTATACGGAGCCAACTTACCCCACAAGTTGTGGCTGAATACATGAAGCCTGGGCTCAGTACGCATTGGCCTGGCCCATCCTGGTCAGATTGTAGCTACAACTCTCCCAGTAATGCCACTGGTGATTCTGGATCAACTAATATCGGGCCCCACGCAGATATACTCAATCTAACAAACCCCCAAAATTGGTTCTACACGTGTATATGACCCTTCAATCAACTTTTAGTGGTTACTAGAGCTCATCACCAAATGTCACCATTCAAAACAATGTCTCCAGGTGAGCTAAAGATAACCCACCCAAACCAACTGTACTATTATACACATACAAAGTATACAACAATATTATAAATCAGTTGTTATTTATAACAATTCAACAACCAACCCCCAGTTTAGACCTTGGTTTTCAATGTCTCCATTTTGTCTCATGGGAATTTATTCGGTGCAGATACAGAATGTCGCACTTTATTATGTGAGCGAAGGTTCTACCTCAAATTTCTGGCGTTATCGGCGACAATGTCGTGGAGCTACAACCAAACCAATTAGAAATCAAGCAGATGTAAACCGAGAGTAAGCTAATGATAGACTTTAAATACGTATGCTAGATCATATAGACAACATCAATCACATCGATATTGTATTTATCTATCTCCCACGGGAATCCTTGACCCCATTTCTTTTGTCAAAAGCAACTTTGTCACCTTGACCAACCAATGACATCATGGCAAATCAATCGAGTGGAACCAGTTCCCATTTGGGTGGTGGTGGCAGTGCCACGGCCACTGTTACGGCCACTGCCACTGGGTGTGAGTCATGGCGGTGGTCGGCCGTGCGAGCCGTGGTGTCGGCCAGTGCCCAGCGAAAAAAAAAAATTCCACTGGTTGCTCTGACGGTGCTACCATCGCCGGTGTGATTCATCGCGGGTAATTAAACTGCCCATCGTGGAAAATTCATCGATAACACCACCGTCAAACGGACCGGAGGAGGAGCAGCTTCATGTGATTACGCCGATCTGGTGATACAGATATAAGTGAATGGTTTGAACAAATGGGGATGGATTGGGTTATACTGTTAACACTATACTCTTGTTATACTTACCCTCATACTTACCACTTGCTCTAGCTTATCAATGATTTTGCAAATCTTCACGTGATCTTCATGAGTCATTTTATGCCGTATTAAAAATATAAAACTTTTCACTATATAACTAAATTGAAAAATTGACAAATAACAAAAGAAAAAACAAAAAAGAGGATAAATAATTACTACTGTTATCAAAATGACAAATCCATATGGCCCAAACCCTGCTGATTTCTTATCCAACGTAAACAAATTCGAGATTATCGAATCGACATTGAGAGAAGGCGAACAATTTGCCAATGCTTTCTTTTCGTCAGAGAAAAAAATCGAAATCGCCAAAGCATTGGACGATTTCGGAGTCGACTACATCGAGTTGACCTCGCCCGTGGCTTCGGAACAATCTAGACAAGATTGTGAAGCCATTTGCAAATTGGGATTGAAATCAAAAATATTGACCCACATTAGATGCCACATGGACGACGCCAGAGTGGCAGTGGAGACAGGAGTTGATGGTGTGGACGTGGTTATTGGAACCTCGTCATTTTTGCGTGAATACTCCCACGGTAAAGACATGAACTACATCACCCAATCAGCCATCGAGGTGATTGAATTTGTCAAATCAAAAGGAATCGAAATCAGATTCAGTTCTGAGGACTCGTTCCGTTCCGACATTGTCGATTTGCTCAACATTTACCGTACCGTCGACAAAATTGGCGTGAACCGTGTTGGTATCGCCGATACCGTGGGGTGCGCCAACCCCCGTCAAGTGTACGAATTGGTCAAGACGTTGAAATCAGTAGTATCGTGCGACATTGAATGCCATTTCCACGACGATACCGGTTGCGCCGTCGCCAACGCTTACACTGCGTTGGAAGCTGGTGCTAAATTGATCGATACCTCGGTATTGGGTATTGGTGAAAGAAACGGTATCACCCCCTTGGGGGCTTTGATGGCACGAATGATCACCGCCGACCGTGACTACGTGTTGTCGAAATACAAATTGCACAAATTGAGAGATTTGGAGAATTTGGTCGCCGACGCCGTCCAGGTAAATATCCCTTTCAACAACCCCATCACCGGATTCTGTGCATTCACCCACAAAGCCGGTATCCACGCCAAAGCAATCTTGGCCAACCCATCCACGTATGAGATTTTAAAACCTGAAGATTTTGGCTTGACTAGGTATATCCATTTCGCCAACCGATTGACCGGGTGGAACGCCATCAAATCGAGAGTCGACCAGTTGAACTTGCACTTGTCGGACGAACAATGTAAAGAAGTCACCGCCAAAATCAAATTGTTGGGTGATGTGAGACAGTTGAATATCGACGATGTCGACTCCATAATCAAAGATTTCCACTACGAGGCCAACACTCCGTTGTTAAAACCTCAAGACGATAATGAACCTCCGTTGAAAAAAATCAGAAACGATTTATAAACACACACATAAGATGAAAACAACATGATGATACACATTGTTGAATGGCCACGTTAGAGACGTGTTGGGTTAAAATATATATAAATACTAATAAAAAATCCATAAATAAACATTCATGAGACTAAAAAAATGGGAACAGATTGTAAACGCAAGTTGCACTTGCTCCACGATTGGTTATTTGGTACTGGAAAGTAGTACCACATTTGACCACTAATGCTTGCCAGCATCCACTCTACCCCAACCAAATATGCACCTGTCGGAAATTCTCTCAGGTAACGACTTCGAGATTGAAATTGCACCTAGGTGGGTGCCCTCTACTAAGCTTGGAGTCGCCGTGCAACGCAACCGTCCGCTGTGACTCTATGAGTCCAGGCTCTTCGTACCAAATATCGTACATTTACCACGGCCCCCAACTTTTCGCGTACCCCGTCCTTGTTTAGGGATCATCGGCTGATGGAGTGAAAAGCCGACTTTGAGGTATCGAACCGAAACACCCAGAGAGTACTAATACAAGTGGGTACACTACATTTACCCATACACCGTAGCTATAGTCTTAACCGTGGATAACAATCAATCGTACCTGCTCCATCACCGCTCTATTTTGGAATGCCGAACATTGTTCAGTACCGAATTGGGGTATGTGCGTGCGTTTTGATTTATGGGGAACAAAAACTATAAATAACAGTTTTCAAGACGACTTGAACTGGGTATATCAAAATTTCAGCAAGATGGCTATGTTTATGAACTACACACAGGTGCAGAAGGAGGCCGCCAAACGTAGGGCGGCGGAGGAGGGTGACATTACCGAGAAGTACCAGCGAGGATGGGGGTACGAAGACGGAAAGACTTCGATCCAGAAGTTTGAAATTCCCATCCCCATTCCAAAGGACAGGGAGGTGTTGCTCAAGGTAGAGGCAGCTGGGTTGTGCCAGAGTGATGTACACGTGTTGGCAGGACACCCAGTTCCCACCAGAGACCCCGTAAACTACCCCCTCAAGCCCAATTTTATCATGGGCCATGAGATTGCCGGATCGGTGGCTCGAGTTGGGGAAGGGTTAAAAGGAGATCCACGTTACACCAGGGGGAAACGGTTTGCATTGGCAATTCTCAGTCCCTGTGGCGTGTGTGAGCACTGTCGTGGCGGCAAAGATAATGCCTGTATCGAGTCGACGTATTCGTATGGTTTGAACATTGATGGCGGGTTCCAGCAATACTTGCTTGTGAAGAACCTAAACACATTGTTACCCATTCCCGACAATGTCAGCTACGAAGTGGCTGCCATCGCCTCGGACTCGGTTTTGACGCCCTTCCACGCAATCCAGAAAATCAGACTGGTGTTAAACCCCACAACCAGGGTGTTGTTGGTGGGGTTGGGGGGACTTGGGTTGAATGCATTACAGATATTGAGACACTACGGCTGCTACATCGTCGCCTCGGACATCAAACCCGAGTTAGAGTCGCTCGCGCTCGAGAAGGGCGCTGACGAGTACCATGTAGACATGAGCGAATCGGGCCACAATATTGAGTCGTTTGATGTGGTCATGGATTGTGTTGGAGTGCAACCTTCGAGCGACTTGTGCCAGACATACGTGGCCTCGCAAGGGAAATATCTCACTATTGGCTTGGGGAGGTCAAAGCTTTTTATTCAAAACTACAACTTGGCGCGCCGAGAAGTCGAGATTATCTTCTCGTTTGGCGGCACCTCGCTCGAACAGATCGAGGCCATGAAGTGGATCAGCAGAGGTATTATCAACCCGGTCGCATCAATTGCAAACTTGGACGATATCCCACACTGGCTCAAGCAATTGCACGATGGGAAGGTCGAGGGACGTATTGTGTTCAAACCAGGAGCATCAAAATTGTAAGTTAGCGTATGTATGTAGCGTGTTTTTTTTTTAGTACCTGGTTAATGAAAATTGATGAAATTGTTACCTACATACAATAGAATTTTGCGATTCGGGCTTGAATTTGGCCAGTGGCCGGGTGGAAAATTAAACTAACCACCAAGCTTGGGACTCTTTCACAGTACAAGATATATCTACCTGATGGCCAAGAAGGGTGAGAATACTAAGAAAGTGGCCGGTAACGCCAAAAAGGCGGAAGCAGCTAACAAAAAACTCGCGGAGGCCAACGCCAAAGCTGAAGAAGCTGAAGCTGCTGAGTGGGACAAGGGTTCCAAGAAATCAAATAAGAAAGTAGAGGATGCTCAGTTCAAGAAGGACGAAGCTGCGCGTAAGAAGGCAGAGCGTGACTTGTTGCTACAAGCGGAAGAGGCATCGATCAAGTCTAAACCTCGAGGTGCTGCTAAACAGGCAGCGAAGAAGACGGGCAAGATTGACGATTTTTTCGACTTCAACAAGGATGTGCCTGAGTTGAGTGCCAGTGGGTTAGATGCGGCATTGGAAGCGTTGGCGTTAACGAGCAAGGATGGGGGTGTAAGCACCAAGGACATTGATAGACACCCGGAACGTAGAGTGAAGGCGGCGTACAATGCCTATGAAGAACGCCGATTACCTGAGATCCGCAAGGAACAGCCAGGATTGAGATTACAACAGTTGAAGCAATTGTTGTTCAAGGAGTTCCAAAAGTCACCAGAAAACCCAATGAACCAAGAAACCAATATCAAGTTCAACGCCAGCAGAAACGAAGTTGACCAGTTGAAGTCTGAAGTCAAACAATCAAGAGAAGGTAAATACAAATAGAATGAATAAACATTAATATCAAGAAAACAATAACTATAATATAAAAAAAAAAAAAAAAAGTAGGTCTACTCAGTAATATAATCAACTCAGAGAAAACTATACCAAGAGTTCTATTACCATTCTCATCACAATATCTCTTCATCTCTGGTCCACCAGCCACTGATCCATCCATTCCATATTGCCATCTAAAAAAACACGTCGTGTCTCAGGCCAGAAAAAGGTTGTTTTTAATGCTGCAAATTCAACAAAGTATAAATACATCGCAAAATCTCCACCGATGGATTTCAGGCATGTCAAGCACAGGCGACAATTTTTAGATAGCAGTCGCAATTGAGAAGTTAGTTACATAGGAAATCCAATTGCATTCATGTTATGTCACGTTTGGAGCGTTTAGTTGTTTTATTGGAAACAGGCTCCACCCCATTCATACGAAATACCGCCGCCGACCAATTGTCAGACTTGGCCAAGGGCCACCCTGAAGAGATTATCAGTTTGTTGGGACGTGTATACCCTTACCTCAAGTCACCTAAATGGGAAACTAGAATCTCAGCCGCTAGAGCCTTTGGCGGTATTGTCAATCATGCTGATCTTTGGGATCCAAACGATCCGTCAACAGTGAAACAGGAACAGACAAGTCAGGACTTCATCAAAAAGGAATTGGACCAGAACCAGACAATAAAACAAGAACTGACAATCAAAATAAAACAAGAAAATGATGACGACGAACAAGAATTTCAAAACAAAATTAAACAAGAACAAGATGAAGAGTTGAAGAAATTGGACGACAACATATCCAACTTAATCACATTTGACTCTTTCGAGTTGGCCGAACTATTGAAATCGGGTAAACGTCTATTGGCAGCCAAATCCGAAGACGAACTCCCGCCAGATGAGAACTCATTGATGGGCAAAATCAAAAAGCCGAAAATCGAGGAGGAAGAATCATTGAACCATGACCATAACTACCAGGAATCACCAACGCCTCCCATAAAATCAGATGTTGAAAACGAAACCCCCGAACCCAATAGTAAAGCCAGTTCCGCCAGATTGAAAGCAATGCAAAAGAGACGAGCTAAAGTCAATGCCAAAACCATCACCAGAATAAGCCCCGTCGATATCTCCCAAAGCTCCATATCGAGGAAAATCGTCGAATCGGACCAAAATAATCACGATGCCAATAACGCTAATGGTAATGGTAATGTTTCCGATCACTCAACCCAGAGCACGCCGATACCGCCGCAATTTGATATGACTTCCCAACAAGGGGGTAACAAATTGGTGATGGAATCCAAAGTGCCTGAATTGTCGCCATTGTTATCGCAACACGCCAAAGCATTGGGCTTGGTGTGGCAATTCCAAGGGGTTTACGAGTTGCTATTGGCAGATTTGTTCGACGATAAATGGGAAATCCGTCACGGTGCTGCCTTGGGATTGCGTGAATTGATCAAAAAGCATGGTAAAGGCGCGGGTAGAGTCATGAACAAGTGCGTTGAGAAGAATGATCGCAACAACTCAGCAACCCTAGAAGACTTGGCCGTGAAATTGTGTGTGCTATTTTGTCTTGATCGTTTTGGTGATTATGTCAGTGACACCGTGGTTGCTCCAGTCCGAGAGTCAAGTGCACAAACGTTAGCAGCTTTGTTGATACATTTAGACGATGTCGTTGTTGTCAAAACGTTTGATTGTCTCTATAAGTTGGTACTACAGGATGGAATCAAAGTGAAATGCTGGGAAGCAAAACATGGAGGTATGTTGGGAGTCCGCTATTTCGTGAGCGTGAGAACAGATGTGCTATTGGCACGATCAGAGATCTTGGATCAGGTGGTTGATATGGTTTTGCATGGCTTGAAAGAAGCTGACGATGATGTTCAGGCAGTTGCGGCATTGACTTTGACGCCAATTGCATCGCAATTTGTCACAACAAAGAAGAACCTCATACACACCCTTTTGAAAGTGATCTGGAACTGTTTAACAAATTTGCATGACGATTTATCTGCATCAATTGGATCGGTCATGGATTTGTTAGCTAAATTGTGCACACATCAAGAGGTTATCGAAATCATACAAAAAGATGCTCATGAAAATAATGAAAATTCATTCGAAAAGTTAGTACCAAAGTTATTTCCATTTTTGAGGCATTCAATAACAAAAGTGCGGAAAGCGGTATTGAAAACGATTCTTGAACTTTTGAGTATCGACGACCCATCTACAAAAACTTGGATAAACGCAAAGGCAATCAGGTTGATTTACCAAAATTTGTTGGTTGAGCAAAATCAAGACGTGTTGCGATTATCCGGTGAGGTATTCACGAGATTATTGCTGGAATTGTCTAACAATAAAGAAGCGTTACCATCTATCGAATCACTCATAAAAGATCATTTTCAACCGATGCTTACTCTTGTGATGACACCGATTGGTATCGCCAGACATACATATCATATGAATACAAGCCTAATAATGAGACCTTCTGGGCATATATTGGGTCCTTATGAAGATGATGGAATCGATATAACTCGAAAACGGAAACTTATAGAGGAAGGTGACACTGATATTCCTGTGTCAGATAATTTCAAAGTTAATATTGATGCTCCCATTTTCAAGGGTGATGTGATGTTGGTTGGCTACGATGTTTTTATTGGAACAAGATGCGCTGCTGCACATGCGTTAGGGTTAACGATGTCTTATATCGAGAATGAGATTATCCTTCAAGCTATTTTTGCGCAAGTGTTGTCTTATTTGAACTCGTCGCACTCAACAGCAAGACTTTTCGCTGCGTTGGTTCTCGAGGAATATGCATCCTCAATGAAGCTTAGAGGCGAAAAAGTGAACACGAAAGCGATAGAAATGTTTGCAGAACCTTTGTTATCAACTTTGGTAGATCCGAAGAAGGCACTTCCAAATTATAGAGAACTAGTACCGACTTTGAAGGCCGTAAGAACGTCGTGTTTGCAACTTTTCGATGTTTTCATTAATATTGGTAAAGTGTCACCGGGTAGTGTGCCACAAATACCAGTCGTGGTTCAAGGCGAAGCGGAGGCAGGCCCTAGTGCGTTTGGTCTTGAAAATGCTCAGATTATTGTCGACGAAACTTACGGGAAGTTGAAAGATAAACTCTCTGCAGTCGGGAAGATGAGCGCCAATCAACCTTTAGAGGATGCTAAGCATCGAGTTCAACAATCCATTGACGAAGCGTCAGTCGTGCGTACTCTGCGAAACACAAGTATTTTATCAGCTTATGCAGCTGCCTATCTCGCGATATTTGGAACTCCCAAGAAACTTAGTCCTATAATCATTTCTTTAATGGAAAGTATTAAGCGCGAAGAAACCCTAATTTTGCAAGGCAAATCCGCTAGATCTGTTGCGTTATTGGCATCAGAATTGATTGATGGTGGAAAAGGTGGAGCTGCGGATAAAATAATCAAAAATCTCTGCTCTTACCTATGTGTTGACACCTCCGAAGTACCTGAAATTGAGCATAACAAGACCTTCATAGATAATATTTTATCCTTGAGGAAAGAAGAGGCAAAAACCGATCCATCAGATATCGCCGCACATGAAAAGGCAGTACATGAAGCAAGAGTCAAGCGCCAAGGTGCAATGTCTGCTTTGCAAGCAATAATCGAATTGTACGACGATCAATTGTTTGAGAAAGTACCAAAGTTGAAGAGTCTTATGTTGGATCCTTTGGAATTGTTGGAGAATTCGTCAGCTACAGAGCTTATTGAAGACACAAAGAAAGGGCAAACAATCGTGGACGCTTTGGGTATATTACGAGCATTGCTTGGTAAGTTGAATAAAAGCTTGCACGCTGAAGTTGCAAGCAAATTGCCATTATTAGTTGCAGGTTTGAAGTCTGAGTATTCTGTCTTTCGGTATTCGAGTGCTAAATGTTTTGCAACGATTTGTTCAGTCATGCCGACTAAAGCTTTCACGTTTTTGGTGGAGCATGTTTTGCCAATGTTTAACAAAGCAGGCGATGTCAGAGAGCGCCAAGGTGCTATTGAAACAGTATACCATATTTCTACAACAATGGGGGCTGACATTTTACCTTACATTGTGTTCTTGATTGTGCCGGTGCTAGGTAGGATGAGTGATTCTGATCATGATGTACGTGTGCTTGCTACAACCACCTTTGCTGCAATCATCAAATTGGTTCCTTTGGAAGCTGGTATTCCTGACCCTGAAGATATGCCTCAAGAGTTGTTGGAAGGGAGAGATAGAGAAAGAGAATTCATTCAACAAATGATGGATCCAACTAAAGTAAAGGCTTACGACTTGCCTGTGACTGTCAATGCAACTCTTCGTAAATACCAACAGGAAGGGGTTAACTGGTTAGCATTCTTGAACAAGTATCATCTACATGGTATATTATGTGACGATATGGGTTTGGGGAAGACTTTACAAACATTATGTATTGTCGCGTCAGATCATCACACTAGAGAGGAACTGTTCAAAGAAACGCAATCACCTGAATTCGCTAGGTTGAGCTCACTCATTATCTGTCCACCCTCGTTAACAGGTCATTGGGAACAGGAAATCAATCAATACGCTCCATTTTTGAAGGTGTTGGTGTATGCTGGGGGTCCAAGTGTCCGTGCTACACTTCGCGGAAAATTCGATGAGGTGGATATTGTAGTAACATCTTACGATGTGTGTCGTAATGATGTCGAGTATATTACGGAACACGATTACAATTACTGCGTCCTAGATGAGGGTCATATAATCAAGAATGCCGCTTCCAAGTTGACGAAATCGGTGAAAAGAGTAAAGGCTAAACACAGATTGATACTTTCTGGTACACCAATTCAGAATAATGTACTCGAATTATGGTCGTTATTTGATTTTTTGATGCCTGGATTCTTGGGTACTGAGAAGATTTTCCACGAAAAGTTCGCCAAGCCGATCGCTGCTAGTAGAAATAGTAAAACCTCATCTAAGGAGCAAGAAGCTGGTGCATTAGCATTGGAGTCATTGCATAAGCAGGTATTGCCATTCATGTTGCGTCGATTGAAAGAAGACGTCTTGTCGGATTTACCACCAAAGATTATCCAAGATTACTATTGCGAATTGAGTGAGTTGCAAAAGAAGTTATACAAGGATTTCGCCAAGAAGCAGAAGTCGATTGTTCAAGAAGAGGTTCAAAACCTGGTTGAAGAAGAAGGAAAAGAATCTAAAACTCATGTTTTCCAAGCATTGCAATACATGCGAAAGTTGTGTAACCATCCAGCATTAGTCCTTTCGCCAGAACATCCCAAGTTTGAAGAAGTTCAGGAGTATCTCGCTCAAAACAAGTCGGACATTCGTGACATCGAACATGCACCCAAGTTGTTATCATTGAAAAATCTTTTATTGGAATGTGGTATTGGAATTAGCGATGTTAATGATTTTGCATCAACTTCATCAAAATCTAAACAAAAGTTGCAACAGCAACAACAGTTAATCTCAGCTGAGGGAGTCATTTCAGACCATCGAGCATTGATCTTTTGTCAGTTGAAGGATATGTTAGATATTGTCGAGAATGAGTTATTGAAAAAGTACCTACCTTCCGTTACTTATATGAGATTAGATGGTAGTACTGATCCTCGGGATAGGCAATCGATTGTTCGCAAGTTCAATGAAGATCCGTCTATCGATGTATTGTTGTTAACCACTAAAGTTGGTGGTTTAGGTTTAAATTTGACGGGTGCTGATACTGTCATCTTTGTCGAGCATGACTGGAATCCCATGAACGATCTACAAGCGATGGATCGTGCCCATAGACTTGGTCAGAAGAAAGTGGTCAGCGTGTATCGTTTGATCACCAAGTATACTTTGGAAGAAAAGATTATGGGTTTGCAAAAGTTCAAGATGAACATTGCTTCTACGATTGTGAATCAACAAAATGCTGGTTTATCGTCAATGGACACTGGTCAGTTGTTGGATCTCTTTGATGTAGATGACAACGCCACCAAAATAGAAAATGTTTCCAACACTTCAGAGGAGAAGTCAGTGCCCGATGATGTGAATAATGGGTTGACTGGAAAAGCAGCAGATGCTGTAGGAGAGTTGGCTGATTTATGGGATGAGTCTCAGTATGAGGACGAATACAACTTGGACAACTTTATCAAGACTCTTAAATGAGCAAGGTTATAGAATAAATAAAAATGTATATTAGTTTGTATATAAAAAAGTTTTCGCAATGTGTGAAATTTCAATTTGGTTGTAGTGAAAACTATAATAATTTGAGGGTCTAAACACGTTAGCCATTGCTGTCATTCGAAGAGAATATCGACATAGTGGGACATAAGACATGTCCGACAATGAGAAGAAGTTTGAAAGAATGGAAAAATTCGAAATAGATGCAAAATCATCGTTCCCATACTTGGTTTCTGATGAGAAGTCATCGACCACTCGGAATCCAGAACCTATATACGCCAACACCGCCAAACAACCAGTAACGAAGCCAGAAACTAAGAAATGGGTTCATTTTGTTGCTGGTGGGATTGGTGGAATGGCTGGGGCGATTCTCACTTGTCCATTAGATGTTGTGAAAACTCGTTTGCAGTCAGACGTATACCATTCATTGTACAATAAAACCCCCAAATCGAAAAATCCGTTTATGAAAGGATTACAACACTTCACTGAAACCTTTTCTGTCATCAAAGGGCTTTACGTGAACGAAGGTCCTCGCGCCTTGTTCAAAGGGTTAGGACCAAATTTAGTGGGTGTGATTCCAGCAAGATCTATCAACTTTTTCACATACGGGGCATCAAAAGATTTGATTGCAAAGAATTTTTTCCATGGAGACGATCAGTCCACTTTAGTGCATTTATTGGCTGGTATTAATGCTGGGTTTGTTACTTCAACCGCCACAAATCCAATTTGGTTGATCAAGACCAGATTGCAGTTGGATAAAACCAAAGGAAGACACTACTTGAACTCATGGGATTGTCTCAAACATGTGTTGAAACACGAAGGTGTTTCTGGGTTATACAAAGGGTTGAGTGCTTCGTATTTAGGAGGTGTCGAGTCGACTTTGCAATGGGTGCTATACGAACAAATGCGATTATTCATTAATAAAAGGTCTATCGAATTACACGGCCACGATGAGAGCTCGAAAACTACTAAAGACTACGTTTGGGAATGGTGTGCTAGATCGGGTGCCGCTGGTGCTGCCAAATTCATTGCATCTTTGATCACCTATCCTCATGAAGTCGTGAGAACCAGGTTGAGACAGGCGCCACTAGAAAATGGCAAGCCCAAATACACTGGTTTGATTCAATGTTTCAAGTTGGTAATCAAAGAAGAAGGTTTGGCCAGTATGTATGGTGGTTTGACACCCCACTTATTGCGTACGGTACCTAATTCGATCATTATGTTCGGTACCTGGGAATTGGTTGTGAGATTATTGTCATAAGAATGCAGATTTTGATGTTTTGGTTATTGTTGGATGATAGATATAGAATGAGTTTTGTGGGTTACTTATGAGTTGCAAAAGTTGCAAATTGCAAATACTTTGTTACCGTCATATAAGTAACAACCGTTGTAACCTTATCCATGTACATAGAAGCTTGGGAATTAGTTTTGGGAGTTGTTTAGCTGCTATTGTCAGTTCTGTAAATAAGTTTAATACAATGCAACTAATTATATCTTAGTCTTTTTTGGCACCTTATGAAATTCTTCTTCCTCAGGAGCTAACGACGATGCTTCATCATACTCATTGTCGCTGGAGTTGCTAGAGTTGTCTTCATTGTCGGTTCGTTTTAGTTCAACTTGGCCCCTACGACGTTTCAAGATACTAGCTGGGACGAATGGTTGTGTAGGTTTTGTTTCATCGCTTTCCAACGAGATGATATTTTCGATTTCAACGTTTTGTACGAGCTTGTAGAACTTTGGGGGTTCACCATCGGGTAGAATAACCTGTAAATTGTCAATCTCTGGGTCTCTTGGATAGTTGTAACTGTTTTGTGATTTCAATGGAATGGTATAATTTTGAAATGGCTTTCGAGAATTCACAAAATTCTTCGGCACTTTTCCCAAAGGATTTAGTTCAGGATTGAAGTATATTGATTTTGCACCCCATTGCTTGCGTTGCTCCTCCCCAATGGCTTTTTCTCGACTTTTGGTTTTCTCAAGAAACTCATGTAGAATCTCCTTGTGTAATCCATTCTTCTCTATGAAAGACCAGTCCGCTTCTAACCCACTTAGGTACTTTGTATCCCTTTCGTTCAAGTGATCTTGGCTTTTTAGTTGTTCTATCTGCTTGTACAATCGAGTTGGGTCAATTTTATTTAGCTTTTGCAACTTCAGTTGATGTTTCTGTTTCTCCTGTACTTTCAGCTGCTCCTTTCGTTGTTGATTTCGAAGATCATTAGACAAACTCCAGTTCCCCTTGATCATCACTACTCTCTTTGTATAAATTAGGTAGTAGTCTTTTACCTATACCAAAGGAAATTTTTCAAGGCGAGATAACAGAATTGACATATCTATGAACCAAACGACAAGCACACAGATAGATAGCAGCCAGATACCGTTTGACTCGCTAGAGGGTATACGACATAGGCTCAACCAAGTACATCTTTCCTTACGAAAGCTTGCAGATCAAACAAATCAAAATAGATACACAGGCAAGGTGAAACTTCCAAGCTATTCCAGTTTTCAGAACCAATTGGGGGTGTTAATTACTCAATTGTATTCAATCTCAACTACTCTAAGTACCAATGTCGACGTTTTGAAATCTACCAATGTTTATCCAACACCATTATTTCCAACCACACAACAAGAGGGTTTGGTGACGACGCTATTGCGAAAGAAAGTGTTACCAGAAGTAGAAGAATGGATAGAGAATGCTTCTAAAAAGAGCGACCAAGACAATATCAATGAAGAGTTTGCTCAATGGTGTCAGACCAAGGTACAAGAACTAAAAGGTGAGTTTCAATTTTATGGCTTCCACACTGTAGAAGAATTAGACTATATGACAACAGAGGCAGGTAAAAAAGAGGCCGAGGACAAGCTTGAGGAAGAAAACAAAGCGTTACAAGAAGAGGAAGCAATCACCCGAGGCAAACCCACCATGAGTACCAACAAGATCATGAAATTCATGCACCAGGGCGTGTTGTCTTGAACCTGCTTCATTGGAAGACCAAGCTGAATTAATCTTTTATTACAATTCCCTATATATCATAAACGAAACCGGAAGAAGATTCATTATAAATCTTCATGATAGTAAGCATCATACATGTACAAGACAGCGAATACAAAGAACGCTGCTGAACCACCTAACGTAACTGTTCTGATTGAGATTTTCTTGGCCAATAACTTGCCCCCAATACAAGCAGCGGCAGTGCAGATGGCATGGCCGATAGTAGCTCCTAGAATAACAATCCAATACTCCGAGCCTGCTGCCATGGCAATGGTAGCAATTTGAGATCTATCGCCCCATTCGCCTAAGAAAGTCATCACAAACACTTGGATGAATACTGGGGATAAGACGAACGACGCTAAGTTCTCGACATTTTGTGCCCATTTCTTGTACCAAACCTGGTTGATCTTGGTTGAGTTGGACATGTGGGCACCCGATTCTATGTCCATGGTTTCATTCAATTTGGAACTGGCAATTTCCTCTTCGACTTCGGCCAACTCTTCGTCGATACCCATATCCTTAGACATTGCCAAACCTTCTTTCAATAACTTGAAGCCAAAGATGACAAACAATATCGACGCCAAAAACTGGGTCAATCTTTGCGATATCAAGCTTGGTAATGCGTGTCCGACGATACCTGATAACAACGTCATCACTGCTAATGACGAAAATGCAGCAGCAAATACCACCCACCTGTTATACCTCATAGCCATTAAAGCTGCAATCAAGAAAGTCTTGTCTCCCACTTCTGAAACCAATATCATTGACACAGCCATCACAAAGGAGTGATAGCTCGTTTCTTCCTCTTCTTCATCGGAATCTGAGCCAGCAGATGTATAAGCGTCTTTAGAACCCTTCAGCAAAGGTTGATTATCCTCGTCATCGAGTATGTTTACTCCTAGATTATGGGCCTGCTTACGGTTCACCTCTGATCTGACTATATCCTTCGGAGTTGATTTGACGGTTGCAAGGGCTCCGATCGTGTAACACCACAATATCACTAAAACTGATAATCGCATATGTTGGTTCTATTATATTTCACGACAATCTCCTATCCACAAACCCAAATGGCTCCCGTTGTCCCTGAAAATGTCTGCAAAGAGTTAGTAGCTTTTGTATGGCCAGCCAAAACTTTTCAAACACGCGATCCCAAAAAAAGTTTATAGCCATGACATCAGAATTGGATGATGATAAGAGACAAACTGGCAACAAGCCAGGTGGTTTAACTGGCCGATAATAAATAAACTAGCTACAAGCCAGGTGATTTTACAGGAGCATTATCGTAAATTATGGTTATTTTTATAGAGTACCTTATATATAAGCGTAAATGGTAACATAAAGTATAAATAAATGCAATGACTAGGGATGCTAGTTCTAAGTTTCAACAACACATATATGGCAAGAGCTGTTTTGTGGGTTATTCTTCACCAGGATGTGTTTTCGCAACAAAACGATTGTACAGGATAGTGTTCTATGACAAAGTCTTTCTTGAGGTGATTCTGTTGGGGAAATGTGTATTTGTCGGTACTAATGGTGGCCAGGGACGGGGTTGTCAATCACCACACCTTCTTTGACCTTACCGCCATCAATCCAACCTCCAGGAGCGATCGATTCGTTTGATTTGTGGAACTCGTTGATTCTATCCACCATCACTGGTCTGAACGATTTGATCAAACCTTGGATAGGCCAAGCCGCAGCATCACCTAATGCGCAAATGGTGTGGCCCTCAATTTGTTTGGTGACTTCGAAAATCTGGTCGATTTCCTTCTCGGTCGCTTGTCCCGTTTGGAATCTATCCATCATCTTGTTCAACCAGGTAGTACCTTCTCTACATGGGGTACATTGACCACAGGATTCGTGTTTGTAGAAAGCGGAGAATCTTTGAATAGCCCTGATGATATCGGTTTGCTTGTTCATGACAATAACGGCGGCGGTACCCAAACCGGAACCGACATCCTTCAAGGCGTCGTAATCCATCAACACATTCTCACAGGTTTCCTTAGTCATGATTGGCACGGACGAACCACCGGGGATCACTCCCAATAAGTTGTCCCAGCCACCTTTCACACCACCACAGTGTTTTTCCAACAATTCCTTCAAGGGGATCGACATTTCTTCCTCGACCGTACATGGTTCGTTGACGTGACCCGAAATACAGAACAATTTAACCCCTTGGTTTCTTTCTCTACCAAACGAGGCAAACCAGTCGCCACCTCTTCTCAAGATGGTGGGAGCAACCGCCACGGTTTCAACGTTGGCCACCGTAGTTGGGCGACCAAACAAACCCACACCGGCAGGGAATGGTGGTTTCAATCTTGGCTTCCCAGCCTTACCTTCGATCGATTCGATCAAGGCGGTCTCTTCTCCGCAAATGTATGCACCCATACCACGATGGATGTAGATATCGAAGTCGTAGCCCGAGCCACAGGCGTTTTTGCCCAAGAAGCCAGCCTTGTAAGCTTCGTTGATTGCTTGTTGCAATATCACGGTTTCGTTATAAAATTCGCCTCTGATGTAAATGTAGGCCGCGGTCGCGTTCATACCTCTACCGGCCAACAAGCAACCTTCGACCAATTTGTGGGGGTCTTTACGAATGATTTCACGATCTTTACAGGTACCTGGTTCACCTTCATCGGCGTTGACCACCAAGTAACGAGGTCCTGGGTTTTTGTCCCAGCCTGGAGGGTTCATGAACGACCATTTCAACCCCGAAGGGAAACCAGCGCCACCTCTGCCTCGCAAGCCCGATTTCTTCATTTCGTCAATGATCCATTTGTCGCCTTTCAATATGATCTCTTTAGTTTTGTACCAGTCACCCATTTTCTGGGCCGACTTTATATCGTGGCCATAGGTGCCATAAACATTCTGAAAAATTCTGTCAGTGTCCTTCAACCCGCCGTAGATTCGGTTGGTGTTGGCAGCAGGGTCGGCCACTGTGGCCAAACCCCTAACAGCCATCCTGCGATGTACGATACGAAGCATAACTGTGTCTGAAGTGGTGGTAAACTTTTTACTACTTGATTTTTTCGATTGTAAGTGAAATTTCCCGTGCGACTATTGGTTCACCATCAAATGGGCAATAAGTTCGGTAGCGCTGAACTATTTGGAGTGGATTGGAGCTTGGTATTGACCATGGGGGAAAGCGGGTGATGAACCAATGTAGAACAATCAACTGTCAGTGCCAACTAAATACATCATCCCCACTGCAATTAATCCAACACACAGGCAACCCTAGTGTGGTCATGTGAACCAACACGTGATACCAACAACCAGACTATGAAGAGTTACACTTGTGAACTGTGGACAACGGTTTTGGATAAAGTTGCTGGTATTACTTCTGTCAAGTACAGTATTAGTGGTGTTTATTGTCTAGAATATATTCTTTTTGTTGGTAGAGGGGCTTTCAAAAGTTTTTGCGTTGAATTGAGTTTCATATCAATTAGTTTCTGTTGAAATGGTTTTAAACTAAGTCTTGTGCATTGCTTGTACCTTCGATGCATTTGACAGTCTATTTTTGTATGTTGTGAAGCTGTCAAAATTCCAAAGTTGTTTAGGTCGCTTCGCTGGCGCCGTGACGCAGTTCATTCAAGTACAGAGTGCAATCTGAGAATTTCTGAATACTAAATTTCGGGAAGGTACAAGTTAGTTGTAGACCAGCGTGATTGGTTCTTTCATCCATTCCAGCGAGCATGGTTTATCAGAGAAGATATAGTTTGTAAAGTGGTGCCGACAATTATATCCCGATTACACGGGTTTGTTTTTGTGAGAGCGGCAGAAGTAGTTAAATGCCTACAATAAGTTATAAGTCATGGCACTGGTGATGTTTACCTATAACGATATTTCAAACAACGAGTTGCGTTGCTAGCGGCTTTTGGTCAGCTCGGACTTTCATAGTGTGCAACAAAAACCAAAATAAACGCCCAACACAGCAAATGCTGGTATATTCATGATATCAATTTCAATAAAGGCGTACATTTCAATTTAATAAATTCTTGACTGAACCAGTTCGAGCTTTGTTTCTTTTTCAACATCAATGTCTCGACGTTGTCTAGGTTATACCCACGCCGTGATCCAGAAAATGGTGGGTTAGGATTTCCCAGACTTTTCCTCAACCATTGCATCAGTATTTTGTTTTTTTGAAAGGCTACTCTTTTGAGAAGAAGAATAGACAATTTCATTTGGCAAATTGTTCTTGAGCATGCCTCAATCCTATTTCGGCAAAGTAGCTCTCATTAGGAAGCGAAACTGATTACGTTCAAGATATAGCTTGAATCAACTAGTTCTCACACAGGCAAGTTGCATGTCACTATGGTTTTAATTTGATATCTATGTTATCCACCCCAAACACACACAATAAGCTACAATCGCGATCAAGACCGATATTTTGTTTTTCTACATGAAATACTTTTCCTAATCGCTTGGTTGATCACTGCCCAGTTTGTTAAGGTATCCATGGCATCCCTAAAATTTCTCGTGCTACTCGTTCAACCATCACCATTGCTTAAATTTGTTGTCATTTGTCAAGTGTCTATATTGTGACTGCGGTGAAGCGACTTATATATTGCTAGCTTGACTACACTTAGTTGTTAAATGCATCATAGAGCTTGTTAAGTGTAGTTTCTCAAGAAATCTCACGGTTGAAAACGATGAAGCCTACGAATCGTGCGACACGTTTATCCCAATGTTAAGCAAACTCACCCTACGCGCATCGAGCCATATTCACTGCAACTCTTCGAAGTAACATTGGCGACAGACAAAAAATGTATACGCCACCAAAAAGTAGCAATATAATTTATTCACACTTATGCGATGATTTTTTATCTGGTTTGAAGAGACTTATCTAGCTTTTGAAAAACTCGTTAGATCAAGGTTATAGAGTTATGAGAACGGTCTTGACAAATCCCTGGAGCTATCGACCAGTACATCAAAGAACAGCTTTAGTATTTGCATCAAACTTACCAGAATAGAACTGCCAAGCAGACCACTTCGTATATTGTTTTCATGCCAGTAAATGAGCAGCTTTTACCATAATACTAATCGCACAATTGATTATAAATAACTTCAAGACTACTCCCACAGCTTGTGTACTGTCATTTGGGGTCGCCTAATATTCACCAGCAGCTAGTGCATCTTTCTCATCAAAGAAAGCCGCAGATAGAAACTAGTCTATTTTGCGAGTCATATCAATAAACTTTCCATGGTTATTATGAGTCTGATCAACCTTTTGGGATTTAAGATCTGACTGACAAGAGATTTTTTGCAGCCGTTATTCAATGGTTGTGAATTCTGAAATTCCTGCATAGTAAGCAGATACGGCTTAAAGATGATATAATTCATCTAAGGTAGAACACGTTTGTCCAGATTTGACAGTATAAACATAGCATATACCATTACTCATTTTCTGAAAGGATATTTCATTTGGTTGAGTACCTTCAGAAACACAGACTTACGTACCCTCTTTCAAATTGGAATAAGTAGTCCAGCGAAGGTTTTCTTTATTGAAACTACCTATTTCTCCAGAGCCTAAACCGTCTTTCTTCTGAATCTGCCCATATTTCGCCCAGGTTCATGGTGTGAACGACAAGAACTTGAATTTTATTCATTTTTTTTTGCAGATTCTCTGTTGCGTTTCGCTAATTTTGGTTGGCGCGGACAGCACTGACAACATTGTCATCGTAATGACCATTGAGTAGTGTATACTTTCGTAGATATCAGTAATAGTTACCAAGTAGTATATTGGTTTAACATTTACTACAATGTACTACTTCAAACAAGGTAATAGTACAATTAGTACAGACAACGTAGCACCTGAAAAGTGCACTTGTGCTTTTCGCGTCGAACAATCAAACATGGTGGCTATACCAATCATGTCGCTAGATACAACTGGAGTCATGACCTTTCCGACAGTAACAAAGTAGATGCTGCGATAGCCACATTTGCAGGTAAAACTCTATGTTGTGTTTCGGGTTTCATTATAATACAAACATGTGGCTCTCAATCAAATCGTAGGTATCAGTGCCATTGTCGAGATGGATCTTACGAATCACAATGTTACGAGTTTTTGAACCCAATAGTTCCAGTATTCGGGCATGAGACTCAGTATCTATACTGAGCATTTTCAATCTTTGTTTGACACTCTCTGAATGTTTCTGAGCCCGAATAATAACGCTTCGATCGACGGATATTTGATTCCGAAGTGGGATAATTACATATCTTTCTCTAGATTACAACTTTTTATTGGGGAGCTCTTGAATAGTTCTTCATCGAGCAGTCATCCAATCCCCAGTGCTTTCCAGTTACAAGAAAACAAACAAAACTAAATATAGCTGGCATGAAAACCATGAAGCACACGGAGTGAACCAAGTGATTCTATCTTCCATCATCAGCTCGTTTTCACCATTCTTCAGTAGACCATTCACATCGAGGACTTCAAGATTACTTATCGTGGCTGCCTTTTGTTACCAGGCAGTCATTGAACTGTTTATAAGGTTCCATAACGTATCGTCTGTGTCAGCAACATTGTGACTTGAATTTGGGTTACAGTTTGTTTGGGGTAGATCGGCCATTAGCGTAGTTCAAAAATATTGACATTGTTGTCGGATGCGGTTTGAGTCAGAAGAACTCTGCGTAGTTGCATTGGAGAAGTAAGATTGCTAGTTATTTATTCTGAGGCAAGTCTTTGATCTAGCATGCAACCAGATGTTCGAAAGTCTATCATTATGATTTCTACTTCATAAGCCATCCTGGTTACACGGGTTTGTACCATGAAGCCGCCTAATCAAATATTGCAAGTGGGTGAAGCCACGTAACGGTTGATAACCGAGTAATGGTTATAGAGGTATATATTTCAAACTTGTTACATTTGAATGTACTAGGTGAATTTGCATAGCGCGACCAATAACATATGAACACTTCATACCCATCCACGATAGGATCAGTATAACGCAACCAACACCGAACCAAACATCACACTACACTTGCGGTTGTATCTCTCATTGGATGACCTGATTTCAACTACCATTACTTTCACAATATCTTCCTCTTCTGTAACTACAACTAGAGTATGAGTGTTCAAGGTCTGCCCGAGTTGGCACAGACCTGATCAATTTTGCCGAAAGAATGAATTCCAGGTGTATAACTAGTTTGAAACTTTAATTTAGGTGTGAACGATGCCACGATAGATATCGATCGGTATTAGTTCATAAGATCGTAGTCACTAATTCGAAAACATAATCTTAACAACCTGAAGAGTAGGAAAACGACATCAATTGTTGACAAACGCAATCCAATAAACTATTTGTTTACATAGTCTTTCACCTTTTATCACAGAAATACAAAAAGCATACAACAAATGATACTAGTGTGCTATCGATCGTGGGAACTTTTGGCATCTTGATTTTCAAATGAACTTCAAAAAGAGTTTGACTCAACCGTGAAGATAATTTCTAGAGCATAAGTCCTCTGCTTTTGCTATCGCTGGGGAAATTTTGCTATAGATTTATAATATCTCATCATTGTATAGGGCCAAGTTTTCGACCCTAACAAATTTTCAGCGCACCAAACATTTTATTCAGCAGAGTTTTCCAGGAAAAATTTCTTCTTCTACAAACATGAATTGGCATGCTTAAGCTCGCAATACTAGGTATTGTATTGAGTATATATTATTATGTGGTGTTGTATGTGGACTTTTCCACTCTCAGGTTTGACAATCTCGTGCAAATTGATCTTTCGAATCATTTTTTGAAAGGTTCTCCCAAGTCTTCGTCGAACTCGTATGTTGATTTTAGGTATCCAGAACGAAACCGTGATCAAATAGGTAAAGAGAATGCTACTTTGGTAATGTTGGTGAGAAATCGCGAGTTGGCGGGTGCGCTAGAGTCAATTAGATCGCTAGAAGATCGATTCAATAAGAATTACCATTACCCCTGGATATTCTTCAATGATGAGCCATTCACCGATGAGTTTATTGAGAAAACTACCCTTTTCGCTAGCTCGAAAACCTTTTATGAAATCATCCCAAGCCGTGATTGGAATATGCCCCGGTTTCTCAACAAGACTAAAGTAGACGAAGCCATTGAGAGCGCAGTTGCTAACAATGTCATCTACGGAGACTCCAAATCGTACCGAAACATGTGCCATTACAATTCGGGCTATTTCTACAAACAGAAAATTTTGGCCAATTATGATTGGTACTTTCGAGTCGAACCCAATGTCGAATATCTTTGTGATTTTCAATATGATCCGTTCCAGTTGTTGCGACAAAACAACAAGATTTATGGATTTGTCATTGCGATCCACGAATACGAGAACACTATCCCCACATTGTGGGATACCGTCGAGAAATTTATGGAAGCTTACCCTGAGTTGATCCACGAAAATAACTCATTAGAATTCATCACCTCGGTGGACGATTTAAATTTGTGGGCCACTTCTGACAAATCAAACAGTTCTTATAACTTGTGCCACTTTTGGTCCAACTTTGAAATCGCCAATTTGAATTTCTTTCGATCAAAGGCTTATAACACTTACTTCGACTTTTTGGATAGAACCGGTGGGTTTTACTACGAACGTTGGGGTGACGCGCCAGTGCATTCAATCGGGTTGAATATTCTCGCTGACAAGAATCAAATTCATCATTTCGAAGATTTGGGATACTATCATGCTCCGTTCATGGCTTGTCCGACTTCTGATGAAGTTCTCGCGTCGAAAAGATGCATTTGCAAAGCTGACTCGGGTAAACACAGGGTGGAAACTCCGATTGACATCAAATTTTTTTCCTGTTTGCCCAGATGGTGGAGATATGGCGGTGGGAAGCGCTTTTTGAATGAAATTGACTATAATTTTGATATCTGACGACGAAAACCGTATCCAACTTGTGTTAAGGAATCCAGCTGAAACTTCTGTTTCGAGCTTTCGCTTGGTATGTATCTATTCTTGTGTGGCGGTATTATATCTAATGATGATCAAATACTTCAATCTTATCTACATTATTTGAATGGGGTACACTTGTGTACTTTTTGAAACACTAGGTTTAACTGATTGATATTTATCTGCCCACACTTGTTATCTTTGTTACTAACTTACAGATCAGACTAATCGCTTTGACAGCATTTTCAGTGAGAACACGTAAAGACGAATCCAATCTAAATTCGTGGTTTTTTTGAATTGAGCACACTCGCTAGATAGTCTCAGGTACTGCGATAAGCAGAATCTCGTAGTAGATATAGTATTTCAGCGAATTGAATGAAACATCCCAATGATCATGTCGTAGTAGTGTATACAGCTGAACTCATCTGCTCGCATCGCATAAAATTTTCAGATTCCTGTGGTAGCACACGGAGAATACAACAGGTATAACATAATAAGAATGGCTAGAGGGGTGTTGAAAACACAATTGAAACATCAGCAATTGGTTTCTGCTATTGACAAATCAAAATCTAAACCTGTAACTCAAAAAACCGACAAGGAAGACGTAATCGAAGAGGAGATAATAGAGAAGCCTGTCAAAAAAACCACCAAGGACTATAAGAAATCGAAGAAAGAAAAGACGGCAGATCCCGATGCTTATCAGAGTAAGTCTTTGTCCAAAAAAGAGCAAAGAAAATTGAAGAGAGAACTCAAGAAAGACGATGTTGAGGCACACGAACACGATGAAGAGGTGCAAACAGGGGACGCCGTTGCTGAGGTGGCCAATGAAGAAGAAGAAGAAGAAGAAGAAGAAGAAGAAGAAGAAGAAGAAATTGATTTCAAGAAACTAGCTGAGAGTGATAGTGAAAGTGACATCGACGATGATGACGACAAAGATCTGGAAGACGACGATGAGGAAGATGAAGATGTTGATGACGTCGAGCAAGAAGAAGAGTCAGATGAGGAAGACGTACCATTATCTGACGTTGAACTTGATGATGATGCTGATGTAGTACCATTCACCAAATTAACTATCAACAATACAGCGGCATTGAGAGAGTCACTCGCCAGAATCGAGTTACCATGGTCCAAGCACATGTTCACTGAGCATCAATCGATTGTTAGCGATGAGCCCACAGAGATTGGAATCAAAGATATCTACGACGATACTGAAAGAGAGTTGGCTTTCTATAAACAAGGGTTGGATGCAGTCAAACAAGCTAGAACCACCTTGTTGAAATTGAAAGTGCCATTTGCCAGACCAATGGACTACTTTGCGGAAATGGTGAAGTCGGACGAACACATGGACAAGTTGAAGAGCAAATTATTGAGTGAAGCTGCGAACAAAAAGGCCAGTGAAGAATCTAAGAAGCAAAGATCATTGAAGAAGTTTGGTAAACAGGTTCAACACGCTACATTACAAGAAAGAGCCAAGCAAAAGAAAGAAACTATGGAAAAAATCAATAGTTTGAAGAAGAAGAGAGGTTCTTCTGCCTTATCGAATGAGGACGATTTCCAAATTGCTTTGGAAGAAGCCACGAAGGAAAACGACAGACAAGATAACAGCAACAAGAGAAGGAAACCCAACTCGAAAAGATTGGGTAAAGATTCCAAGTATGGGTTCGGAGGCAAGAAAAGATTATCCAGAGAAAACGATAAGGATTCATCAGCCGATGTTTCGGGGTTCAATTCCAAGAAGATGAAAGGAAAGCAAGCCAGACCAGGCAAAAGCAAACGTTCAAGAAGAAATTGAACGAGCTCTCAAAAGTGAATTGAATCTCAAATCCACGCCACCCAGCACCTATTTGGTGTTGTTGCATCCATCCACTGCATCTACGCTTCTGTAAAAGAGGCTCCCATCTGTATTTTAGCTTCTAATATATCTACAAATTTTGCAATCGTTTAATTATATGTAGGATGAACTCGTGGATGCGATCGTATAGGATTTTTTCACTTTTGTTGTATTTGGTGAAAGTGTAGATCAGCACGAAATATGGTTAAAGAAGCTGAAAGGGAAAGGTTTGTCAAGGTATTCGATCAATTGGTTGAAGAGTTGACCGAGATTTTGATTTCTTACAAAATGCCACAAGAAGCCATCGAATGGTTTCAAAAGAACATGAACTACAATACACCCGGGGGTAAATTGAATCGAGGATTATCTGTGATCGATACGTATTGTATTCTAAACAACAAACAAGTATTGGACTTGTCTGACCAAGAATACAACAAAGTGGCTATATTAGGATGGTGCATTGAATTGTTACAGGCTTATTTTCTCGTGGCAGATGACATGATGGACCAATCTAAAACAAGAAGAGGTCAACCATGTTGGTATTTACAAGAGGGAGTTGGCAATATTGCAATTAATGACTCGTTCATGTTGGAAGGAGCCATATACGTGTTGTTGAAGAAACACTTTCGTCAAGACGCGTACTACGTTGACTTATTAGACTTGTTCCACGAAGTTACGTTCCAAACTGAATTAGGGCAATTGTTGGATTTGGTCACTGCTGACGAAGAGGTGGTTGACTTGAGCAAGTTTTCCCTCGCCAAGCACTCATTTATTGTGATTTTCAAAACTGCCTACTATTCATTCTACTTGCCTGTGGCGTTGTCGATGTTCATGACTGGTTTGACCAATGAGCAAGATTTGAAACAGGTGAGAGACATTTTGTTACCCTTGGGTGAGTATTTCCAAATTCAAGATGATTATTTGGATTGTTTCGGTACCCCTGACCAAATCGGCAAGATTGGCACTGATATCAAAGACAACAAGTGCTCGTGGGTGGTCAACCAAGCTTTGTTGAAGGCCAATCCTGAGCAAAGACAAGTGTTGGATAATAACTATGGTAAGAAGGACGACAAGTCGGAGCAAATTTGCAAGGATTTGTTCTCCGAATTGGAAATCGAACAAACTTACTTGGACTACGAAGAGTCGATTGTCAGTCAATTGAAACAGCAAATCGACGCTATCGATGAGTCGAGGGGGTTGAAGAAAGAGGTTTTGAGTGCATTTTTGGCCAAGGTGTATAGAAGATCTAAATAGAGTATAGATTCACAATAGACTAACCATACACGATTGATATAATAAGTTTTTATCAAGACCTACGATTCACTTTGGTTGACTTAATGTATATTAAATTGATGCTAATATTTGTATATGATGAGGTTTGGTTGCGCTCAGACGTTAACTCTGGCCAATTCTTCTCTACCTTCTTTGGTGTATAAGTATTCGTTGTAGTCTCTGGCTCTGGCCCAGACGTTCCAGACTACAATAGCTGGAATGATCACATACAAAGCTTGGTTCTTGGTTCTTCTGAAAGTGTTGAAGAAAGCATTGTATAATGCACCTTTGAAAGGTTTAGTTTGGTATGGGGAAACTGTGTAGGCGGTGATGTATTTTTGCTTTGGGCCTCCCATGTGACCCCACCATCCCATGTAAGCTTTTGGACCTTGTGTACCTCCCATTGTAGATGTTATTCAGAGGATATTTATACTGGTGAAACTGACAAGCTAATTTTCAATTTTTTGAGTAGCTGAGAGTTGACAATTTCCCACCCGTAATTGGTTGAAATATATGCAGGATACTGGAAAGATGGTTCACCAGTGATAGACTCTAGAAACTAAGGGTGTCCATGATTGAGTGCATTTAGTCAATATACGTTTCATAAGTTGAAGCTGTAACAAAATGAGAGATAACTTAATTCGTTATTTTGCGTGCTTTTTCATGAGATCGATAATGTGTTGCGCTGGTGGGTGAGAAGAGGTCAAGTCTAGCTTAACCTGGAAAACTTCAAGTATCTACTACCTTGTTACAGGCTTTTATGGAGTCCATGTCTTTTTGTTGGCGCCCTAGAAGCAGCTACATCTAGCTAGTAGGCTGCGAAATAACACAATTCAATATAGTACACAAATGGGAAAACCAACGTTTGTGGAGATTGTGTTCGAGAATATAGATTAGGATGTATTTTGCGGGAGGTGTTCAAAGTATAACTTAGCAACGCATTGGGACTAAAGTGTGTACTCGAAATGATTACTGGCGATCGAAAATCGATTTGTGTAGTGAGTGACATCAGGGGCAGCAATTGGAGATGGTAACTACAATAGCGATTCATCTCAATTACGAACTGAGCAACAAGTGTGGGCATTTCTACTTACTCAAAATTGTAACTTCTGTTTCCTGAACATGCATTTACTTAGCGAGTTTTGAAGACGAATCAACTATTACCAAATCTAGGTCCGCGACTCACGCCGAGAACAGAACTGAACGTTATCTAGAGTATTACACGTTGACACTGTATTTTGGTGATATTCTGAGGCACTAACGTTAACTACTTTACCTCATACTCTTTAATTCGTCATTTGAGTTTATATTTGTACAATTTTTCATTGGCGATGAGTCCGTGCTTACTACGAGTTATTATCCATGATATGTTTATTAATGATATATCATATTCAACCATGTTGAATAGGAATATTAACTAGTTGATTTAATTTTGTAATCTTTTTTGAGCATTCAATCTTCCGATTTGTCTTTGGTTCAATCTCTTTGGTTTATCATCTTTGGCCTTTTCAATGTTGTCGGAATCTTCAATCAAAAATAATTCAATGTGAGATGGAGATGATTGGTAGGCGTTGATTCTACCATGGGCACGGTAAGTTCTTCTTCTTTGTTTTGGGGCTTGGTTAACTTGGATGTGCGAGATTTTCAAGTTAGTGGTGTCCAATCCTTTTTGTTCAGCGTTGGATTTGGCATTGACTAATAAGTCTTTGACAAAGTTGACTGACTTTACAGGCCATCTGGCTCTGGTGACACCGAATTCTTTACCTTGGGCTGTTCTACCAATGGAACCGTTGAATCTTCTCATAGGGATGGCTCTTTGATGGTCCAAAACTTGTTGTAAGTATTTTTCAGCTCTGTCCAATTTCCATCCTTTGATAGCTTGACAGGTTTCCCTGGTGTTCTTGTAAGAAACACGCAAGTAAGAACCTCTTGCGGAAGCAGACTTAGCTGGATTAGCAGGGGTAGCAGCGTATCTAACCATTGTGTGTTGAATATAATTAAACTGAACAAGATGAAAATTTTTAAACAAGCTGAAAAATGCGATTGACACTGTGTCATGTGATTACTCACGTGGAAATCATTTTCATCAAACCCTGAAATCTGAAAATGCGCCGTGAGGAAAAGTTGAATTTGTGACTGCGATTTTTGCGAAATTGTTTGGGGACAAACGAGTTGGTGGAGGGGTGGACTATGTTGGAACATATCGTAGAGTAATCAAGTACAAATCAAACAGATACATGTTTCACACCAGTCAGTACAGATATGATCGATTTGTACTGACAAAACTCCCGTAGACATCATCACAACCCCCACTTAATCACTGGTATAATGAACATCACACCGCCGCCAAGTATAATAGGGTCTAATTATATGTAGAAATGTGGTACTATTATTTTTTACGGCCGAGAAAATTCAATCTCCACTGATAAGGTTACTACAATGGTGGGGGAGGTATGGGCATTGGGAAATGGTTTCCGCTGTAAAGGTTGATCGTGGATTGGTAACACTTACCAAGAAAATTTTATAGCACCACACGGACCGTGTATCTACCTAATGATATGCACGATCGTGGAATAGTTTCTACTGTGTGAAGCTTATCCCAGTATGTGCCAAAGAATCATTTGTATCTTCACCATCTTTTGCATCAAATTCACCTTGGGCTCGAATTTTTTTTAATTCGAGCATTATCACTAAATGCATGCAAAAATGATGATGTTTTCAATTCAATCAGTGTTTGGTTATAAGCGCCTGGGTGTATATCATACATGCTACACAGTATATACTCACTCCTCTAATCTGTCACCAATTAATAAGATGAGCCAGTTGTATTTTGTAACACATTATTTGGTACATGAACCAAAGTTTCCAAACAATTCTGACAACAAAGAATATAAAGGATGGCGGTATACTTTCCTAGTTGTTTACTCTATCATTTGTTCCCAGCAACACGGTCTTGATTCACGTTGTTCATTCTTATTCTTTTGGGATTGATGGACGTGCGGTTACCGAAATTATCAGAATTACCAAAACATTGATTTTACAACCACCAGTGGTTTGGCGTGAACGGTTTACCAGAGCATCATGTCAGATTTAGATGACAACATGGACGTGTTGGACGACAACTTGATTGATTATGACGGGGCAAGCGACAAGTTGGACGATGCACTGGGGCTAGGTGGAGACGATAATAATCTAGTTTTAGATAATAGCCTACCATTGAATGATGACGATGCAAACAAGTCAGGCGACGAATTCTTGAACTTTGATAGCGACGACAAGAAGGATGCGTTTGATTTCGATAACGATGACTTTGCCAAGGCTGGGGAACTGACCAAATTGGATGGGAAGATTGATGACCTCGATTTCAAAGATAACGACAGACACGATGACGAGTTTCAACCAAAATTGGACGACGACGATGACGAGGAAGAGAGCGGCAACGAAAGCGATTTGGACATTAAGTCAAAGAATGACGATAACGACAGTGACGATGACGATGACGAAATGTCGGGAGGGGATAATGATATCAAAAGCTTGAATGACTCGTTTGTCGAAGACGATGAAGTAGTAAAACGATCGAAAAAAAATAGAATTGACGACGACGATGCCAAGTCTGAAAAGCCAGCCGATAGCTCCCTCGAAGACGACTCGAAAAAGAGCAAAAAAAATACCAAAGTGGACGACGAACCACAAATTAAAATGGAAGCGAACTCACCAGCACTCTCGGTCGACGAAATAGATGAAGATGCCTACGACCCAAATACCCATTCAGCGCAAACCCATGCGATTGTGATTCCATCCTACGCGTCTTGGTTTAATATGAAGAAGATCCACAAGATTGAAACTGAAAGCTTGCCGGAGTTTTTCCAAAATAAACTACCATCCAAATCACCAAAGATATACCTAAATTATAGAAATTTCATGATCAATTCCTACAGATTGAACCCAAATGAGTTTTTGACATTAACCTCAATCAGAAGAAACTTGGTGGGGGATGTGGGAACATTGATGAGAGTCCATCGATTTTTGAACAAGTGGGGATTGATCAACTATCAAGTGAAACCTCAATTCAAACCAGGGTACTCGATCGAGAAGTTACCAAATGGCGACAGCGTTGGCTTGCCATACACAGGAGACTACCATATCAAATACGATAACCCAAGAGGCTTATTCCCATTTGAACTGTACAAAATCAATTCCGACAAACTAGATTTGCAAAAAATCAAGCAATTGCTTAAGGAGAATGAAATACTGATCACCCAAAACGAATTCATCAACTCTAACGATAACGACACCAACAATGCCAATAGCAAGAACAACTACCATCATGGACACGATAACCAGTCAAATGATAATAACAAACGACAACTCGAAGAGTCTTTTGAAAGTGTTTTATCTAAGAAACAAAAATCGTGGTCGGAGGACCAATTGGTCAAACTAATCTCAAGTGTCAAGGAGTTCAAAAATGATTGGTATAAAGTCTCTGAGATTGTTGGCAAAACCCCTCAAGAATGTATATTACAATTTCTACAAATTCCAATCGAGGATAAATTTAATATTGCGAATAAGGACGACAAGATATTGCAATTGTTGAAATGCTCCACAAACTTCCCGCTAGCGGGTGTTGACAATCCTGTTTTAAGTACATTGGCGTTCGTTTCTCAATTAATTGACTCAGACGTGGCTAAGGCTGCCAGTCTACGAGCATCAAAAGTTATGGATGAGGTAATAGAGAAGAAAGTGGAGAGTTCGAAGCACAACGAGGACAAAAAAAAGGTGGAAGACCCCAAAGTTGTCAAGAAGGAGAACAATGAAGACGAAGCTAAGAAAACCGAGACTGATAACGCGAATACTGAGAGGATAGACATTGACACCGAGATGACTGAAGCAAACGGTGAGAAAAATGCAGATGAATCTAGTGATGCTAACGAGTCATCAGCTGAAAACTCGAAATCTACAGGGGATGTGACTAAAGACGCAATAATAAACTCTCTTGGTATACTAGGAGCTAGGTCGCATCTATTTGCAACTTACGAAGAGCGTGAGATGAACAATCTTAGCTCGACGATTGTAAACCATCAATTATCCAAGATCGACTTGAAGTTGGCAAAAGTCGACGAGTTGGAGAAGATTTACGAACGCGAAAGAAAGAATTTGATCAAACAACAAGAGGAAGTATTTCTCGATAGGCTAGCACTAGCGAAATCAACCATAGGTATTACCAAAAAGCTTGATGATGCCATTGCCATGATCGAAAACTTAGGCGAAAGCGAGAACGAAGTCAACGCGAAAGCTATATCCGAGTTGTTGGGAGACGCAAAGACGTTGTTATTCAAACCAACTAAACAACGTTTAGCTCAAATCAATAACAAAAATGGGGACACCTCCGAGCAGACTAAAACTCCAGCGGAAAGTTCTGGAGAGAACGAGCCTTTGAATGATGAGGAAGACGAAAGTCTCAAACCATTATCCATTAAGCAACCGCAAGCATTTCAAATTTGGGCTCCTTGAACGGCATTGATTACTTGACACGAGGAAACAAGTCGCCTAACATACATTATAGAATTAATCTACCATCAAATGTATCATATGTATCAATATATACAATGTACGTATTGTTTAAGTATGCTAATTCTTAAGAGTTTGTCATTCGAAGTACATTCATGGTCGTAACAATCCAGTATCAACCAATTTCTGGTAGACCTCCGCATCCACATACTTTTGTAAATTAGGCTCACCAGATAAACCTTTTCGTCTTCTCGTTTTCATCACGAAATCACGAGCCAATGACTCTGTGGGAACAGGCTTGAGTAAAGGCAAAGGGCAATCTCTATCTAGTGGGTCACCTGGAACAACCTCCCAGTTGCTGAACGAAAGGAAACACATGGCCTGTCCTTGTGTTCTCAATCGAATGTCTGTTTCTAGACCGAAAGATTCTATAACTGGAACGTAGCCATCAACATGATATAACGGAGTGCCTGGAATTTCGTATTGGTCAGAAACATATCCTCTTCTTGAGCTTAGTAACTTTGATATAGCCAGGATTGCTTTGACTGAACAGGTTACATTAATCTGGTATATTGGTTCCAATAATCGTGGCGTTGCAGTTAAGAAGCCTGTGTAACAGGCTTTTCGAGTCATGGGAATAAGTTGTGCACCACTTCTCTGTACTTCCGAACCACTGATTACAGCGTCAAGAATCTTGAACTTTGTGTCTCTGATGGGTTCATCACATAGCGGACCTTCGCTAACACTCCACTTGAAGCCTAACGAAACCGAATCTTTTAACGAGTATAATAGCTTCTTGTCGGTTTCTGCTTCTAGGGTATCGTCTAAGAATAGGGTCGGGAATTGTAAATCATCTGGTCCAAAGCACCACATAGACCTTGCAGCTAATGCATCCCAACCGAATTCGTTTCTAAGAATTTTAGAAGTTTTTTTGATAGGTTGGCTCAAATCAATTCTCCCAGCTTGAATGGCTACACCAAGTTTGTGGTCATTCACAGGTTCAGCAATGATTGAGATCAGATTATGGCCGTTCGGAGACATTGACTCAATTTTCGTCATCGACATTTCCAGGCAAGTTTCACTGAATTTAGTCATCGGATCGCTCACCTTGATTTCGAGATCGTCGGTAAAGTAGATTCTTAAATCATGCAAAACACAATCTAGGTATAATTCGCCTGGAGCTAGCACAATATGTTCACCACTTTCTTCCACCTTTATCACAGACGCTAAATACGCTTTGTTTACCTTTCGTAGGCCCGCTAACAATTTTGGTAATTCTGAAGGTTTGGCGGGTTCGATAGCTACCTTGAATACCGAGTCATAGGAATAATCTGGAACTTTAAACGGAGACGTTTTCGTGTCATCGGGTAGAACAATTGTTGCACCTTTAGATATAATCGAATCGATACCACTTGCCAACACAAGCTGACCCTCGGTCGCTTCTGATAACGGGATGTTATACCTGCCACTGGGTAGAAATATATGATCAATCATTTCAATTTTATAGTCGTCCTCATTCTCAGAAAACGTTTGTCCCAAAATCTTAACCTTATTACCAACCACAAGACTTCCTTTTAGTATTCGTATCAATGAATAGAATGTTGCACCGTCAGCCGACTCTATGAGTTTTATTATCTTTGCGAGTAATGGCGAGTCGTTCGTCGTTGTTTGATGAGTGTTTGGAGAAGGTACCCACTCGCTTATGGAATCTATAAGTCCATGACAGCCAATGAAAATAGTTTGGAATATGGTTCTCAAAAGGCACTTTATATCCTTTTTGTACTCCGACTTTGGCAAAGTAATTCCAAATTCCAACCATAAGAGCTCTGGTAGCGTTTTCGTTTTAGGATCATAAGTCAACGTGTGCATTATTGTCTTATAGATCGGATTTAAAACAAATTCCACAAACGTATGGGAATATTTTGATTCTGATGCAACGGTGAAGGTGTTTTTTTCTTTATTGTAATAGTTATCGCCCCATAATCTTTGGCTAAATTCGTGTTGATCGATATCGCTTTCATGAGCATGGAAATACATTTTTGTGAAACTAGACAATGTAAAAACAAACTCGTAGTACGAAGATGCAAAAATGACGTTGTTGTTGATTGGTGATAGTGTTCTTTCGTGCGTATAGCTTGCGATATATTCGTTTTTCTCAATGGCATCGTTTGTTTCGTCGACAATGTACTTCAACTTGTAGTAGCAGTCTAACGGGGGAAGCTCCAATTCCATTATTAGTCTATCCATTTTGTTTAACACAATGGTTATGGGCAAGTTGAGTTTGATCGCTTGAGTTAATAGCTTTCTATCAAAAATTGTCAATCCCTCGACGCAGTCCAAAACTAACACAATTCCATCTATGCCTTCCATTGCGGCAATTGATTCATCTTTGAAGTTACTGTGACCAGGACAGTCTATTATATTCAATACAAAAGATTTATCTTGGGTGTCAGGCAACATTAGCGTGATAGGTGACAATTTTATTGACATTTCACGGTCTCTTTCCAATCTGTGATTGTCGGTGAACCTTATCGGTATCAAGTTCTTGTCTCTTGCCTTATTCGAAATCGATGGATGTGTCTGCAATACAAGCAAATCAACAAGTGATGTCTTACCCGAATGTAAATTTCCAACTATAGCGATGTTTCGTATTCGTTCAGGTAATGTTTTCATGATATCAAGCATATACTTTCGATCATACACCACTTTTGGGAAATTGTCAAACTCACCTGCTTTGGAAACCTCTCCATTAGCGTACTCAATCTTCATACTTTTCACCAGCGTACCCTCTATGACTGGAAGTTCACTGTCATCTTCAACAGGAGCACTAATTATCGGCTCTATCTTCACAACATCGGCGCTGGGGACCAACGACGACTCGGTGACATTATCGACGTTAGCAGTTCCATTTTCAGCATTATCGACGCTGTTTGACTTTCCATCAACTGATTCAGCATCCGAATCTAATGGATCTCCAATTAGGTTACCAAACTCATCATATATATCCTCGTCCATGTCAATCGATAACGAACTGTCAAACAAACCATTGAATCATGTTGACATTGATGGCCATCGAGATTTCTGTGTACAGTACGAGAATTGGGATGGTCTATACGTTTATTATTTTCATTGTTATAATACAAAGATACTATCTATTCAGGGTGTATGCTGAGTTTCTGAGTGACAATAGGTGTAGTATCGAGTGGTGTTACCAGAATCAATTTAATGTTTGGTATTTACGCAACTCAGTGAGAAGCGACTGGAGCTGAACATCAGACACTTTATTGTTTAGACTGGGCACTAGCGATTTAGCTTCTTCGGCATCTTCACACTCCAAGGTTCCTAGTTGTGCCAATTCAAATGGATGTAAAGCCTCTGTGGCGGACGAACCAAAATCGTTCAATAACTTCTCCACGGTTTCTGTCGACGATGAGTTTTTGAACCTGGCGAAATTACTCAAGTAGTTTAAGGTTTTGTGCATGATCTCGTTGGAACTAGGACCAGCTAATTCCATATTCGCCATTTCATCTTCTTTCTCATTCTCTTCGTCGTCCATCTCGAATTCTCGAGTTTTGTTGTTCTTGTTCCTACGCTCTTTCAACGCAGCTCTAATCAAAAGTCTAGCCTCTGATAAATTCAAGGCAATCAATTGTTCCTCTGTTCCCTCATTGGTTATTTGTTTCAATTGAAACTCAGGTCCCAATTTTAACGTCGCTACATTCTCTTCATCGTCGATATTCTGGGTGGTTGGTTTTCTTCTTCTAACACCTAAAGCACTGGTACTGACATTCATATTCAGGTAATCTCTGTCTTAACACGTCCTCCTCGATCTAATAGACTAAAGCAAAACAACTCTTTCAACTAGAACAATTGCATACTTAAAAACGAAGAAAAAATTGGTAGCATTCACACGACTTCTACAGGTACGGACAATCAGATTAGTATTTGATGTAGAGCTATACAAGAAGGTAACTAGTGGGATTGGTCAGTGGTGGCCTGAGCTCTAGAAGCAGAGTCGTTGACAAAGGGGTGTTTCAACGCTTCCTGTGGGGTTAATCTCTCAAGCGGATTGAGACTGAGGACTTTTGATAAAAAATCAATCAACAACAATCGTTCGTGACATTCCTTTTCAATCATGAAGCTAGTCATTTTTTTCGATGGTAGTTTGTAATTCAAGATTATGTCTTTCAATGATCGGTGTTTGTAATAATTTTTATTGGGTTGTTCTTTCTTCAAATTCTCTTCTTTCCCCTTGGTGTTTGCTAAGAATTCAGTGTATTCCTCGTAAGTTTTGATTTTGTAGATGGGCTTCCCATCGGGGTTGGTCAACCCTGATTTTTTGAAAAAATTCAACGAGTTCCTACCCACCTCAATCATATGTCTTGGAGGACTACCCAACATGTCAACAATCTTCCAAATTTGATTATACTCAGAAGTTCCTGGGAACATGGGTAGTCCCAAAAATAACTCTCCCACAATACATCCCAATGACCACATATCAATCGACTCGGTGTAATGCAAACCCAAAATTACTTCGGGCGAACGATAGAATCGTGATTGAATATATGTATATATGGTTTGTCTGGTGAAGCACGCAGAACCAAAGTCAATCACTTTGATATCAGGTTTGTCTGGTTGACACAACAAGATGTTTTCTGGTTTCAAATCACAATGTATCATTTGAAAGCCTTTCAATTCAGCCATTGCCCCGAGCAATTGACGGGTTAGTAATTTGACCAACTTCATGTTCAAGCCCAGGAATTGATTTTGTTTAATCAACTCGTACAAGTTCGATGCCAACTGCTCGAACACTAAACACAAATGTTCTTTATGCATAAATGTATCGATCAATCGAATAAAATGCTTGCCGTCACTGTTGTTATTCAAGAACTCCAACAAACGAACTTCGGTTAAAGATTGGTTCATGTAAGCCGGTTTTGACTTGATTACCTTCACGGCGCACATTGATTGGTTTGCAAGATTTTGACACTTGACAACCTGACCAAAAGTCCCCGAACCTAATAAATCTAGCACAATGTACTTTCTTCCCTCTTCGGTACCCAAAATGTCATTTACATACAAGATATAGTCTGAGTCTTCGTTGTCGAATCCATTGTTGAATTTGGGCTCCGAAGGTTTGGTTAGCACTCGTTTTGGGTTGGTTGATTTTGAGTACTGAAATTTTCTGGGTTGGCAGATACCATAGGATTCAGTTAAATATATGGACAATGCATTCACAGGTGAGATATGCATTGAGTTGACAGAGCATCGTCTGTATTTGGGTTGCTTATGCACTTTGGGTTTCAAGTCCAATTTCGAGTAGACCTTTTGAATTTTGGGTGCCGGTTTCCTTCTATTAGTTAACTTGATTGATTGAAGGTTCTGCTGGTACTGTTGGTACTGAACAATCGATGCCGATCTACCAACTTTTCCTGGCATATGTTGGCTGTAGTAATTGCGGCCATCTTGGTTTAGCTGCTGTTGGTAGTTGCCCACAGCTATTGACGATCTTCGGTTGTTCAAGCCGCCTAGTTGTGGGTTCTGTAGATATTGAGGTGGATAATTAGTTGAATTTTGGTAGGTGTTGTAATTATCGAACGAGGTTCCGTCAACAGCAGTAGACATTCTTCGATCGTTGTTGCCTAGCGATACTTCCTGGTTGGTATAGTATTGGTTGAATGGGTTGTCCACACGTGTGGGTGGGTGGATATATGGTGGGACTATCGATTGCCGCCTGTCCTCATACTCGTACGTCGTCGGGAGTTGATTGGCGAACGATAGTCTTTTCTGAAGGTGTTGCTGCTGCAACAATGGTATAGTTGGTGCTTGACCCTTGGTTGGGGACTGTGATAGGTTTGGTGATAGCTGGCCTCCAGTTTGGGTTGTGGGTGAGTACCAAGGGTTCCTAAATCCAGATATTGATCCCCCGCTCATTGGTGGTGGCGGTTGTTGTTGTTGCTGTTGTAGTTGCAGCAGATGTGGTAGTTGTTGTGATCCATCGAGCTGGCTCTCCTGGCTGCCTGGGGTGTAGCTATTTAATCCTTGCGGTGGAGGTAGGTGCCAGTTCCCGCCTATGGAATTGTGCCGGTAGTTGTTATAATTGTACGACATTTGACTTCAAAGTTGCATCTGAACTTGGTTTGGTGGCGGCAGGAGCAGTTGTGTCGAATCTAATACTCGTTCAATAACCAAATAGCAGCAATTGTCCTGGTGGTGAATTTTATGGTGACTCCTCAGATTAATTTGTGAACGAAACCACTCCTTCATATTAAATTTTAGAGTGTAAATTGCCAGGACCTGAAATTTTGGTGATGGTGTAGAGATAGTGGAGGTATGGGTGTAGATACAAGGTATTAATGTACATTGGATATCTAACTACAAGTTAGATTCATGTATAGTCCCCCCCAAAAAATTGGGTTCGTCAAAGAAGTTTCTTTTGGACGACAGGATATACATGAACAGGGACGATTATATTTACAAAATGGAATCCGAATCTAGTGCTGAGTGGGGTGAATGGGGTCGTAATTTCGTGGTTCATTATGCGGGAGCCAATCGAGGTTGTTCTTCTGGGTAAGCGGGTGCCATTTGCGGCTGGGCAAATACTCGTTGCATCATCATACCAACACCTTCAAACACTCCTAACAAACAGGCACAGATAATGGCGTTATTTCTGGTGTGTCTCCATCCCCCTCGGATGGCAAGAGCACCACCTGTGAAGAAACCTCCGATAACGGCGTTCCAAGGGTCTTCTCTTTTTCTAATCGCTTTGACAGAACAGTCAAAGAACGAGAATAAACCACCCCACACACCAAAGTTACCACCCACAACAGGGGCTCTGGCTTTAATCGCAGACATGGCTCCGTACCCTCTTTCCCCATAGGGCGAGTTACGGAACCCTTTGATACCATGCCACACACAACCACCAATGACACCCATCGAAAACGCACCCCCGAAATCACTCAATATAACAATGGGACATGGATCCCTAGTATGATCGGCCGACATGTCTCTCTATTATGCTGCTACCTAGTAAAACACTTGTTCAATGTTGGTGAAATCGATAGGCAAATATTTTCAAAATTTTTCAAAGCGATATCGATTTTCGGTCGTGTGTAACTGGATTTTTCTTATATTATACATCGTATTTGCTCTATAAACTAACCTTCAGAACCTAATTTGGAGCTCTTTCACCTCGGACGACCGTCGAGGACGTAGCGTGGACTCATCGTCTGCGTTAGAAAATGAATCTCGTGCTTTGTGGTGTAGGGCATCGTAGTCGAGACTGTCGTGAATGGGATCGTCTTTAGCCACAACCATGGGCGAATTCGTCACTGTTGGAGTTTGGTTGTGGGTCCCAATCTCCATCGTATCCAACTCAACGTAATCAGTATCAATCTGGGGACCCGTGAAAGTGGTTTTGCCCCACGCCTTGTAGCCAATGGTTGCAAAAGTAGCGAAAGTGGAAAATACCACAATTGCCCAATTCATGGTGTACCAAGTAAGATTCTTGATAACTGGTGGTAAACTAAGGATAATCAATGAAACGGCGATCCACAGCACCGCCAACCCATTCACAATCCAGCCAAACTTGCGTAAACGGAACACCCCCCCTTTGATTTTCTGGCGCTTGTTCAACATGGAACAGAAAATGGGGATCCCATTGGCGAACGCCAACGAGATCACCGATGCCCCCATAAATGCATTGAATGCAGACGCCGATACCAAAGACAACAACGAGATCACCCCAATCATGGTCATCGACAAGAACAAGGCATTTTTGGGAATTCGGTACTCATTCTCAGAATTGACCTCGACAAACTTCTCGGGGAATGGTAAGGCACCATCACGAGCTAGGGCATAGGTGGTTCTCGAAGCCGTGGTTAGACTTCCAATCGCCTGGAATAGCACTGTGCCCACCAAAAGTATCACCAACAAAATCGAGATGATATACGACTCGGTGGCAATCTTGAACACGAGCTGAATCGGCATGATCTCGGGCACCCCGTCGAGCAAGTGTTTCATGTCGGGCAAAATGGTCAAGATTGGTAATATAAACATCAACCCCACCATGGTTGCCATCAAAATGGCACTGATAGCCCCCTTGGGCAAGTTTTTCTCGGGGTTCTTCACTTCGTCGCTGATGGAAAAGATCATACCGTACCCCGTCAACGTAAACGACCCACTCTGGAACCCAATAATGAATGCCAAAGCATCGGGCCAGCCACTGCGGCTATTATCGAAGTGGGTCAAAATCTCTTCGATCGAGTTGGTTTCCTTAGTGAAGATGATCAACAAGATCCCAATGGCGATCACAGTCACGATGGTCCACAATATACACAAGCGGTTGATTCGAGGTAAGTGTCGGGTGAACATGTAGTTGACGAAACCGGAGAAGGTCAAGATTAGGAAAAATACCCCCAACACCCAAAACTCATCTTCTTTGTAGGTGATATCTTTTAATCCCAATACTGAGAGTATAAATTGCGAGCCAGCAAACATGATACTCACGGCGTAGGTCCAGTTCCCCACCAACAAAAACCAGCCCGTCATCCAGCTCGTCACCAATGCGTACCGTTCGTTGGCGAGAATGGCGCTGAAATGGTAGACACCACCAGCAGTGGGGTATTTGGAGATGATCTCACTCAAACTCAACACCACACATATTGAGAAAAACGCCACTATGACCCAGCCATAAAGCATGGTGACGTTACCGCCGTCTATCAACGATATCCAGAGCGTCGATGAGATACCAAAGGGAACCCCCATGACTGTGAACCCCAACCCAATAACCGACGTTACTGTCAACTTCCTCTCCAAATCTTGTTTATATTTAAAATGCTCGACCCGTTCTTCCTCATCGTCGTCCTCCAAGATTGTATTAATCAACCGGCCTGGTCGCGAACTGGCAAATTCATGGGTAAAATCTCGCGTACTGGCAAGAGTGTTGCTGGTAAAACCAAGGGTCTGGGTTGTTATTCGTTGAAAGTAAGACTCTGCACCGTCATCTTGAGCCATTGGACCACCTCCACTTATCTTTGGCAATCGTCCGAAGAAAGGTTTTCTCCAAGCCCATGATTTTCCATTGCGACCGTCAAAATTTTGCAGCTACATTTGGCACACTATGCGAACCGGACCTTCAGCAGGCTTTGAATGAAGCAGTGAAGGCAACAATATTATATTACTATTACTATTAGTGTGCTAAAAATCAAAGTCGCTATCATTGTCGTGGGTCGCGGCTTCTTCTTGTTCGACCTTGTACACGGGAAGACTGATACTCTCGCCGGTTTTCACGTAGATGCTGCCAATGTTTAGCACGTCTTTGAGTAAGCCGCCAACTGGTTTGAACTTCTCGTCTACGAGGTACGACACCACGTCGTGGATGTTTTGTAGAAGGTCCAGCTCGGGCCAGTTGGTGTAACCCACCTTCACCGAGATGCAATTGCCATTCGCGGGTGGTATGAAACTGGTATTGCCTACGATTGATTTGATTTGCGAGTAGACGTATTTGGAGTCGCATCGGTTATCTTTTAGCTTGGTCGACTTCTTGCCCACCGTGAGCACGGCGTCTGCACTGGGCATCGCCATTTGCACCATGAATGGTAATTTTTTATTCTTGATGTAGAATTGGCCCCCCAAGATGTTGGGCAAGAACTTGTAAACCCGGACATCAGCAATGATTATATCAAACTCTTTGAAACTCTTGTACAATTTCTTGGGGTCCTTGGCGATCCCTTTCAATCGTTTCAAACTGTAGATTTGGTTGAATGTATCTTCGGTGGGTGCATCTTTCTTAGTCAACTCCTCTCGATAGTCAGTGGACGGGTCTTTGGTGATTAGTAGTATTGATTTGTTAGTGATCTGGTCTAGTTTGTTGGTCAAGGGGATTATTCGGGGGGTATGCGTTTTGGTTTTATTTACGACAACCTTGGAGTTTATCACGACGAATACAGGGCTCGCATCACCGCCATTCTCAAGATTTGTGTATGACTTCAATGTCCGTAGTGACTTTTTGCCTGTCTTGTAAGAATCACTCCCTAGTATAAATGTAGATGCCATTATGGTTGGTGATGGCATCTCCCTCGTAGCCATAATGAGATGGGATGAGCGCGACATTTGATTATTGGTGTGCGACATATTTCCATCAATCAATCAATCGTTATGATGATTTGAACATATGCGGATGGCTATCAGCTAATAATCGTCTTCTTCTTCTTCTTCTTCTTCTTCTACTTGAGATAGACGTTTGAAGAATTGGTATTGTAAAGTTTAATTTGCGTGTGAGAGCTGGGCTCTCGTTGTAGCACGTTTGCGAGTATGATTTTAGTTTGACCTACTTGTGGTTGTCAAGCTTACAAGACAATGATCTCGATACTTTAAAGTTCAAGTTGGTAGGAAAGTAAGCTGAGATTAATCAATAAAGCGCTTGGACCAAGCTCCATCGGTACTGATTCAGATTAATCATCAGACTTCTTCTTTCATTTTCTGACAACTCTAGAGCTGCGACTTTGCTTAGCCATGCCTACATGATTCACATTCCTTGTTTTATTAGTGTTATTTCGAATAACAAATATGTAAAATCGTTGATTTGGTGGGTATTACCATACCTCAATTTTAATCGCCTCTTAAGGCTCGAATCACCGCCTGTCTTCTCATCATGTGTTTAGTCCACTTGTACACCTCGGGAAATTCGTTCTTTAGGTTAATACCAATTCTATCAACAACATTGTTCCAAGGAACAAACGATAAATCGGCCACCGTGGCTCTGTCCCCAATGAGCCATACCGGGTAGTCAAAGTATCTCGATTGTGATAAAGGCGTGGTCCCGGCTGAGTATGCAGCGGCGTTATCGACATCCAAATCCATAATCAATGCTTCTCTTCTTTCTGCCAATGCCATTTCCAACACTCCGTACACCCGTCTGACCTCGTCGGTGTATCGTTCAACGGCACTGGGAACGGGGCAACTGTGAAAGTATCTGAAATGTAAGGCCTGGCCAATCATGGGCGCATGGCCCGAAGTCTGGAAAAATAACCAACTAGCAATTTGTGACTGTTCAATCAAGTTGTCGGACCATAACGAGCATTCACCATTTTCCTTCAAGTATTTGGACACAAGATACAAGATGATAGCCCCTGATTCCCAGATGGAAGTGTTTTCGTTCTGGTGGTCAATCAAGGCTGGCACTCGTGCGTTGGGGTTTATTGTCACGAATTCAGGTGCTCGTTGTTCGCCATTATTGAAGTCCAAAAAAATGGTGTTGAAGTTCAAGTTCAACTCGGATAATATTATAGCTACTTTGAAACCGTTGGGTGCCGATCTGTGACTGAATAAAGTGTACCCTTCAGAAGGTTGGTTTTGGAAGAAATGGGTGATTCTCGATTGCGATTGTTGACTCGTGGCTTCGTTCTGTAATTGTTGTTGTAAAAGACTCAAGTTCACTTCATTCTGCTGCTGGTCACTGAGATTGACTTGTTTCAACCCAGCACTTAGGTTGGAAATGGGGTTTTGTTGGTTTGGATTTCGATTTTGTTGAACGTTACTATTTGACATGGTTTCTCTATCAATTCTATCGGGTTTTCGTGGGTGTGGCTGCAATTATCCTAGGGATGATAACAAGTGTGCGCTGTGTCTTGTGTTTATCTGTTTGTTAGCTTGTTCTAACGTCTGTTGTAGCTGGTTTGTTGATTGACTGGTAAATTTTTTCTACAAACAACCCACACAGGATTTTCGAAATTGGCCTTTGCAAATTCCGCCAGACACTGATAAGAGGCTAGCATCGCAAATAGTGCTTGAGACAAGTGGATGACGATTGATAAAGAAGACCATATAGCAGTGGTAGTCTGCGACACCCCAATAGAGTCTTTGTTGGACGTTTTTGGTGACTTTGGTGACAATTGTTCCGATTTGTTGATTGGTGGGGGGGTTGGGTTGAAGACGAAAAAGTACCAAGTATGCTACCAAGAAGATAATGATAAGAACAGGAAAGAAATGGAAGCAAATTTAGAGCAGTTGAAAGCGGGTATTGTTGCTCAAAGCGTGAAAGGGGTATTGTTCACAGGATCCCGCTCCGATTCTTTTGCAACCACCGTTTGGTGGATAAATTTGTTAGACGAGTTTATCAAAAATGTTGTATTTGAAAATGATTTGCCCATCATTGGGGTGTGTTTTGGGCACCAAATCCTAGCTAAGAACTTGGCTTCCAAGGTGGGCAGAAACTTGCCTCAAGTTGGATGGGAGTTGGGCTTGACTAATATTAATTTAGATTCCAGTTTGCGCAAAACACCCCCTTTTGACCAGTTTGAGAACTTATTCGAACAATGTAACCTCATAGAGTTCCATCAGGACATTGTCTACGACGTTCCTGTTGATTGCCAGAATATTGGCTCGACCGAGAAGTGTAAAGTTCAGGGGTTGTTTAGAAACGATGACAAGATGAAACTCTTGACTTTTCAAGGACATCCCGAATTCACGTCCAAGTTTTCGGTCGACCACTTGGTTGAAATGAAGGACGCGGGTAAGATCACTAAGCAACAGTGCCACGATGCTGTCCACTCAATCGAATCAAGTAAAAACAATGGCCCCGACATTGGTAAACTAATGGTCAAGTTCTTGAACTTAGCCTCATAGAAATCATTTAGAGCCTGTTACGTATCACTTAATGCTAATATTATATTGTATCTATCAATAGTATGTACATATTTCGTTATACCCTGTGTATTCCCCCATTACCCAAATATATTCTTCTTTGGCGACACAATTGAAAAGCCTTGCAATTTACCGCCGCGATTGTTACCAGTCAAGCCGTTCATGTTGTTAGATGATGATTTCGTCTGAATTTGTTTGTTTCCCATCGCACTTGCATCTGGAGCGTTGCCGTAGTTTTCACTGCCAACTCTTCTTGTCAACTTATCGTTGATTGCCTTTAAGGTCTGAACATCGTGTTCTAGCGCTCTAATTCTGTCGTAAGACTGGCGCATTTCAAAACTGTGACTCGCAGTCAACTTACTAACAGTCTCACGCAAGTCTTCCCGTTGAGATTTCAAGACCGTGATTTCCTCTTGTGATTCGTCATATTCTGACTCAAATGTGTCGTCGCCAGTCAAGGCCATCGACTTGTTCAACGATCTGATCTTCCTAGTCTCAGAATCGCGATATTTCCTCTCCAATTCAGGAATTATTCTGAATTTAATGTCAGTGTTCTCCTTCAACAACTCGTTGTATTTGTCCAACAAAGTGACATCATCATTTCTATTCTTACCTTCGTATTCGGCGAGCTTATCTTCCAATTGATTTACCATATCATTTTTGATCAACAATTGCTTGTATATCTCATTCTTCTCGTAGTTGATTTTCAAAGCACTAGGTTCTTGTCCATGTTCCAACATGAGCGCGTGCTCTTCACTGATAAATCGTAGTCTTCTTTCTTTGTTAAGCTTTTCTTGTAAGTCAATCATAGCCTTAGCTCTCGTGGTTAACTCAAACTCATTATCTAGTATACTCTGTTGACCACCGCTAGGTTTAAAATTGTTTTTCACTTTACTTTCAAGCGCTAACTCTCGTTTGATTGATGACGCTAATTCAGTGGTAACGAGTTCCAATTCTGTGACCAAATCATTGTTACAATTCATTATTCCCAATTCCTCTTTTGTGAAATGTAACGGTTTTGCTTGAGGCTTTACTATTGGGATTGTTTGCATCGAGGTTTGACGTTTAATATTACCAGCAGAATAATCACGATAGCCGGAGTTAGTGTCTGTACCGGCTTGATACGAGTGACGACTCAGTTTTGCTGACGCATTATCATTAAAGTCTGCATCAATCGATTGGTTGCTTGACTTTCTACCACCTTTGGAAAGTCTCTTGAAAAAGTTCTTTGACTTGTTGCTTAATGACATGTTTCTACTTCCTCTCTTGTTGTCGCTAGTAGGTGATCCAGTACTTCCTGACGTGTACATCAGGTCATTCGTAATTGGTTTATATGGATCAATGTGTTTTGGCTCATAGGCCTCTGCCGTGTCTTTCGATCGATGGTTTTGCTTTGGTGTGTTGAAGTTTGACTGGTTCAGAGGGGTATGCGAGCTGAAAGATTTCCTATTGAAAGACGAACTCATTCTTGAAGCAGAGTTCCTCTGTTTGCCAACAACAATCGGTTCAATGCTCTCCCTCTCTATTTGCGTCTCAGGTGTCTCATCAGCCTCCATATCGATCTCCTCTTCATATTGATGACCACTATACGCGTCAGCCATATCTTTGGCACTTTCAACACTTGTTTGTTTTGGGGGTTGGTTCTCGTTATCTTTCGGTGATTCATTAGTGGTATATGATGAGTATTCCACGGCGTCTCTAGAATTAGAGCTTTTGTCCAACGAATCTTGCGAATATGTATAACCAGCAGGTTGATCGAATCTCAAAGAGGTGGAGCTGTATAAAGAGCTATCCAACGAGCTTTTCTCTGACGACCCTGGTATAGTGGGTTGTTCTGGTGCGAATTTGCTGGGCGCCGTGAATTTAGGAGTTTCGTCGAACTCTGGACCCTGTTGAACCACTGGTGCGTTATCGCCTCTTGCCACATTGATGGAGGTATCTAACTTCTGAGTTGGGTCCAACTTTGGCGTGGTTTCCGCTGACGGTGTCCTAAAATTGCTAAATGCGGTATTTGCAACTATTGATTTATACGTGCTCAGTTTATTTGAACCAGCTGATGTTATCCTCGTCATTTCAGGGAAATCGCGTGGCTTGATAGTATTGAGGGTATCGTCAGTAGCGTTGAGCTCGTCCTCGTTAAATTCTGAATTCAAAGTATCCTGTCTAATTGATGCCCCTTGTTCTAAAACATTAGGCGACGGTAAATCTGTGTTGGCTTGTCTTGATTTCTTGTTTGGTGAGTAGAAATCAGGAGCTGTAACAAACACGTCGTTCGTCAAAGTCGTTGCATTTGATTTATTACCCGCGGACGCACCAATGGTACGGTAGTTATCCTGATTATTGTATTCTTCCTCGTCTGTGGTATAGGTAGAGTAGCGACTTTTTGAATTCCTCACATTGAATGTAGGGGAAACATCTGTTCCGTCGTCGCCTTGCATCCTGGATTCGCCTTTCATTCTTACCGGAGTAACTATATCATCCTCAGGTTCTTCTCTCGTAGCCTCAATCTGTTCCAGCTTTTTGTTATTGAACAAGTCCAATTTTCTTAACCTCATCGAGTTCGTTTTTTTCAAGGTAGATTTTCTGGATAAGCCACTTTCTTCATCTTCGTTATCAAATCGGTAAACCTCCTCATCGTCACCATCAATGGTTTTGTTTGAGGATTTGGAGCTGGCCCCATCTATGGGCAATGGTTGGGGTCTAGATGCTTCTGCAAGCTTGCTCTGGATGTACGATGCTGAAGAAATAGAAGGCTGTTTGCGTTCGGGGGCTAAGGTATTCTTTCTCGTGATGGATTCTTCGTCCTCTTCTGGGACGTTGGTCAACGAGTCACTCGATGGGGTATTGCCGTATAGAGCAGTTTCATTATTATAGTTGTTTGGTAGGTTTGGTTGATGACCATTTGAGTTGACTGCTGGGTTTTGACCTTGATTCGAGATATTCATTTGGTTTGACATTTGGCCAGGTGGTCCTTGGAAATTTGGGTGCCCCTGATAATTCATTGGAGCCATTTGGTTGCCTTGGTAGCCCAAAGAGTTGGACCTACTACCTTGCTGGGGATTATAACCAGTTTGTTGGCTCTGAAACTGATTTGTCCCTGGCCCACCAGGACCAGGTGCTTGACCGTATCCTTGCCCCACACCGGGAACCAGCCCATAACCTTGACCTGGGCCTGGGCCTAGTGCTTGGCCGTATCCCAGGCCAGGCGCGCGCTGTTGATTGGGGGCTGTTTGGTATCCCATGGGCTTGAAATTTTGCTTCGGTGGGAACTGGTTCATTGGTGGCTGGTTTGGTCCCTGTGGTTGTCCTTGGTTCATGTACCCATTTGCCAGGCTACTCAAACTCATAGCTCTTGGTCCTTGGCCATTATTATAAGGAGCGCTCCGCATGCTCATTGATCGAGGGCCATTCTGGGGCATTTGTTGGGTGTTGTTCATTGAGTTATTCCTCTGTGATTGTGCTTGGTTCATTCCCATTGGGTAGCCGCCATTACTGGAGAAGGACGTATTTGCCGCTGGGTTGTTTGAGGTTGTAGTATTATTCGACATTAGCGACATAGTTCGAGGGCCCTGACCACCGAATGAGTTGAACGACATGGTTCGGGGTGGGTTTTGGTTGGCCATCCCATTTGGGTTCGCTTGGTCCATGGGGTTAAACTGGTTATTCATTGACATTGCTCTCGCGCCTGTAGCGTAGGCCATTTTCATTTGTTGGTTCATCTGGCGTCTGTAGAGCACATTGTTAGTTGATTTCGACGCTGCTCCAATGGCTCCTCCCACCACTGGAATTAAAGGTGTAGTGTCCTCTATTTTATTCTTCGAGTTGACGGAATAAGCACCACGATCACGAATGTGAGTGATATCGTTCAACGAGATGTTGACGCCATTAGTCAACTCGCCTATATCGGCACCCGCGTCTTCGTTGAAGTTCAAGTTATCGTTTTGCGATTTGTTTCTTTTGAAAAAGCGATTGATACCCGACTGACTAGTCAAACTGGCTTTGCGCGAACTAGATGACGAAGGTGCTGGTGGCATTATCATGTCGTAGCTCGCGTTGTAAGGTCCCGACTGCGGTTGCAACCCCAGGGCCATCGCTTGCTGCTGTAGCCCCATCGGCTGCTGTTGTTGCGCAGGTACCATTTGTTGTTGTTGTTGTTGGTGGTGATGTTGCGTCATAGGCTGCTGTTGTATTCGCGGTATAGCTTGGTATTGCTGTTGCCCCTGGGGAATCCCCGTGTGCTGGTGCCCCTGGTTTGTTCCAGGTAAGTAGTTGTTATCGTACTGCTGTTGTCCTGAGTGATGTAGCTCTGCGTGGTCCAAGTTACCGTCCAGTTCACCACTGAGTAGCTGTTGTCTCATCCTCGACTTGTTAGATACTGCTTGAGCTGCCTCCATTGTCAGCTATTACGAGATAACAAATAATAAACTAGGATATTTCTCTTCTAGAATACAATGAGAAATCCAATGAAAATAAAATCAAGATTTCACAGTTGGCAGATTTTTCTGATTATCTCGACTTGGTGTCAACAAAACGATCTAATACCATGAGAGAGATGATGTATAAAGGCTTATAGATGCTACAGCGTGTACACTCACCAGTATGTCATTAGTTTAGGGTAAAATTATCTATAAATAGTCGCTTACCTCAGAACCTGCAATTTTCATGCGATGTCAATGGCTAGGTTCGGTATTTGCTTCAAAGTCTCGTTTGCCAGATTGCCGGCTAGGCTGTTTCTTGAGGACAAGTCACAGTGTAAAGTTTTGGTCGCGTTGGTCCGCTGACACTTGGTTCCTGGATATCGTCAATATACCCGATATACTTTGACTGAAACTTAAATTACGAGCCATTTTTTTGTCAATAGTTGAGTGGGTGTTGGCCTGGTCCATGGCCCTATACTCGTAGTTGGTAGTCGACCACCACCGCTACTACTTTGTATCGTTTTTTGAAAAACAATATCCACTTGTCGACCGTCTCGTGCTGTTTGGCGGTGAAGTCATCGCAGTACCAAGTGGTGTCAACCAACCACCCCCGATCAAGCACATCGGCGGGCTGTAGCCGTAGCTTGTTCAACCCTAATAGCCTAGTGCAATCCTTCCCCACCAAGACATGGTAACTTTTGCCAACGCCATACTGCTTCGCATTGTCACTTACATCAAACACGAGCCCTCGTATCGCCACATATAAGCTCTTCTCAACCTCACCGTCGTGGGTGGCCAACTCCAACCGCGAGAGCATGGGTAGCTTGTTTACATCCACGCGAGCATTGTACTCGAGGAAATACTCCTGGTTATCGGCTTCAAACATTGGCCGGGGATGATGTTGCGAGTGAAATTTGAAATTTGGCACCAGATCTGGTACCAAGCACACAATCAATTCCCTCGTGAATGACAGACAATGAGAAGTATCCCAAGGACATACAAGAGTTGTTTGCTCCAAAACTACCGTTGGTATATCTAGAGCCTGCTGACTACGCCAACGATGCTAGGAAAACTCCCGTGGTCACACCCATCAGTACCTGGAAATCCCAATATCAGCCTTACTTGGAAGAATTGAACTCAATGAAGCTGCCAGTGGTGTTGACGAAATACCAATTACAAATAGAACAAGCCAAGCAAAAACAAATTGACATCAAACACTCGTTTGATCGACAGTTGCACGACTGGAATGACTTGGAATTGCTCCAGAAGAAGGAACAGGAGTTTATGAAAGACCCTTTCAGGACGATATTTGTGTCTCGCTTGGATTACAACCTCACTGAACTCGAGCTTTCCAAGAAATTCGCCAGTTTTGGCGTCATTGAGTCCATACGAATAATACGTGACAGGTCAGGCAAATCTCGAGGGTACGCATTCATTGTGTTTGATAAACTGACCGACGCCGATAACTGTATTGCTGAACTAAGTAGAACCGGTTTGAAACTAGGCAACAAGACAGTACTCGTCGACATAGAGCGAGGTAGAATTATTCGCAACTGGAAACCGAGACGATTGGGCGGCGGATTGGGAGGCAGACATTACACCAAACCCGATGCCCGCTTCAATGTTCACGCTTCGGCTGCCGCCAGTGGTAGAAGGTACAACATCGCCAATAATCCTCATGTACCATACCAACCAAAACCGTCGCCAGTGATACCGAAAGAAAGACCGCTGGAGAAGAGTGTGAAGGACAAGTATGCAAAGTACCAGTCGATGAGCTACTGATAAACACGCTCCGATGGCAAAGCTTGAAAAAGAGAAACGCGTCAATTGTACCATTAATAGAAATCGATGTAATATATAATACGGGGATGGTTACAGAACACAAGTGGGTGCATATCCTATACTCTGACCCTACACTTTGTTCACATGTAGTCTTAGTGCAAAGTCCAATCCAACTTCTTGCCCTCATGGCTTGCAATTGATTTCAATTTTCGCACTCAGGTAAACTTGGTTGGAGTTGAGCTCAACCCTGGGATTCATTTCATCACACTGATATAACCATGAGTAACGACTCAACCAAGAGGAAGTTAGAATTGAATGAGTTGAACGAGACCAAGAAATTGAAGGCTGAAACCGTTGCTTGCGACAAGGTTGACATTGAGGAATTGAGATCAGAAATAATCAAGCAAGTTTCCAGTCAATACGAATCAAAAATCTCCAAACTAGAGCAGGAGATCAAAGACTTGAAGAAGTTGGTAATAAACAATGAGTCGCCAGACAAGAAAGTGCTTACACCGCCAGCGTTACAGTCGAGTTCCCATAAAACTGGGGAGAAACCCAATCCATCATCATCAAATAAACCAACATTCGGAGCCAGTTCTTTCAATATAAACCCTGCAGTTGCAACTCCATCGAACTCGATACTGTCGCCAAATTCAGTCACCCCTAAAGATCCAGCTTCTAAAGACAGTTCCCCAAAACCAACATTCGGTGCCTCTACTTCCTTCTCATCGTCAGCGTTTGAAAATATGAAAAACAAGAAAAATGTGTTTGAATCGTCGCCCAAACCTACTGAAACTAGTTCGTTCGGTGCCAACTCCAAATTTGGCAATGCGTTCCAAGAGTCATTAAAGAAGAAGTCGTTTTTGGACTCGCCGGAATCTAATGAGCCTGAAAACCCTTCCGATAAACCTACACCACAGCAATTCAAACAGGTCGACTTGGAGCCGATCAAATCGGTACAGACAGGTGAAGAAGATGAAATCTCTTTGTACAACACCAACGCCAAACTTTTCGAGTTGGACTTTTCGAATATTTCCGAAGGCTGGAAAGAGCGAGGTGTTGGACCTTTGCACTTGAACCAGTCAAAACAGGACAAAAACCAAATACGGTTAGTTATGAGGTCGAATGGGTTGTTGCGAGTCATATTGAATTACAAGATCACCAAGAAGACTGAACTATTGAAGGGACTAGAAGCTTCTTTAAATCCAGGCAAGTACTTGCGATTGAATTCAGTCAATCCCAAAGGAACTCCAATACAGTACATGTTGAAGTTTGGGTCGGAGGCTGTAAGAGATTCGTTAGTTGAAAATGCCGACAAGGCAAAAGAACAAATTACCGAATGAGCACCAGCCCCACCCTAATGGCCCATTAGTCGTAATTTTATAGAAGCGTCGGTCTTTTCCTATAGGGTATGTATTGTATATCTGTATATAAAGATTAATTAAGTATATGGCAACGTGTGAACCCCACATTTTACTTTTTGGTGAAAGTAACACTACAAATAGTTGAACCTTTGACTCCACTATATTGATAACTTGCGTACGCAATCTCTCCGTCAACTCTCAATTCATTTGTCCCATCTTCAGTAATAATTTTGATGAGTTCTTCTTTGGTGAAGTTACACGAAGTAATCAATAGTATTGAATCTGGATTCATCATTTGCATTACTTGGGATGCGTATACGTCCATTCCAATTTTATTGTCAAAGTCAGCCAACGGGTCTTGGTTCAACGCAATTGCATCGAGTGTTCCCTTATCTAGTATTATATCAAACTTATTGTTCAAGAATTCTTGATTTTTCAATAACAAGTCGACCTGTTTAAATTCAAACAGACTATCGGGGTACTTTTGACTTTTGATTTCTTTACAGAAAGCTACCGAATCTGGGGAGTAATCAATACCAGTATAACTAAATTTCTTGTTCAAGTCACGATCAGCTAATTCTTCACTTAATTCAAACAATAAGTGACCATTACCAGTACCCAAATCTAAGATTTTGATCGTGTCATTAGCAAATGTGTAATCTTCATTATCTAAAGCATCGGCAAGATTTAGTATGATCTTGTATTCTGCATCAGAATCATCAAACCAACATTCACCTAAATCTTCATCGTTTTCGTGAAAATTGTTTATCTCCTTCTTATAGAAGTCATTCCAGCTTTAGTTTAGTTAGTGGAGACCAAATTTTGTCGACGGGTCATACATACTATTCTTTAGTTCCTAGCTTTGACGAGTTAAGTCTGATGTCTTCACTCATCTATGGGTTCACCAAATGTTTCAACGCGACTTTTTAACCACAATTGAAATACCAAGACATCGATATTATCACATTCTTCGATGGCTGATCTCGAGGTAGAGGATTTCACATCAATTGAAGCTTCAACTGCAGAAATACCGCAAGATGATAGTACCATTGACGCTGTCACACAACAAGAATACCGAGTTTGGAAGAAAAATGCCCCATATTTATATGACTACCTATCCACAAACTCATTACTATGGCCATCTTTGACAGTTCAGTTTTTCCCAGACCTAATCTCTATTCACTCAGAAGAAGAGGTGGTTTTGCAAAGGTTGTTATATGGAACGTTCACTTTGGGGCAATCGATCGACAGCTTATCGATTGTACAAGTGCCGACTTTTCAAAATTTGAATAAGCACATCAAGATCAACAAGTTGGACTATAACCAAGACAAACAAGAGTTTGAAGTGTCGACATCTTCTAATAACAAAATCAAAGTCTTACAAAAGATCAATCATCATGGCGATGTAAATAAGGCCAAATACATGCCCCAGAAACCAAATATAATAGCGAGTGCAAACAACAATGGAGACTTGGTGGTTTACGAACGAACCAAGCATTCGAGCTTACTACGATTGAATGATATGGAACTATCAAAGGTGCAGATCAGCTTGCAATCCAAAACCGAGACTCAAAAGTCAGATATTTTTGCTATTGACTGGAATTCCCAAAATGAAGGACTCATTGCTTCGGGTGATACTGTGGGGAATATCAATGTTTACGATATCAAGAAGTATAACATAAAAGACAACATATTGAACGAAATCAACTATAGGCACAACTTAAGCGCGATAAACGATTTAGAATGGTTTGCAGGTCATGATTCATTGTTTTCCACGGTCGATGACGGGGGTAACTTGCGAATTCATGACATTCGAACTAATGAAATGGTCAAAGAAATAAAGGTATCAAACGCGGAGGTAAACAGTCTAAGTATAAACCCTGGGTTGAGCACATCCATAGCGACGGGTGATAGTGAAGGAGTGATTGACATCTGGGATATTCGAAATACCGACAAGAGTATCCACCACATACCAAATCAACACACGCTGTCAATCACCCAGTTGAAATGGAACCGCAAGCATCACAATGTGTTGGCGTCTTCGTCGACTGACACCCTGGTGAGACTATTCGATATTAGTGAGTCGGACAAGGACGATGGACTAATATTTATACATAAAGGGCATATGTTAGGGGTGAATGATATTGATTGGTCGTATCACGATGACTGGCTAATTGCAAGTGTGGCCGATGATAATTCACTTCAGATATGGAAACCGGCACATCATGTGGTTGCGAAGTACATTTGAATCAATTCATTTCATCCTCTGTATGTATATAGAATCTTACAAGATCGTACAGTATGAATAAATATTAATATTTTTCAAATCTATTGTCGTAACTAAATTCTTTTGCTATAATATCATGACTTAATTTTTAGCAAATAATTTTTCAACCTCGGAGACTGATTCAGCTAAGACTCTTTCTTGGAATTTTGGATTGTCGATTTCCTTGTTGACTTTTTCCAAGACGGCTTTGATTAATTGTTCTTGTTCTAATTGTCTTTGTTGTAATTCGAATCTGACCCATGATTCCAAAGTTGACTTGGCTTCATTGGCAACAGCAATTTGTTGTTGTAAAGTGAAGTTTTCGGCTTCGATTTGAGCGGTTTCTTTGGAGATGGAGAACAATTGTTTGGTGGTTCCTACAACATCTTTCAATTCGGATACGGAATCGATTCTACCTTGAACGGCGGTGACATGTTTGGTTCTGGATTGGTTTAATAAGTCATTGACTTTTTTGATTTCACCATCGGCCCATTCGGTGTATAATGGAGCTGCGAATTTGGCACACAAAGCGGTGAAGGCTCCAAAAGTGAGCAATAATATAGTTTCGTCGTGAACAACCAATAATTCGTTTGAGATACCATAGATGGCGGCAGCTGCTGTAGTGGCTAAGATACCGGTTTTAGAAAGGTAATTGCTACCTGGCAAAGCATCAATGATTGAGTTAGCCTTTTGTTTTGGTTCGACTGGAGTTGAAAGACATCTTACACCAATACTATAATTGTTAGTAAAAGATTTTGAAAACAAAACCTGCCAGATCATGAGTGGTCAATATGAATCCCCAATGAGTTTATTCACGCTGATTCACGAGAACCTTTCGAGATTTATCACTGATCCAATGTCAAAATAGGCAATCAAAGTTCACATACGAAGTAGGACGCATGACCAATCCAGTGGCTGGACGTGCAGCTCTTAAAGCAATTCTATTAATCATGGACATGTTGAATATACTAGCTTCTGTGCTATCTGATAAACTAACTCTTCAATGGCTACAGTTTTTCAGTTTCGTTTTTTAGTACTGCGAACGAATTCAGTTTGATTACGCGATTTGATTGGTAGGACGTAGACTTCCTTATTAGGAAATATGCAAAGTAACAATTAAGTAGAGTTTATAGTAACATCTAGCTATCTATTCAACATGGTTTGTTCGTATCGCTTCTGAATAATCTTGTTGATTTCTATTTCCGTTAGTGCCTTCAGCTTCTCAAGATAATGTTGAATATCGTGTTTTAGATCATCTGTTACACCAATGGTTTCTGGTTGCGTGGTTGTGTTGGTAAGTCCACTAGAGGTTTCAGGAGTGTGATCATATGTATCCCTCTCGTTAAGTGGCAGCTCATGACTTGATTTCGAAGTGACATGGGGTTCACCATCCTGTGAATCATCTATCGGTTCTTCACTCGCAGTTGCAGTCGCATGTGGGCTAGTGTCTGATGAATTTTCAATCAGCTTAGCGTCATTAGCACTTGTGTCAACTGCTTTTTCATGTTGTGCTTCTCCTTCGGTACCATTCGTAATCGGGAGATCAACTAGTGCTGGGGCTCCACTAGAAGTATCAGCATTACTGTCCAGCTTCTTCTTGGCTAGTCTCTTTTGCTTTAGCTTCTCAATTCTAGATGCTCTGCTTTCATTGTCGTTCATTTGCAATGGTGTACTGGACAATTCAACCATATTCTAAGAGTCAAATGGCGTCCTGTATATTATTTGCAGATACTTGTCTAAATGATTAGACAGAAGAATAGCTGCCAATGTTGATATACACGAGTCACATTGTACATGAGCACTTGTGCGTCAGCCATACCAACTCTTGTTCATCGTCCATTAGTTTCACTTTGGTGGTACTGGTAGCGCGGTATTTATATCCTCGACACGACTCCAAACTTGCAACCATTTAAAGTTAACACCAAGGTTTGATTCATATTCACCACGATAATGAACTTCCTAGATATACTCAATGGGTATCTAGAAGGCGACAAGAAGGCTAATAGTATGGTTTACCTGTGATATATCTTGAAGGGGCATTTGTGCTAACTGTTTGAGATGATATACTCAGTGATGCCATTGAAACTGGTGGTATAGATGAGAATGGTAGAGGTGACAATGACGTGAAATCAAGTCATTTTGAGCAAATATTGCCCAATGATATAATCGGCACTTATGATACTACTTCAAAATACTCGATATTACCATCGAGATCGGATATTACCACCACATATGAAGTGGATGACCAAGTGGTCGATAACAATACTGATGCAAATACCAGTACTCTTTCTTCTAGGTCAATTGCACACTTGGCAGGGTTCAGGTATACCGAAGGTGAGGTTTCGAATGACAGGTCGAGCAAGGCAGCCAACTTGAGACAAGTTGCACATGAACCACCCATAACAACGACGAACAACACTCTGCCTGATTTCTCGAACGTACCCGATTGCATGACCAAGGTTCAACAACAATACCTAGATAAGACAGATCTCGCCGTCGACCATGAACGAGAACTTGATGGTTTGATCAAAACATCAATGTTGCCTCCAAAGTATCGCTCGGCATTCAGGTTCCTGTGTTTTAACAAGATGCAATCGGAGAGCTTTCGTGATATATATTCAACTAGCGATAATTGCGTCATTAGTGCTCCTACGGGGTCGGGGAAAACTGTTTTGTTCGAATTGGCGATCATTCGACTGTCTCAGTTCACTCCGACCGCGAAAACAATATATCTAGCTCCAACTAAAGCGTTGTGCAATGAACGCTATAAAGACTGGAAAACAAAGTTCGCCATGATTAATTTGTCGGTCCTCCTATTGACTGGAGATGATTCGAATGATGGCATCCACTTGCTCAAAAGCCTGGATATAGTTATTGCAACCCCTGAGAAATGGGATTGCGTCACTAAACTGAGATCGCGAATTGTAAATACGCTAGAACAGTTTAAGTTGTTGCTTGTGGACGAAATCCATTTTCTTGCTGATTCTCGTGGTGCCACATTGGAAGTTGTTATTGCCAGAATGATTTCAAATTCAAGCGTATTGCGTGTTATTGCACTCTCTGCTACTATTGCAAATATACACGATATCTCCAATTGGTTGAAACTAAACTCTACTTCCTCTGAACCCTCAAGAACCTTGAGTTTTGATGATAGCTATCGTTCAGTATGTTTGAAAAAGCTGGTATTGGGGTTTAAGTCACAGGGTGCAAATAACTTCAAGTTTGATTACAGTTTGAACTCACAATTAGTTGAAGTGCTACACAACGATTCTGGTGGAAAAGCTACATTGATCTTTTGCTCAACTAGAAACAGTTGTATCACTACCGCCAAATACTTGAATGTTAATATGCGAAAACGGGCCCCAAATTCAGTCAAAAATTGTGGGGGTATACTGGATACTGATTTGCTCAATTTATCTAAAAATGGTATAGCTTACCACCATGCGGGATTGTCTTATTCTGATCGACACAGAGTTGAAACCGCATTTCTTGAAGGAGAAATAACAACGTTGTGCTGTACGTCTACATTAGCTGTTGGGGTTAATCTACCTGCTTATTTGGTAGTGGTTAAGGGGACAAAATGTTGGACCAATACTGGATTTGAAGAGTATAATGAAACTGATATCCTACAGATGATTGGTCGAGCTGGGCGACCGGAGTTTGAGACGTTTGGTAAGGCAGTTATAATGACAGAGATGGGCAATAAACAAAAGTACGCCAAACTAGTCAGTGGAACCGATAATCTTGAGAGCTCTCTAATCGTCAACTTGCGCGAACATCTAGTCGGTGAAGTTAATCTAGGGGCGATCCGCACCTCTTCTGAAGCTTTTGCTTGGATTAAATCAACTTTCTTTTATCAAAGGTGCCAGCATAATTGGGCTTATTATGCCCCCAGCTTTAACTCAACAGAGGTTGATGTGAATGTTGATAAGATTCTTGCTCAGCATCTAGATGCGGTTATTGAGAGCCTCAAATTGGACGATATCATTGTAGCAAACGAATCTGGTCAATTTCTTTGCACACTTTACGGAAGCTTGATGAGTAAGTATTTTATGAGATTGAACACAATGAAAATGATAATTGGTTTGCATAAGCATCAAACTTTGTCGGATATCTTGGGGCTTCTATCAAAAGCTGATGAGTTTCTGTACTTGAAAATGAAATATCACGAAAAGAAATTATTTCGAGAGATTAACAAGTCCCTACTAGTCAAGTTCCCAAGCACTGCAAAAGAGCTTGATATCCATGAGAAAGTGCTGTTGTTGATTCAGTTTGAATTAGGTGGCGTCGATTATCCTACTTTCGATGGATGTTCGAGAATGGGCCCAAATTTTCACAGCGACAAGTCAAACGTTCTTAAGGGCTCTTTGAGAGTATTGAAATGTTTGATAGAAGTTTTTGTCAATACACAAGACGCAATTTCGTTAGTCAGCACGTTTGAATTGTACAGATGTGTCAGTGGAAAGTGTTGGGATCATACTCCCATGGTGCTAAGGCAATTAGAAGGCATCGGCGTTGCTTACATGAAAAAGCTAACCAACAACAATATCACAAATTTGGAGGCACTCAAGACGATAAACATTCAACAGTTAGAATATTATCTTAGCATCAAAACTGGGGTTTCATCCAAGATTTACAAAGGGATCAGATCAATACCTGATTTGAATCTTAAGTTGAGTTTGTTAACAAAGGTCATTTCGGAGAAGAGCAGAACCATCAGGTTCAGATTTAATGTTGAAGTTACGGTGTCCAATGCCAAAGCTGCTCGTAATTGGCGGAATCGAAGTCAGATTCTTTGCATCATAAGTCATCTTTCTGACGGCACTTTAGTTGATTTTCGAAGAATACCAATAAGCAGATTCATTGACGAGGTCAAGAAAACTTTTATAATAGGTATTACAGTAATGAGATTGGATCAAACTCTAGTCTCAAGCGTCCATGCAGAGAATATAGTGGGTATCAATCTGACTGCTGAAATGTCGTTGAAAGGGTTGGTCGATGTCAAAGCTTTCGCGACAAGATTACCACAAGTGGCGGGAGATGACAATTCGTGCGAGATTGATTTTGAAAGTTTTGATTCATCCACTGATGCAACTCCGGTTGAAGGAAAACCGCAAACTAAAGATCGCCCTACTCCAGTTCACTCGCTAAAGCGTGAAACGGAATCAGTGCTGCAAGATGATAGCACTAAATTGTCACCACAAAAGAGAAAGCGAAGAGTGGTCAAATTTCCCAGAAGGAGTGTTCCAGCGCTCTATGACGACTCCAGTGGTGACGAATATTTTAAGACTTTGATGCTACAATAAGGAATCGAAGTGTGTATTAATAGAACATCCAGTTCTATTCTATAAATTTTTGAAAGCCTGAATAAATATAATAATCAAATAATGGTACCAATGAACTTACGAGCAATTTCATCTAGAAACTGCGTTGGGATCTCCATGTGATCAGCATCGATTGATAGAAATTCAATCTTGTTGGCATCATGTAATGATTTCAACCCTAATCTGTCTTGTTGGTATATTTGAGTTTGATTGAAATGAATTATCTCGTCACTACTGGACCTGTCGTAGAATTTAGAGGACTCTTTGGGAACCAATGTTGTGTCTTGGAGGAAATCTATCAAAACTAGGTTTTCGAGTTTGGATAACCTTGCCGAGTATGATCGATTAAAACTGTCTCGCTCGTTATTGATATCGGCTAAGAAATTCGAGAACTGCAAATACTTGTCGAGTTCCTTTGGATCCCGGAAATATTGAGCTGGTATGATTCGTTTCTGGACAGAATCATGCCACACTTGTCTTTTCAAAAACGCATTACGTCTTTTACAGATCCAATCGTTCTGTTTGCACAAGGGCAACTCAGATACTCCCATATGTGGTGAGCCAAATGTAATCAAATTCGCTACGGTGACATCTTGACATTTTTCAACTAACGCTCTCAAGAGTAACCCCCCTTGAGAGAACCCAATAGCATCAAATCCAGTAGACAAACTGGATATCTCGGCCAATTTCTCGCACGTTTGTTGTACTTCTGCATTAGCATCGCCGAAGACCGATAATTGTTGATCGTTTGATGGGTTCTCGTCTAATGAGATTGAGTATACTTCAATTCCGGGGTAACGCTCTTTGAAAAGGTCCGCCACAGTATGGATGCCAGTCGAGTTGTAGTTATCGCCCAACCCATGCCAGATAACCACGGGTCGATAATTCTTCAAGACCCGGTTATTCTCTAACGCTTTATCTTGAGAGATGATCTCTTGGTGGATAGTTCCACTCGTTATCAACGCAACGTTGATAACGTGAGACACGTCTGGCAACAACATCAGGCTCTAGTCGCAATTCTGAAGGAAAACTCGAGGTGAACTTTAGTTCTCGAAGATATATAATAAGCTTGTAACCGATCCCACTAGGCGTAAAACGTGGGTATATATCAATCGCTAATAATGTATGACGTGAAGCTACATAAAAAATATGGCACAGCCAAAAAATATCAATAAAACTCGACCTCGGTGAGGGTCGAACTCACGATCTTGAGATTAACAGTCTCACGCCTTAGCCAACTTGGCCACGAAGTCAAATTTTCAAAAGCAAAATCAGCAAATACCAGCCATAGAGAATGTAGCCTAAACTTCAAAACATTTCAATCACGTGGGGTTTCACTAAGGTTTCCTCTGCCATACCTGGTATACGAGATGGCCTATATAACGATACGACGGTACTGCTAACAAGGTACAACACTAGAGATATATAGATTATGTCAATATACGTGTTGAAAAAAAAAAATCAACATCTCGGTTGTAGTATTAGCTTTTATTATATCATCCATGCGCTGATGTTTCGTTTCTACAAGTATGATATTATTGAACGTATGATTACCCACCAAAAATATAAACAGATTAAACAAAAACTAAACTAAACACCAAATTTTTTTATAAAAGAATTTTAGCGATTAATTTATTCCTCGTCTTCTTCTTCTTCGTCATCAGCGACGGAGTAGAATTGCAATTGGTATTGGTTTTGTTTGACAGCAACAAATCTGATCCAGTCTCTGATTTGGTTTTTCTTCAAGTATCTCTTGGTCAAGTATTTCAAGTATTTACCTGAGAATTTGGTGTTGGAGACAACGATGACTTTAGAACCTTCAGAAGAGATAGAGATGTCGTCACCTAAGTTACCGACAATTCCTTCAATTTTGATGTGTTCAACCAAGTACTTGACGTAACCTTCTTGGTCAAAGACCCCGTTTTCAACTGGGGCTGAACAGTCAACCACGAATTTTTTAGCAACTTTAGCTTTTTTGGAAGTCTAGAAAAACCTGTTAGCCTACCGCACATTCAATGTTGTAACATTAAGACAGCAAAGCCCAGGAACGGGTTGTTTTAGAAACATAAAACCGATAGCATTACCTGTGGGTCATAACACTTGAGACTGGTACAGCCCATAGCTAATGCTACCCTATATCAATAAGTAAGTATTCAACTACTTCAACCCGCTTGAAGGGATTCACTCTCTATAATTTATTAGTATCATACATACAATTGGAGCCATCTTGAGTATAACAATCTAAAAATTATTCACAGGTAAAGTTTTTCACTTTGATGAAGGTTTGAGAAAATTGAGTATCCTGCAGATGGATACATGAGTCACGTGTTATTGTCTAGGGCTTGTCAAAAATGCAATGATTCAAATGACTCAATCAAATCAATGAAAACAAGTTCATCAAAGGTGGTAGAATATTCATGCTCCATCATCCGTCAAAATGTTGTACTAGTGTAGCATCATTCACAAACAATGAATCTCAAATTTACTTACATGACTCAAATTTGAGTCATTCTGACCAATCATTGACTCTTGTATGGCTACTTGTGAAAATATGACTAGGAGTCATGGGTGCAAAAAAATGCCAACATTTTGCATACCCCCAAGTCATACCATGCTTTAAAATTAAAATTGGTACGTCCCATTGTTTGAATTATATTGTTCCTAAAATCAAAGGAGAGAATCTTAATTTGTGTCAATTAGTATGTTGTCTAGAGTGTTCAAACGGGGCTTCAATGTTCAAGCCAGGTTGAGGACCACCATTGTTAAAGAGTCGTTCGACTCTATTCCTATCGACTTCAACATCACCAACACTAAACCAAATGCGTTGAAGTTGGCGTTATCGGTCACCAACAAACCAATAACATCATGGACCAAGGACCAGATCAAGGAGATATACAACACCCCGCTTATGGAGTTGATGTTTCAAGCGCAGGTGCAGCATCGTAAATTCCATGATCCGTCTGAAATCCAATTGTGTACCTTACTCTCCATCAAGACAGGTGGGTGTCTGGAAGATTGTAAATACTGTGCGCAGTCTTCACGCTATGACACTGGCTTGCAAGCTGAGAAAATGATCGACTTTGACACCGTGATGGAAAAAGCTCGCATTGCCAAAGCCAACGGTTCGACCCGTTTTTGCATGGGTGCTGCCTGGAGGGACATGAATGGAAGAAAGTCTGGCTTGAAAAAAATTGTCAAAATGGTGGAAACTATCAATCAGGAATTGGGCATGGAAACTTGTGTCACTTTGGGCATGATTGACCAAACCCAAGCCAAGAGTTTGGCCGACGCTGGGTTGACAGCATACAACCACAACATTGACACTTCGCGCGAACACTATCCCAAAGTTATCTCGACTCGCACTTTCGATGATCGGTTGAAAACTATCGAGAATGTTCAATCGGTGGGCATCAAAGCTTGCACGGGGGGAATATTGGGTTTGGGTGAAACTTCGGAAGACCATATCTCGTTCTTGCACACATTGGCGACCATGGAAACCCATCCAGAATCCTTGCCCATCAATCGCTTGGTGCCAATCCAAGGAACACCATTGCAACAAGAATTGTCCAACTTGCCTTTGAAGTCGGAGAAGAAATTGAAGTTTGACCAGATCTTGAAAACTATTGCAACGGCGAGGTTGATCATGCCGAAAGCAATCATCAGATTGGCTGCGGGGAGATACACCATGAAGGAATACGAACAATTTTTATGCTTCCAAGGCGGTTGTAATGCAATCTTCACTGGTGAAAAGATGTTGACCACTATGTGTAACGGCTTCGACGAAGACCATGCCATGTTGGAAAAGTGGGGACTCAAACCAATGAAGAGTTTCAACAAGATCAAAGTTAATCTGCTTGTGTAGTGTGTTAGTTTTCGTTAATTGTTTTAAAATCAAGTCATCAATCACCACTTTCAAGCAGCCTCGCTCGCAGATGTAGTGAGTTTTTGTTACTTATCGTAGGAAGGTACAAGTGGTCTTCGCCTAGATGGGTCGGTGTAGATATTTTCGCAACAATATTATCAGTAGTTATCTCGGGGGTTAAAGTTTGTGGATTTCGTAAAGTCAAGGGGCTGTTATCGTAGTTCACCTTAATAGTCTCTAGTGTTTGGTCCGCGTCATTTGACATAACATCAAAACTATCATTGATTATGGAATGATGGTTCGTGGATGTATGCATGCTACTATTAATTGTTGGTAATTCATTGTCGTCGCTAGAATCAAAGATATCGGGAGAGATGGCTAGCAAGTCATCTAGTCCCCCGCCAGACCAGCCCTTTCTTGCGATGGTTTCTATCAACTCCAACTGGGCCTTAACTAAGGAGCCAGTCCGTAGCAAAAGATGCCGTTGGTTGAAATTCTCAATCATGGAGTTGATTTCATGGTAGTAATCGTATTTCAAGCGATCAATTTCATTTAGTTGGTTTGTGAGGTTGACCAAATTCGATTTGTATAAGTGCAAGTTTTTAGTCTTTTGATTCGTCAACTTGATGTTCTCTAGTTCCTTTAGACGGAGATTCTTGGTTTTGATTTTGATTTCTTGTTGGTAGTAGTTGTAGTTATTGTGATAATTCAATTCCAAGTTGGCTAACTCGGTTTCTATGGGTTTTTCAAAGTTGTTATAGATTAATTTGCTCAAAATTTGATTATTGCTCGAGAGCATATACTGCAAACCACTGGAGTTTATTAAACCGTCATTGACAATCTTGGTATTGTTCACTTTGGGACATTTGTTTATGCAATCATCCAAGGCGTCGCCAAATTCATTAGTAATTTGCGAGAGCTCGAGCAACTTCTCTCTAAACTTGGCTGATTTCTTGATCAAATTCCGATAATTATTTGTGTACGCCTGGAAATCTTTGGTAGTTATGATGGTGGGTAGATCCAAGATTGAACTGGAGAATGATTCGAATGTATTCAACGACGGTTGTCTCGCCACCATTTCTGGAGTGTTCTCAGCAAGCTTCGCTGCTGATAACTTCAACTGTTTGCTTCCGTTACTATAGAACGAGCTGAACTGATCATCAGCTGGCCCCAATGGGGTTGAATTTTGCAAACTTGACTGTGGATCCGCCAATTTGCCCTTGTTTCGAGTGCCTTTTGATGTGGGTGTATTTGATTCCACGGCAATGGGACTCCCCAATATCGAATTCACCAGTTGAGACATGTCAAAACGCCAAAACTACTCGGCTTTATTCTTACTGCCAGATCGATACTAACTACAAATTTGGTGTGTGAGATCAAATGGTAGCGCGTTGTTTGATAATGATTTTTGTGTGTATACCACGTCTAAAAAACCACAACAAGGACAAGAACAATGGAGTAGAACAGTAGCACCGTGTTATACAAGCTTGGTAATATGTGTATATATATTATTCTAGGCAAACCCTACACAATTGTACTTAAGTGGAAAAATCGTTGAATCCGGGGTCGCAGGTTCTCGTGGTACCATCAACCTCTTCCAATTTATTCAAAGTGTCAAAGTCTTCGTCCGACAAAGTGAATGTTTTCAAGTTGGAGATGATTCTCGACTCGGTGATTGATTTTGGTAAAACCACCGTGTTTCTTTGAATAGCCCACGAGATCAACACCTGCGCTGGTTCGACCTTGTTTTTGGACGCAATATCGATGATGGTTTGGTTTTTGAATAATGGCGAGTTTGTTGATCCCAAGGGAGAGTATGCTTCCAAAATGAGTTTATGTTTGGCGGCAAATTCAACCAAGTCTTCTTGTTTCAATAATGGGTGTAATTCAACTTGGTTCACAGCGGGGACTACCTTGAAATCAGGGTGCTTGAACAACTTGTCTAACTTCTTCACAGTGAAATTGGAAACCCCAATCGATTTCACTTTATCAGAGTCAACCAATTTTTGCAACTCGATATAAGTGTTGATGTAATCCCAGTCAGAGTAGTCCTTACCAGTAGCTGGGTCTGTCGACACAGGCCAGTGAATCAAATACAAGTCGACGTAGTCCAATTGTAATTTCTTTAACGATTCAGCCAAAGCTTGGTCAATGTTCTTGTGATCCTTGTTCCACAATTTAGTGGTGACAAAGATCTTTGATCTGTCGACTTTGGAGTCAACAATAGCTTTCCCAACTTCCTCCTCGTTCCCGTAGATAGCAGCAGTGTCAATGTGGGTGTACCCGTTGGCTAATGCCACCTTGGTGGCGCTATAAGCGTCTCCTTCGGTGGATTGCCAGGTCCCAAGACCAACAGCAGGGATTTTCTCGCCATTGTTCAAGGTGTAAGTTTTAGTATTGTTTTGTAAAGTAGCCATGTTGTTTATGTTGTGAAATTATCGCAATTGAATGGGCAATTCAGTGGCGTTTTATATTGCTTCTACTGTGGCGGTAAATTCCAACGCACTATTTTTCATCAGTGTCGCAAAATTACAACGTTGCGTTAAACGGCAACCATGCTGCAAAACTTGATTACAAATTACTCCAATAACGACTAAACCCACTTCAAACTATAATTTACAGATTTGAGCTAATGCTTGCTTGTTGTTGAAAACCGCCATTGCTGCTTTGGTCATCGCTTTCTTTTTGGCGGAGTCTTTAGCTATAGCTACAACCAACCCTTTAACTTTCAACACTACCTCAAATTGGCCATCGGAGGTTCCTGACACTACGTACTCGGGGGAGATGCCCATGTTCTTACCAAGATATGCGTAGAGTTCGTTCTTGGCATCGTTCTGCAATAAATCAGAACTGGTATCGACCTGGATGGGGAACATTTTGAGGTCGATCACTTTGGAGTCGTCTTTAGCACTGGTCGACTCGAGTAGCGGTGAGGGTTGGCTTAGTTTTCGTGAAACTATGGTTTCATTGGGATCTGAAGCAGATCTGATGCGAAAGTATTTCTCCAACATTGGTTTATTGGAAAGAGCTTCCATGGCCGCTCTCAATCCGGCATCTCGCTGATTCGGAGCCCCACCTCTACCCAAAACATCGCCATTGATCCTACACTCAATCTCAAAATTCTTATTGACCCCATCTCCCTTCACGACCAACTCGTACACGGGGTGGAGTTGGGCACTGCCAATCAACGAGTACAAGGTTGATTTGGCCGATTTGTCGATGGGTTTCAAGTTCGTATCCACATCGAATTCATTCAATTTCGGTTGGTACAATTTGTGGAGCCATTTCTTGAGATGTCGCGAATCAAATCCTGCCTCCATACTCAACGCACCCACATAAGCTTCAAAGACGTCAGCAAAAATCTTTTGGTCCCCACTATCCAAAATGCATTGGTCAATGTTTGTTCTCAACTTGGAGTTAAAGCCATACGCATGCGCAAACGTCGCCAAGGTTTTATTATCGATTAGCATAGATCGCATCTTCGTGAGTCTACCTTCGGCAGCGTTGGGGTACCTATCAAACAAAATCAACGTCACCAAATTATTCAACACCGAATCTCCCAACAACTCTAGTCGTTCATTGTGTGCCTGAAGCAATTCGTCTTGGTCGAGGTAGTATTTATGATTCAACGCCGATCGATGTATAAATACTCGTTCGTACAAGTGCACATCATTGATCTTTGGTAGCGGAGGTAGCCCTCCATGCTCCGAACTCTGTGACGATAAGCTTTGACTACTTAGCGCCTCATCAACCCGAAGACTGAGTTTAGGCTGATTGTGCTGAACCGTTTTCAAATCTTGTAAACCTTGTAAATCTTGTTCAGTGATACCAATCCTGCCATCTATGATATCATCTATGATCTGGGCTTGTCCAAGGACACTTTTGGTTTTCAATTGTGCGGCCAACCACACCAATTTATTTTGCTGCAAATCTGATAATGTGCTCCCCGATAATGCATTTGAATTAATCAATTCAGATAGCTCCTCGACATTGGGTACAGTTTCGAGAATCGCTTTCAAATTCTTTTGCACACTTCTAACTGCATAGTCAATCTTCTGAACGTCAACAAACCCAATCTCTACCGGTGGTGTTGATTCGAGTTTTATTCGTTTGACATTTTCCAATTCTCTCGGAAACTCACTAGACTGCACACTATCCGAATCATTAGGCACAAATAACGGATTGCTTCTACTGCTGTTGTTTGACTCTCTAGACTCCATATTCATAACTTTTCTCTTCAAACTCCCTGTTCTCGTAGACACCATTAAACTCACTAAAAGCTCGTTTTTCAACTGCAAAACCGTCACCCTGCGTGTGTTCCGTGCTATCTCAGCTAATTACTTCAGATATCGAACTTCAATCGCCCTTCTACTCTACCAAACCAATGATCAGAGTACTGTGGTGCTGCTGAAACCAAAAACCCAAGCGAAAACCGCGTGCCACTAACAAAAGTGAGAATCTGAAAAATCTTTCAGGTATAACCAAATCAAAGACCAAAGAACGATATGTTTAGACAAGGGGCTATAGCAGCCAGCAGGAGGTTTTTAGGGCCATCGATTTCCAGCAGATTTTGTATATTGAAAAGTCCAATTGCGTGGTATTCCACAGAGAGTATACCAAGTTCAGCATCATCAACTGCAGAACCAACCACCAATGCCCCTGTCGAGCCGTCAAATAAGGCTCCAGTAGAACCACGAGACACATTCAAGCACGAACTTTCGAGAAAGACATTTTTGATTGACTTCTACAAGCACCTTAACGATACCAACGACATCTTGCTTTTCGTGCATCACAATAACTTGACTAAAACTGAGAACAAGAGGTTGAGAACGAGCTTGACCACCGCCGGTGGTAAACTACACATAATCAAGAACTCGCTCTATAACGTATACTTGCGAAATGAAAACGAGGCCGACCCGGCTGCCAAAAATGTGGTTGACAAAAACATGGATGTGGTCCACCCATTATCACCATTGCTAGAGGGACCCACAGCAGTGATTGCATTCAAGAAATGCGACCCTGCACAAGTGCTGGAAACTATGAAAGTGTTGAAAACTTTCAAAGAGAAGGCGTTCTTAATCGGAGCCAAAATAGAAAGCTATGCTTACGATATCACACAGGTCGACGAGTTCAAGACTTTACCTTCAAAGGAAGATTTACAATCACAATTAGCAGGCGTCTTGACTATATTAGGTGGTGTGGGTTTGGTAAAGACCTTGGAGTCAGCCTCAAACTACTTGTACTTGACCATGGATTCTCATCGTAAAGATTTGGAACCCGAAGTTGAGAAAGACCAAAACGAAGACGTGTGAGCCATAAGTACGCACCCACGAACAGCCATCACATGTATATATTCTCTGTAGATAATTTTAATCAACATGCCATAATATTCGATATTTCCAGGTAGCGCGGAGGAGGAGAGGTTGAAAATCTCATCTCGAGCATTACCGACTCGATTCCACCCACCATCTACCATGGCCAACCCAAGAGTCAAGAGCAGGGAAGCACAATTGAAGGAGCAGAGAGATGCCGAAAGCAAGAGAAGGGCTTATCGCGATGACAAAAATGAGACCAGAAAGAAGTTGAAACATGCCAGATTCGAGAGCAGGTCAGAAACACCAGAAAGCTCGAACGAAGATCGATTAGATTTACCTAGAAAACGATATTATAGACAGAGAGCCCATTCAAATCCGTTTTCTGATCATAGGTTGGAATACCCCAGATCCCCAGCTGAAATGGACTGGTCCAAACTATATCCGCATTATTACGATGAAGCGCAAAAGAAACTCACATCGCAAGTTGAGATTGCCGATATTGGGTGTGGATATGGGGGTTTGATGAATAAATTGTCGCCAGCATTCCCTGACACTTTGATCTTGGGTATGGAAATTCGAGTTCAGGTGACAAACTTTGTCGAGGATAGAATCATTGCATTGAGAAATCAGAATGTTGACAGACCTGCTAACCAAAACTTCCAGAATATTGCTGTATTGCGAGGGAACGCCATGAAATTCTTGCCCAACTTCTTCAACAAGTCCCAATTACTGAAGATGTTTTTCTGTTTCCCTGATCCCCATTTTAAACAGCGTAAACATAAAGCGAGAATCATCACCAGGACTTTATTGTCAGAATATGCTTACGTATTGAAGGAAGGCGGCGTGATATATACCATCACTGATGTCAAAGACTTGCACGAATGGATGGTGGCACATTTAGAAGAACACCCATTGTTCGAAAGATTATCTCCAGAATGGGAACAACAAGACAAGTGTGTGGAAATCATGTACAACGCAACGGAAGAAGGTCAAAAAGTTGATAGAAACAAAGGAGATAAGTTTGTTGCTTGCTTCAGACGATTACCAAACCCTGACGATGTATAGGTTTGTAAATCATGTATAATAGAAATGTGGGACATTTTGCAACGGTTATTCGACAATGGTCTAAGAGCACATGTGTCGACCTATGGGCAGTTTGATGATTCGACCCTGCTTCTCTTCTGGTGTAGTTAAGCAGGTACCAATTCATTGTAAGGTGTACTCTCTACGTTCGCCGATTTTCAGAGGTATCAATAATGGTACTCGCAAACCCTACGTGACTAGATTGTCTCTCAATCAATGATATATTGATTTTTAAATCACAAACCTAAAATAAACAGAAATATTAATGATTTCAACCAATAGCGTACTCAATAGTCTTGAGCACACACTAAAAATTCAAGTGGTACGCTTGAATTGTCCAAGTTTCCAGAACGGAAACCTAGGCATGACATTGGTGTCGCCACCATGACGACGTTTGCCTGTGTCATACATAAATACGCATTATACTCCGTTTAAGTGTTACTCGAACGCACTTATTTGTGCTCCTGGATGAGATCGGCGGCAAGTTGATCAATATCATTCTTGTTGTTCAAGTTTGAAGTTGGAACATTTGGGAATTGGGATGCACCAGTAGTGGTGGCTGAGGTTGGGACTGAAGCTCTTGGTGGAACTGAGTCGGCATCAGCAGCAGTATTGAATTTGGTGGCTTTGGAGTCACCTACAGTTGAACCAGCGGTTCTAGTTGGGAATTGAGTCTTCACAAAGTTTCCGACTGGACCTGATTTCTCAATCAAAGTTGAAACATAAGGTTCAATGGTTTTTTGTGCTTGTTTGGTGTACTCGATGGTTCTTGACTTGATCAATTTAGTGTGTTCGTTGATGGCAGCATCAATTTCTTTGTTGTATCTCGAGTAGACGGCGGGTACTGTGAATAACACCACTAATGAGGTTATTAATAAGGTGAATACCGAGAACCAGGTAGTCAATTTGTAGTTGACGTAACATAATCCTGCGGTTTTCAAGGTTAATTCCAAGTCTTGAGCGTAGACAATAGATTTCAATCTTTTTTCAGCAGAAATATTGAATTTTTCGAGTGCAGGCAACAATTGCTTGTTGATGGTGGCAGCACAAGATTCGGTGGCAGCTGGTTTGTATTTGGTGATAAAACCTTGGCCAGTCAATAATTTTCCGGCATATTCAGCAACAGCAGCAACTATATTTGTTAGTATTTACGTCCAAAGTGTGAAAATAAAAAATGCAAAAGTGAGGCTAAGAGAAGCCTAAAAAAGTTTAAAATGAGGAACAAAAATGTACCCGTCAAAAAAAAAAACGACAGTGGATTTCAGACAAGACGACGAGTGCAAAGTTTCAATTCTCGACAAAGCTACCAAGGGGGTGTTGGCTGTATTTGGGTGGTTTCAAGAAAATCACGTAGAAAATTAGCAATCGAGCAATGTTTCCACGTAGTGACAACGCGAATTGCTTGAAAAATCAGCAACGAAACGATGCTGGTGCCAGCTAATCAACGTCTAACAAATGGTCCTCAAACACCCTCCAATGCAATCCCTTATCGTTCGATTCCACCAAAAGTAACCTAAACGCCTGGTATCAAAGTCCACTGAAATTTTCACTTTTCACTGCAACTCATCGCTAACGTCTTACATTTCACTTCCATCGTTATTCTCATCAGTTATAATCTTGTTATGTTTAAGTCAAAAGTAGTGAATTTTTCACCCCTTGACCACATTCTTCTTGCATCTATTATTATTCTCAAACAGACTCCTAATCCTCTAGGAACCATCACCTTGGTGATGTTGTATACATACCTATCAAGCCAATGTAGGCAAAGTGGAAGAACCAATTGATTGGGTTTCCAAATTTTACCACCACCAAACCAGCCACAATGGCCAAAACCACCTGTCCGGTGGCGACTGGGTCTCTCCAAGTCAACAATTGAACGTATGGGTTGTTCAGGTACTTGCAGGTGTTTTCGGTGGCAAGATCAGCGTGTACGTTGGTGCTAGTGGGGACAATTGGGTCAGACATGGTGAATAAGTTAAATATTATAATTTGTTCCAAGGATTAAATTTGTTTCACGCTAAAAAAAACTTTTTTTTCGACAATGATTGCTGCAAAGTCACAAGACTGTTTCATTGTGTGTACAGTTGTGGAGGCCGATAGCAGAGATAGCGTAGATATGGCTGGGTTGTGGTGTAGAGATATCAGTAGAAGTGTTTTGGTAGCAGCTGGAGATTTAGTTAGTTTTTGCCATTTTTGGTTATAACTTCGTTTCACAATGGGCTAAATTGGTCTGCGGTTATGGAGTGATAACGAGAATGTATTGATTTGGGTTTGATCCCGCTTGGTTTATTGCGTTAGGTTATGTATTATTGGGCTACATACTAGTTCAAGCTACTGAGTCGAGGATACAAGCTGATGTCTCGCGTGGGTGGCACCGCCATGCTGTAGCGTTTGCGGTCTTCGTGGCTGATATACTCTTCGATAACAGCGTTGACGTCGTCAATTGGGGTGGAGGGCGAGCTGATGGCAATGGCAAGATGGGTGGGCGTCGCTACTTTACGCATTTCGCCAACTTTGCGATACACTCGTTGCTTGGTAACCCTATGTGAGCTACTAGTGGGCGTGGGGGGTTTGGAGCAAAACGGAGAAGGTGGTGCAGGGGCAGGCAATGGTGATGGTGGTTTTTCTGGTGTATCCCCTGTTTTTTGTATCCTTCGAGGAGGTATTTTGAGCGGCACCACTTTCAAAACATCGTCGGGCTTGTCGCGCTTAACACGATCATAGAGCATGGTAAATGGGTTTGTTGCCGTTTTCTTGATAGCAACATGCTTGTGCTTCACTCCAAGGATAGTCTCTTGCTGATTCAACTCATCCGGCTCTTCTTCCTCTTCGTACCCATTGTTTTTGATCTGACTCAACTTGTTGATGAGCTGGTTGAACTTGATCAAGCTAATGTTCAAATCGTATTGTAAGGGCGACGACTTGGTCACACAGTCGATTATCGCTTTCAAGTAGTTGGTGATTTCAAATAGTCGACAAAATATTGGATGGCCGTAGCTGCGGTCTCTGATGTAGAGCGTGATCATCAACTGCTTATAGTTCTTGTTCACCACGATCTCATTGATGATTCTACCAATATTAACCGGTTCCTGCGTCGAATTGATGCTATCAACAATCACCTGTACTAACAATTGCGATATTTCATTGATTTTATTCACTAAAGGGTCTCCACTCTGGTGATCACTGGCAATATCTTCAATATACTTCTTTTCAAAAACTAAATACTCAGTGACAGCTAGATTGAATGACATATATTTGATCCAATCGCACTAATTTTTCGTTTCTTATATACCATGGCTCAGTTTAATTCATGTCTAGCTTTGGTTTTGGAGTTTGATTTTTTTTTTGCAGCCATTAATTTTTGGTGCGGCGGTGTTTCACATTGATTTCAAGAGATTCAAAGTGTTCAGTCGCCCAACAACGTGATGGATTCATTCTCCATGACTCCCTTGCCAATGTAGTCAGTCATGAACTTGAATTTGTCCTTGGCATCATTCAAGCTTACCTCGAAATAGTCAACATCATCCTTCGATTTGAATTGGTTGTAACGTAAAGTTTTGATCTCTTCGAATTCGTCAAAGCATTTGGGGCATTGCTTGTCGTTCCGGTTGTCTGCGGAGCTAGTGTTAGCAATTAAGCTGTTGTTAATACATCGCTGATGGTACGAGTGTTTGCACTTGAAGTGAATCATTGGATAGTCTAACCTTTGTAAGCAGCCATCGCAGTTAGTCTTTCGAATGATGAATGGGTTTTTAGTCAACTCGGTCAATTTGTGACTATTTTTCGTAGACTCGGTTTCATACGATTCCATGAGTTTCGTGTTGTTGGCAATTTCTCGATTTTGCTGATCAATGTTATCAATGAGATAGTCTTTGATCAACCCCAAAGTTAAAAACTTTTGTTTCTGAGGATTTCCGGTAAGTATCTGTAACAACTCCAATGGGTTGATCAATTTGAACTGCTGGATCTTCTGTAGCAAAAACTGGAAATCTTTTGCATCGTCCAATTGATTGAAGCTTTCCTCACTGCTAACAACAAACTTTATCATTAATTTGTATAGCTCTGGCCTTGACTCTCCAAATTTCTTGACTATAGAGAAACACCCTTTGACGTCGCCCGCGACTTGGTAGCTCGTGAATAAACTTTCTTCATATCCTGCTTGTTGTTTGGCCAAAACCTCTCCAGCGGGGAAATTGTAAACATGCGAGACCAATAGCAAGTCTGAATTGTCTATGTTAGATGAGTTACTTCGAATCAAATTTTCTGCAATGTCGAGCCAATGTTTGGAGTCACTAACAGATTTCGAGAGTTTCAAATACATCTCCAATAGTGTCATAATCAATTCTTTCTTATCATTAATGTTACCCTGGTATTTATCAAAAGTCTCAATGCACGCCTCCAAGAAAATGACAAATTCATTAGTATGATCGATGAAACTCGGGAAGATCAATGACGGTCTTGGAGGTAAATATGTGGGTTCCGAAGCGAGTTTGAGTTCCACTTCATCCTCAGTTTTCGATCCAGAAATATACTTGACAAATGCATGATAGCTAGTTAATGGATTCAATGAGGAGTATTCCTGTGATTCGTTGTCGTTGTCAATGGTTTCTTGTGGGGTATATTTGCCGGTGAATACATTGATCAATAACTCAGTGGTCTCAATTGGGTAGTAATCCAACAAAGTTTTGGATTGGTCTATCAAAATTAGCAATAATTCATCAATTGGTAAAGTTTTGATGTAATTCAATGCCCGTTTAGGCTTGATTAAATCGTTCAAGTATATATCAACAATTGCACCAGGCTGGTTCAATTTGTGTAACAATTTGATGACTTGTTTGAAGTAACCACACTCTTTGAGTAGGTTGACAATTAACAGAAAATTCAAATCTAGGCTTTCATCGAACTCATCAATGAATGTATCAAGATTTTCGGTCAACTTCAACTTACAGTAACAACAAAGTAAAAGCGTGATATGATCATTGTTTGCGAGCGATTTTTGGTGTAGGTTTTGGAAGAACTTGGTGAGATTAGCAATATTCTGAACATCCTTGAATTTAGTGATGACATTCATGATAAACTCATCATCATCGATATCATTGCCATCCTCGACCGAACTTCTGTTGCTCTCCAGTCCATGATCTAAAAGATCGAGGCATTTGATGTACACGTCTATCGATTCGTCAAATTTCGAGTTATCATACAAGTGATTAGCATGCAATTTTTGAATTCTCAATAATGAGCTGACTGGCAAATCGTTTTGCTTCGCCAAGTCATAGGCAATTGGATATAGGTCACGTTGTATTATAGACTCGATTTGCTGATTAATAGCCTTCTCGTATAGTCTGTATAACACTCCATCGTTACTCAATAAATAAATTTGATCCTTCTGGAAGAAAATCAGGTTTATGATAGCATTGGGGATTAACAAATTGAAACTCGAATGATTGTTGTATAGGTCCAATATGATGACCCTGCTAGTTAATTTTTTCGTAGATGACTCTTCCGGTGACACAATCAATAAGTAATATTTCAGCAACCGATAGATTTTCGATTTGTTGATCTGGTAGCTTATCGTCTTTAATTTTTGAAAATTATTATAAAACTTCAAACCTGCTTGATTACCCACAATCAAGTTGCCCTGCGGGTGGTCCATAGTTTCACAGTATAGGTCGACTCCGTGTTTGCTGATAATTTCCGGTTTTGATCTACTGAGCAATGACGTGTTGATGATTTTAGAGGTGGTTGTGATGAATAAGTTTTCATTTTTGTAGATCTCCAAACCAGTAATGGGATCGTTTGATTCGTAGATGATTCTCTGTTTCGAGCCACGATCACGTAGTACGTCACCTCGTATCAATATGACTTTCCCATTGGTGTAACCGATTGCAAAGATTGACAAATCGAAATTGAACCTGAATGTTGAAATGGGAAACGAGTTGTCAGAGTTGTTGATGACAACTTGAGAGTTGTACTTGAATTTTAAATCCTCATCGGTGTCTAGCATCAATACTTTGGTCAAATCCCATAACTTGATGATTGCTGGGGTACCTTGTTTTTCAGCCAAGGTGACTATTAGGTTCAGGTTGACAATTGGTTCAATGAATGTGATTCTGTAATCTACTTCATACGCCAAAAACGTCTTTACCACTTGTAGGTTCTTATCGACAATCTTCAAGAATGAGTTGATGGCGATGATAAAGTAGTTGTCGCTGGCATTGATCGATGTTAGCGAGGTATCGGAATATAATGGTTCATTAGTGTTGAAATTCGGGTCCTTGATAGGTGTAAAGTCGAACAACTGGAATTGCCTCCATGACGAGGGCAATGTACTCATGAAAGTTGACTGCTACGTAGTATGAGTTTTGGCTACCCGTTTGACTTGAGATTGGTGTCAAAAATAATGTCACTAATTGTCGCAAGAAATGACACGAGACAAGTTGCAATCAATATGCTTTGCAATAGAGGATTGGTAGTTGGTGTATGAAAAACTTACTAGTATCAAGCAAGAACTGGTTCTTTTCCCAATCTTGCACGAAGTCAATGATTTTTCAATTTTTTGCAACTTTGTGAATCGATAGTAAACATGCTTAACGAATTAAAATCCACAAGTATCTAAAATCATGGTTGGAGCAATGATAATTTCCTATTGAGTAGCAGACAAACGTAACGATACTATGCTAGTGTAATTGGTCAAAAATGAGACCTACAATTGAGGATTTGAAACCACTTACTTTCAAAACTCAATGAAACCACGTTTACGATTAAAGTGAATAGTCACAAGAGTATAAAACAGCGTAGTTGAGCTCTACAAAAGCTATTACCATTGGCATCTACTACTGGTCGAGTGTTTCCCGTTTTGTGATTTCTGATCGTGCTCAGACTCGAAGCGATTATAGTGGAAGATGTTGAATAACACGTCTAACTATCAAAAAAATTAGCCGAAACTTGTAATCTACTATCGAAAGTATACCCTCAGCGATTTTCACGACGTAACTGACCACTTTGTTGAAATTTTTGATTTGGCGATATTATCATCAAAACTCCACCAATTGAGGTTTGTTGAAAATTTGAAGGTAAAAATTATCTTGACCACCAAGATGAACTATGATCCAATCCATGACACATACATATCACCTGAGCAGCAGCAACAACAACAGGAGCAAGTACAGCAACAGCAGCTACAACAACCGCAATCGTTAACACAACCCACACCACAACAATCTCACCCAGCACAACCTGCGTCTCACGCTTTACCTACACAGCTCCCAATGCAACCACCAGTTGAGCTAACGTCACAAATTCCACCACAAATACAACCAACAGTGCCAGGGCAACCACCGGTCATGGTCAACATGGTACCAGCCCATGCAAATGGATTTGTTCAACCGGTATACCATCTACAAACTCCAGAACACCCCTTAGCCCAGGAGGAACACGAAGCAGTACCTAGGATATCCACTACGATACATGAAGGTAAAGCTATTGCACCCCCCATGAATCACGTACAGTCCAACTTGACGAGTTCACAAGCACCCTCAGATGATTCAGATGCGGAGGAAGAGCACGATCACCCCAATAACAGAAAGAAACGGAAAGTCATCTCATCCAACAAAGCGAAACATTTGAAAAAGGCAGAGGGGGAACCCTTCTGGCGTCGTGATATACAATACGACTTCTTGCTCGATATCTTCAACGACACCAGGGCCGTGTTTACAAACACGTTTGATCGATCCGATTTACCAGGTGTCAACAATAACTCGAAACTTACGTTTAGTGAGCTATACATCAGAACCCTTGCTGAGTCGTCAAAGTGCTCAAAAATTTTGAAAGAACGTTTATTGAAAGATCACGACATGGCCCATGCAGTAGCTAAAGTTTGTTTGTTGGTGAATGCCGGTAGAATGAATACAACCATCAATTTTGTTCCTGAAATGAAGTCGACCTTGCGGACATATCATTCAATCCCTTCTTTACAAATTGATGCTAATGGTAACTCCCAACAACTACAGGACACACCCAGATTAAAGTCGATTTTGAAAGCAGTAGTTGACGATAATCACGTCACCAAGGACTTGGACGAATTGATCCATAGTCCAGCAACTGTCAAACCAAATACCAACATCATCCATATAATATTCTTGTTGTCGAACTATCCATACAAAATTCCATTTTTCGAAGGTGTGGGCAATTGCTTCATGGAATTTTTCTTGAACACAAACATCAACCCTAGAAACAAAGCACAGAGATTCTTGTGGTTATTATATACATACTTGGAAACTAACTTCTCCGACCAAGAAATGGCCCAAAACCCATTTGGCTCTGTGCTACCCCCAAGACAATTGATCAATGATCACCTAGAAATTGGCGAAACTGATCTGGAGAGTCCGTTCGATGTCGACCCTGCTTACGAGGTTGAATATGCTAATAAGATGCAACAGACAAGGACTAAATACCTTGAGGAGGAGTTGAATCAACACAATGTAGAATTCAATCCAAACTCCGATTCAACGACGATCAAGAAAAAAGTCATCCCTAAAAGCAAAGTAAAAAAACCATCACCGAATGTTGAGCAAGCGAACGAACCTGCTACTTCGTTCATTACCCAACACGAAAGCATCAAACCCCTTGAGTTTCCAATCACATCTTTGAACAAGTTGTTTGACAACTATTATCCCGATACAGAAGTGATTCCAAACGACGCACTTACGTTCAATTGCCATCAAGACATGACTTTGGGAACAAAACCATACGTACAAGAAGTGAGAACATCTTCGAAAGCATCCACTGCATCATTCAATAAAAAGACATCAATTCTCGGAAGTTGGATTTATCGATATTTCAAGTATAAACGGTCTATTGGTAATAAATTATTAGGAATGGAATGGGAAGACACCAGGTACGATTTGATCAACGGCATTGAAAACTACGTATATCAACAGTTTGGCCAATCACTATTTAAAATATCGGAAGCGACAATCGATGACTTAGAAGATGGGTTGAAAGAGGACCTTTCTTATTTACCAATCCATGATTTCAACAATGCTAACGAGAAGAGCATGTTTGTATTACAGCTTATGAGCTTCTGTAATTCTTGGTTCATCCAGGCATTGAATGAGAGAGAGGAAAAGACACAAGTTAAGATTTCCATTGATTTGGATAATGCAGAGGTTGTGATCCTGTAAATTCAATTGCAATTGACTCGATAGTACAATCCACTGAATGGAATACGAAATAGGTTGATTGAAAGTAGTATATACACATATAACTCGCATCAAATGCTCGACTCAATCGTGATGTTGAATGACCTCTTCAATAGAATTGTGATTGCACTGGCTATGCCGTACGTATCAACCAAACCATGAAACGTTTCGTTAGCATCCAACAGCTGCTCTCCGTTCAAAATAAACAATCTCAACAGAGATTCACATTGCCCAGTTACCGTGTCCAGAAGAATGAGTTCCCAATAAAGTACAAGATTGTAGATTTCGTTATCTACTGGGATATTGAATACCAAACTTTCTTCCAGTTTCAACATGGAGAATAGCTTTATGTTGTCTGTGATCTCTTCCCTGAGTGTCAACTCGTGGTACTTTGCTTGATCGACATAATCTTTGAATAAACGGATCAATTTGTAAAACATGGCAACTCTTTTGTGTAGTAAGATCGACAACGTGTTCAAGCCAAACATGATTGACGGTAGCTTTTTTCTTGGAACGTAATTCGATAGTAACACTTTCACGAAGGAAGTAGAAAGTAGATTCAACTGTGAAGAATCTATTCGCAAGTCAGTGATATTATCATTCGTGCTCGAGATTGTTATCGTTAAGACAACTTTGAACAACAATGGTGAGATGACAGAGTATTCCAAGATTCTTATCAATTTATCATCTTGCGTAAAGTTCTGTGTCATATGTATGTTATCAATCTCCAAGTATGGACTGAACTTTTTGATCATTTTCAATCGTTCAGGCCACGATTTTGATGGTAAGACATTCAAGTTCTGGAGTATATTTTGCTCGTCATCAGCTTCCAAAGACCTGCTTTGAGCGTATTGATCTGCATTATCATTTAGTAAATTGTGCAACTTCTCTTGTGCATGTTGTTGCAATAACTTATCCTTGAGTCGTCGTACTTTTAAGTTCAATTCTTCAATATTACCTTGCAAGTCGGCTCGTTCGCGTAACAAACCATCCCTCCTAACATTCAAGTCGGTCTTTTCGTTTTGCTGACTCAATAACATTTCGACTTCAACTCTCGATTCGTCGTAGGTGCTTGATCCATAGTAGTTTTCGTCAATTTGGGATACCACCGCATCGTTCAACTGCAATCTCGGCAGCCTCTCCTCAATTTCATTGGGGGAGTTCAACAAGTCGGAAAGCGACGTGATATCTGGGATGTTGGTCATTGTAGCATCGGCCTGATCTTGTTTACATATTTTATTTCATCTCGCGTTCGAAATTCAATGCTCATCAAAAGATCTGGAGAGATAAAGTTGGCAAGTTATGGTATCGGCACCAGAGTTGAAAACAGTATGTCTCAGTTGTCAGCACTATCATTGTGATATTAAGAACTTTACATGTCGTAAAGAATTGTGAAAATCTGAGTTTTAGCAGGAGTTACTAACGTGTATTTAGTATATGGATAAGAAGGTTTCAGTGCAATTGAATGGGAATAGAAAGGTAATTGGAACATTGAAAGGATACGATGTATGTAACAGATTAGCAACAGTCGTCTAGTTGGAATACTAACTGAACTTTTAGGTATTTTTGAATATAACCTTGATGGAAGCGTTGGAGGAACAGGCCAACGGCGACAAATTGAACATTGGCACAATAGTATGTATGAAGAAAGGAGTTATTGTAAGGAATTACTAACAAACATAGGTAATTAGGGGAAATTCGATTGTGGCATTGGAAGTAAGTACCTTGAATGAATTGAGGAAAATTAAGGAGCAATACTAACTATTTAGGCACTTGAGAAACTATAAAGAGACCATTGGATCTTATCTAGTTTGTATATTAATAAATATATATCTATAAGCGATTTGACTGCAATGTTTTGTGCATGCTATCTGGCGGAAACTGTTCCATAATGAAAGCCTTTGGAAAAAGTAGCCAGAGGCATTGAGATTTTCAGTCTAGCAATCGGCCAAGTTGAACTTTGTTGACATTTCAATACCAGCTTGACTGAGTCCACATTTTTGATAGAATCCGACATTCTTCGGATCACAATCCAAGAGGACTTTGTAGCAGCCTGGAATTGTTTTAGCAATCTCTATCAACCCAGTGACCATCAACCAGCCTAGTTTTTTCCCTTGTTGTTCAGTTGCAACCGAGATATCTTCAATATGACCAACTGAGCTGCAACCGTGGATCAATTTACGTTCGACCACAAGCATACCAGTGGCAACAATCACACCGGTAGCATCTGTTATCACTCGTGGGTAGTATATTTCGGGCAAGGATTCCCAATGATGAATCAATTCCGTAAAGCTTTTTTCTGAAACTTCACCCACCGTGGTCAAAACTTCCAAAACTTCAATGTAGTTATTGGTGTAGTCACTCAATTGTAACTTTCGAAACGTATAGCCTTCAGGTAATGTCATGGTTGTTGCAGAGATTGGTTCAATGTTGGCTTGATCTAAAATAGATTCAAAATATACGAGTGTTCCTGTATGGTCGATGCTGAAATTGTTCTTACTATATTTAACTCTAGAAGAGATTCTTAGGAGTGGTGGGAACTACACCTTTCTAGATGTTCATTACCAATAGCTAAGTTCATCTACAAGTACTCTATATTGACTTTCATTAATGTTGTGACGTTTCTGGTGATATCTATGAAACTCACCTTGTATGAATTTAGACAAATAAACTAGCTAACAGTCTGATACGACAATGTTATTGCCAATTTTTTCAAGATCCCAACGTTTAGTGATATTTAACTCCAATGCACCAAGTATAGTATCATATATGCACTTATACTTTTCCCGATTATCGCGCTGGTAGTTTTGCCAGTCAACTTGTAGTTGTTTGACTTCCTCCAGTTTCTTGACATCAATCATTGATGGAGATTGGAACAACATAGTTTCGGGTAGTTTGACTTCGTCGTCATTATCCTCCTTAGTCTTGAAAATCCAATCGAGCAAGCATGCTTTTCGCAATTCTGGTCTATTAAACTTACCTGCAGTGATAATAGCTCGTAACCTAGGCTCATATTGATGCTGGAATGGCAACTTCCCTACACACATGGTGAATAAAAGAACTCCTAAAGCCCATATATCAGCCAGTGGACCCAATGGAGGTGGAGATGGTGAAAGAAGCTCTGGAGCAGCGTAGGGCAACGAACCGATGTGCGAATGGGGCAAGTCAGAATCGATGCCAATCTCATGGTTTTCTTTCTTGGGATTCAACAAATGATCTTTACTATGTGCTTGTTGTTGTAAGATTGATAAATCAACCGATTGCAAAGATGGACCATGCACACGTTCGAGGTTGGTGACCCCTATCTTTGAGTCGTCATTGAAATTGAGGTTTCGGGTGTTGACACTATCGCCTCCAGTATATGGTTTTCTTAAGTCGGCCACAGATGACTTACTTCTAATATACAATGTGCCATCATCGTCGTCATCGTCATCTTCATCCTCCACATCTCCTTGAAGTAGAACCTTATGCCGTATGGATTGCCTTCTCGAAAGTCGGGTGTTGTAAAACCTGGACATGCCAAAATCACACAAGATCATCTTGTATTGTCCAGGGCCCTTGTGTTCAACCAAAACGTTTTCCAACTTCAAATCCCCATGAACAATACCTTTCTCTTCGTGCATATACTTTAACGCATCAATAACCTGTCTAGAACAATCTGACACCTCATTCAATCTCGACTGCTGACTTGAAATCAGAAATTCCAAGTCACCAGTTGTGTTCATGACTGAGCCATTGAAAATGCCCCATGAAGTAACCAATTCAAAGAGAGTGCCACCGTAAATTCTATTAGTGATGCAAAATATTGTCGTTTCTGTTTCCATACTTTTCAAAAGTGGCAATATATTTGAGTGATGCAATTCTTTCCATATCTTGATTTCTTTGCGGAATACCTCTAACACCTTAGGGTTAGTTTGTTTCGCTTGCGGATTTGGGGTCGATCGAGGTGATGGATTTGGTTCGTCTTTAATTGATCTCACGATTTTTATTGCTCGGACAGTACCATGTCTATCGGTACATTCTCTAATTGTACCCCAAGCCCCTGATCCAATAACTTTGCCTAACTCATGCTCCATGACAATTGCACCTTTCTCGTCAACATTCACTTTTGGTGGAGGCTTTTCGTGAAGCTTCTTCAAATCAGTCGACGACATTTGCAACAATCTTCCAGCAATTGTATTAACACTCGAACATCTTGGTCTTCTCACAAAACTATTGTTTTGCGAACCTGAACCTCCTGACTTCGACGTTCTAACTGATCCAAAACTATTGTTCGGATTGTCTTGCAAGTAGCTTTTCGCAAATAAACTAAATTGAGAATAATCAATCGAGTTTGAGAATGAAGTTACCAACTTCTTACGTTGAGAGTATGGTAAGTCATTGAAATTGTCCGGTAAGCTATTCAAAACGTTCTCGTAATTGACATCGCCAGTTTCAGGGTCTATGATCGAGGACTTCCTCCTTTTGGTCTTTTGATCTTCATTTTCATCATCATCATCATCGTGGTCGTTTTCATGTTTGGCAGTAGTGGAGGACACTAATGTAGTACTTGAAGGAGCATTCTTCAATTTCGATTTTGCATTACCGGTTCTCGGAGATACCGAACTTGAGTCTGAGAACGAGCTGAGTTTGTTGTCAGCCATAGATTTTGCGTGCTTGGTTTTCATGTATTCAGTCAACTTGGAGTAGGACAATTTGCTCAGGTTGTTGTATTTCGATCTGATGGGTTGGGGAGCAACTTGAGCGTGCAAGGTGTTTAGGTCAAGGTACGATGATTCTCGCGATGTTGGCGTATGAGAGTGATGAGAACTCGACATTGGAATATTATCGGGCACTTTTCTCGACCTGCTATTTCTGGTTTCATCAAGTTTCGATCTAGACGTCGAATTACTGTCCTGGGTATTGATGATCTTATCATCGCGATCGTGACGATTTTCACGATGATTTTCTCTGATGTTTGAGTCACTATCATCGTTGCTACGATTGTAGTTCAGTTCGAGGTTCAAATCCGAGCGATTGTTCCACTTGTAAACCTCATCGTTGAAGTCCAAACCCGGGATGTACTCGTCTTCGATACCCTTCGAAAAAAGATTATCGTCATTCGAGTAGTAGTTGTATTCATTGCCGTCGTCATCAGTCAACATTGAGCTTGTTCTCGATACTTGAGGCCGTATTTTCCCATCATCGAATAGACGATGGCCGGTCTCGGCGTCAAAGTTGTTCTTCTCAGATTCTGAGTATATTCTTGTGAGTTTGTAGTTGGAGGAAGGTGCTGCTGGCGATGGTTTTGGAGGGGTTGAGCTTGTACGTGTCACCCCAGCACCACTATTTCTGACTCGCTGCAATTGCGACGATAAGTTGGACTTGGTGTTAGGCGCCACGTAACCCGACTCGTGGTTATTAGTTTTGAAGAAGCTCGCATCGTCTAGAGTTAACGAGACTTGGGGTTGGCCCGATAATGACGAAATGGGTTCAGCAACATCCCCACCTATTTCTTGTAAAAGATTGACCGAAACCTTGGGTTCCGACTTCAATCGAATATCCATATGCTTGTGTGTATTGCTAGTGGCGTTGGAAGATCGTATTCTTTGTGTTGATATTTATCGGTTGCCGTTATTTATGCAAAGTATTGTTTGAATTAAGACTTCACAGGATGTTCAGCTTTTGGACGTAATAAACCTGGATAGACACTAGAAGTATACGGTCTATAACAAGCAATATAAGATATGCTTGGGAGTGTATATTTCCCTGAGTGTCTCACGCTTGATGATGATTCAATGGCTTATGGAAATGACCTTTCCACAGGAGGGGATTCACAGTAAATTTTGAGTCAGACCATTTTTCACAGAAAGTGACAAAGTCACGTTCATGACAAAATATAAGCAGATCAAGATTGCTACGCTGATTACACCGTCATCTAGTTACATAGAGTTTGACACTACATCAGATTAGACAGTATCAGTGACTTTTAAAGTGTGGTTTGTATAGTGATTATAGGTATATTACGGGGTTAAGCCGTGTGAATTAACTTTTTACTCGACAAAACATGCACTACGGCTTATTTGCTCAAGTTTAACCATGGGGGTACATGTGTTACTAGTGCTACGACTGTAATGACAATTTCATTGTCAATCATTTGTAATGTCAAGACGTTTCCATGCATACGAATCATTGGTGCATGATGATCTCATAGTTCCTGGGGTACAATACGACCTTAGATAATAATGTCACATACGGGTGAGAATCATCACTTTTTAGACATGATCAAGGGTGTCAAAAATGAATCCCCCAATAGGTCTATGGCATCAGGTCGTTGCTTGTAGTCAATCTCAAATGCTTTTAGTAAAAACTCTTTGGCCTCTTCGGTACACCACTCGGGTATCTGGGGCGAGATATGGGTACCGATCTTGAAAATGGCTTGCATCTGACTGAACTCGGGGAATGGATGTTTACCAGTAAACATCTCGACAATCAAACACCCCACCGACCATATATCGGCCTTTTTGGTGTACGCGGTCTGCTTGACAACTTCAGGCGCCATCCAATACACCGAGCCTTGTAGTGATGCCCTCCTGGCTGACTTCTTTTGATTCTCATCTTCAATTTGGTTGACTTTCCTCGAAATACCAAAGTCCCCGATCTTGACCGTTCCCTTGATATCAATCAAAATATTAGCACCTTTGATATCCCGATGGATTATGTCTTCACCATGCAAATAACTCAATCCAATCAAAACTTGCCGAATGAAGTTACGTATCAAAGGCTCCTCGAACGGACCGTATGACTTCAACATTGTTTGCACTGATCCACCGGGAACATACTCCAAAAAGATGTTTACTGAGTTCTCGTCAGTACTAGACCCGTAGTATCGTACAATGTTCTCATGGTTCAACTGTTTCAACAACATCATTTCTCGTTGTTGCTCAATCATGGATTTCTGTAGATCATTGGAACTATTTTGACTAGGTAACGGAATTTGCTTCACCGCCATCAATTCACCGGTTATGGGATTCATCCCAAGATATACAGTTCCAAAACTACCAGCACCAATACGCGCTCCTCGTAACCAATGCCTGGGTCCTTCTTCAGAAATAGATTCAACATCGGTATTGTCCTCATCGTAATAATCAGCAAACACATCCTCATCAGAATCAGAGTCGGCATTCAATAGCTCAATCCTACTGTTTCTATTGCCGACACTACTATCAGCGAAACTGGCTGCAATGGGGATCCTGGGTGGAACATAAGTACGTGAAGTAGTCGAAATAATGGATTTCGAGTCGTTGTGGTTGCTACTATTTGCATTGGCGTAGACACCATTGAATGTTGCATTATTAGTATTGCTGTCTCGAGATTCTCGTGAAACTGTCGATTGCGAACTTGTTATCGATTGATTATCGTTGGTTGAGCTTACAACCTCATCAATCGCGTTGTAGCCACCTACCATCACATCACCAATTGTTCGACTTGGAACTCTCCGAGCCATATCATGCCTGGTACCGCTTGTTTGATTTGTAGAGGCACTGAGAATCGACATTCGCTTCGACGAAATCATACTACTACCACTCGATATTCCACCCGGAATTGCATTAAAGCGTTTTGATAACCTTACACTGTATCGAACCGAATTTCTTATTGTCGCTTCCAAATCTTTCTGTTTAGTTTCAGGGAAGTACTCGGCCAAATTGGAAGAAATCAATTCAGAGGGTGGTCTTTGACCAAAAAAGTTCCTCAACGCTGGACCTTGGCTAACCTTCTCGTCAGTCATATGATACTGACTAAGATTCTTGTTGGATAATTGAGTCTGTAATGTTTTCTCGTATTTGTACAAAACCTTTTTGGAGGTTTCCAATGACGAATCGGAGGGTACTTCGCCCTGTGGTACAAACATGATCCGATGCTTTTCAAGTCTTTCAGGCGAGTAACATATTGTTACCAACTCGACGTCATATAGCAAGAACGCTGGCTCGTCTGGGCTATTATGGATATATGCATCATATTGAGGATCTTGCGAACGAAAACCCAATTTACGTAGCACTTTTCTCTTGATCGATTGTGCATTGAAACATCCAGTAACATTCACTTTCTTCGTTGATCCGTCTTGTAAGATAAACGTGACAGTTTTGGTATCCTTTTCTTTCGAATTATCCTTATCTTTGTTTCCCGCAATTTGACCATTGGGTACTTGGAGAAGTGTTCCAGATTCTGCACCCCCTTCACCAGATACACCAAGGTTATGTAGCCTTTCTTGGTTTACTTCTTGTATGTATTGTGTCATCAACTTCGATAAACTATCGAAAGTTATAGCATCTGTCAACTTTTCAGATTTCAAACTAGCAATTGCTAACTCCAACCTCAACCGATCTCCTAGCTTTGTCACTCCCAATTCAATCAAAGACTCAGTGTCGAGTTCCGACAAAAGATCGTATGTAATGGCATTCTCTACGAACTTAGCGTAATGTTGTTGGCAGTTTGATTTCTGTAACCATTGTTTCAAGTCCCTATTTTCGGTCTTCAGTTCAAGTGCTTTCAATTCCAGTTGGGCATCCACTATATCTGTCATTCCCTAATCCTCGTTCAATGAGTTTCAAGTTTACAACAAAACCCAAAACATGAATACGGTGAATCTAATTTCAAGATTCGCGCAACAAATTGGAATGTCTGGTATTTTCGATTTGAAGATACCTAGTGTCTGTATAATCCGTCAGTATGTACAAATCTATTTAGCTATACCATTGTTCACCAAATGCTGTGCATCGAAGGCATTATCTGGATCATGTTCGGAGCGTTTCCAAGATGAAATTCTACCTTGCTCCTCGTTGATTTCGAATACACGAAGTTTTCTGATGTATCCCCCATACCCTCCATAACCACCTTCTCCAGCACCCCCACCGTAGCAGAGCCAGATGTTGTCTGAGTCGTCCGCGTCAGGTTCTTGACCTTCTGGGGTGTCTCGTAAACAGTATTCGTTACAGTGATCGTGGCCAACACTGACCACTTTTACGTCCATATTCGAAAGAAGGTTTCTGATGCCATTGTTTTTCTTAGGAGCAGTCACACCTTCTCTGTGTTCACCAACCATGGCTTGACCTGTATTTCTGTATTCTGGAAGTGGAATATGGAAAAATGCCATGGACAAGAATTTGTCGGTGTATTTAGATACCTTTGATTTCAACATGTCATACTCCTCTGCAAGATATCGCTTCTGACTATCCTTGATCCAATCATAGCCCGGGAATGCTTTTGGATTCGAGGAATACTTATGACTATCTAGAAAATACAAAGCCAATCCTGGTTTTTTGCTTTTCTTAGACTCAACCGTCACCATGTAATTACCCACGCCATCAATTGTTTCTGGACCCATTATGGCCATGGAGTATGGCAACTTTGAGGATAAATCCATGATCTCATGTCTGTCCAACGAACCTTCGTCATCGTGATTACCTAAGGTAACTGCGAAGGGGATGGCTCTCGATACAAATGGATTGAGAGCTTTGAATAATGCAGTTTCTGAATCTGGTGCATCCTCGCCGAATATTTGATCTCCTGTCAATACGACCATATCTGGCTTTTCGATATCCAATACTTTATTCAAAAATTTCAACGTTCTCGGATCGGCTTGACACCCTTTCTTAGTCTCTGATGGTGAAGGGTCACGGCATTTGCCAACCCCTGTTGAGAAATGTAAATCGGCTACTTGCAATATCTTGAAATTACCATTGTCGTTGAACTTCAATTTCTTTGTGAACGATGCTGCGTAATCAAGCCTAGGCCCTTTTCTAAATGAGATGAATGCGTGTTTATCGGACGAGGTGCCCAACTGAATTGGACCATCCTTGATAAGTCTCCAATTTGGTCTAGGATCGACACAATCAGGGCCAAATAATACATCAATACCAGTTACAGCTTCCTCGTTTGCTTTGCCGTATTTCAACCATATTCCATGAGTTTTCTTAACCCAGCCATCCTTCTCTATCTGTTCTTGTGAGGGGATATACATTTGCACCTTCAAGTCATGTCTAGTCAATGCCCGTTTGTCTTTATCAGATTTTGCCTTTTCTAACTTTTTATCTTCCTTTTCCGATTTCAATAATGCTTCAGCTTCGGCGTCTTTGTCTTTACTTTCCTTTTCTGCTTGTTTCAAAGCTTCAGCTTCCGAGTTTTTTTCATCTTTACTTTTCTCTTCAGCTTCCTTCAATGCTTCGGCTTTTGGGTCCGATTTTCCATCCTCCTTAGGCTTATCTCCCAAAGACTTTTCATTCTCTGCTTTTAACAATGCTTTTGCTTCTGCGTCTGCTTCGTCTTTATTACCCTTAACCTGATCTAATAATGCCTTCGCTTCAGCGTCTTTATCATTAGACTTAACCTTTGAGTCCTGTTCTTTGTTCGACTTATCTTCCGGCTTCTTATCATCATCTTTGGGCTTTTCATTGGGCTTTTCATTGGATTTTTCGTCATTTTGTTTATCGTTAGGCTTATCCTCCTTGTCGTTTTCTATTTTCGCATCGTATTTGTTATCAGCATCTACATCATTTCCATTGTCTGTATCGCCTTTTGCATCTTTGTCTTGAGGTAGCTTTGCATTTGACAATTTGTCTTGATTCAATTTAAGCAACTCCTGATGGTCGCCATCATTGAAGGACTTACCGATATTGTATTGTTCAATGATATATTTCGGGAGTTCCAACTTGTTGTTGGCGTAGGTCGAGTCCACTGCCAGGTTCGCTATTGCAATATCGACCACCACTCGTTTATCGGAGTCTTGACTGGTGATTTCGTTTCTCTTGGTCAGTTTCTTTTCGTCGCCAATGACTCTACCTACTAACACTTCTGACTTCACCTTCTTGTAGCTCAAAGTAAATTTTTTCAACAATCCTGAGTTCAAACTCAAATCCTTATCGATTTGGATCCATCCACCACCATTTTTCAAGTCGCCCAACTTACCGGCGTTGGGGTCGGGTTTCTTGCATATTTTATACGAATGCTTGAGACACCAGTTGATGTCTATGTCGATTATGTATGAATCTGAAGGTGGTTGGAAAAATGCTGGGGTGATATCATTGGGTAAATAGGCGTTGATATCAATGACATTGTGTTTGTTTGCAAACAACAATAATAGTAGGATAGTGGAGAAGGCCACTGCCAAGTATACCAACTGGCGTATCCATCTTTTCGAAAGACCCACCATTGCTCGCAATTGTCTGTGTTGCAACTCGTCTCGTGAAAATGGGACCTGTATTTCACTTCTACACAAAATCGTGAATTGTAATGAAGCGTTTACATAAATATAATACAAGCCTCGAGATTTACTACTTACAAGACTAACATTTGTAACCTATATTGAGTATCTATATACTGTGACTTTCATAACTTATAATCGTAACCTGATCTATTTCTCCTTTTCTTGTCTTTTAGCTTCTAAATCGGCTTCTCTTTGTTTAGCTTCTGGGGTCAAATCGGGAAATTGGTCAGCATTCACTCTAGGCATATGTCTAGAAGGATCCATAATGACCGCATGTGGCTTGTTGATTTTACCAAATGGCACCAGTTTCCCGCCAATGTTCACCATCATGTTGTCGGGGTTCAAATTTTGACGATCTTCCTCCGTAAAATCCTTGGTCAATTCCTGGAATTTCTTCTGTCCTTCCTTGTCTTGATTGTTGTTGTCAGCCATTTTCACTAATGATTTGTATACTAATAGAAAACTCACCAAAAGAATAAAACTAGAAACAAGTCGATTCATAGTGGCAACATTTTACCTCCTTGGAGATTATGTTGCTAACCATGTGACCTAAATTGAGTATAGGAGACTGCACATAACAACAGGTATACGGGTTTATGGTTGAAAGGTTAACCTTCCTAGTGGGAGTCAGCATTGACAATTTTGTTGAGTACATCGGGAGATCCTATCTGGCCCGTGGCCACTCCACCAGTCAGCACGGTTTTGCCAATTTCGGGTATCAAAGATGTTTGGTAAGACGAGGCAAATATAGTGGTGAATATTACAATGCAATGTAGACCTATGCAATACCCCATAAACAACATGCGCGAGGTTCGGGTGGCAAGAATCGCCCGGGTGAAAGTGATAAATAACCGTTCCAACGGATTCAACTTGGAATGGATTCGGGCTTGTTCGCGCATTCGGAATTGTTCTAATGGGTGCATGCGGTTCTCGTACTCGTTCTGGTAAGGATTGTCTTCAAGATCAATGTTTTGCTTGGGTTTTAGCTTTTTGTAGCCACCTTTGGTCAAATTGGTCTTATCGGCATTGTTGAAACTGGCAACATACCTCGTTCTCTCGTACAATTCTTCATTGTCTTGCTTCAAGTTGTTCACTTGACGCTTTAGTTCATTGATTAAAGCTTGTGATTTCTTGATCTCAGCCTCAAGCTCACTATTCTTGTCTCGGAAACGGTCTCGTTGCTTGGTAATGATGGGAAGAATCGAGTTGGAGTTGTTGGAGTTGGTAGCAGGTTCTTCAGCTATGCTGGGTGCTCGGCCATTTATGCTAAATGGTTTCGTCATCCTCGTCATGTTTGAAATGATACTTGAATTATCATTAAACTTTCTCGTGGAATCTTGCAATTCTTGCAAATCTTGCTCCAATTTCTCATTGTCTTGATTGGATTTGGTTAATTGGTGGTTGATGGACGCTAGATTCTCCTTGAGGCTGACAATTTGTGAGTTCAAGTCGTCGTGTTTGGCACGGTAGTTGGCCAAATCTTGAGTCAACACTTTGTTTCGATGAATCAACTTGGAATCAAGCGAGTTCTCATCAACGACTTCGTCCTCGTCGTCGTGACCAAACTCAATTTGCTTGATCAAATTCAATTCTTGTTTGATTTCATCGTAATCGCTGGTGGAGACCAAACGTTCTTTCAATTTTTTCATCTCTTGTGTCAATTGATTCAAGTCTCGATTCATCTGCTCTTGCTTCACTGTTTTCTCCTTAGTCAAATCATCGAGTTTGTTGCGCGATTGATTCAAGTTGGCGACAAGCAAGATATTTTCCGACTCTAATTCTGATTTTTGTTTGGTAAAAGTTTCCTTCAAGTTATTGATCTCCGAATTGTTTTCAAATTTGGTTAGATCAGAGCGCAATTTCTCGTTTCGTTTCTCCAACTCGTAGATTCGCTTTTTCGAGGACTCATTGTCGCGATTGACAATGTCGAGTTCGGCCAATACTGATGCAAACGATGATTGTTCAGGGTTACTTGTTTGATTGTTACGCGAATTCAATTGCAATTCGGTGACCTCATTGGTTGTTTTCAATTCTTCAATCTGTTTTTGGGCTTGTTTAATTTGGTGTTTGAGATTGGATTCTTGGTTATTCCAGTTTGATGTTTTCTCATCGATTATAGATTTGAACTCCTCGTCTTTCGCCAATAGCTTACTCGATAGCAATTCAGCCGATTTCTGTTCATTCCTAAGCAATCGTTGCTTCAAGTTATCGTAATCGGCTTTCTTAGCCAATTCATCTTGAAGTTGGGCAATTTGACTCTTCAACTCTTCTGATTCACTCAGCTCTATCACCGCATCAAGACTTACTTCCAATAAAGGTCTAGGATCGGGAGCCTCCAGTAATTTTCTATAGATGCCAAAGAAGTAATTTTCCACTGATTTTTTCTTATTGGTTAACGAGTCGATTTCCTGTTGATATAATTTCAATAACGAGTTGAATTGCAGTAACTTCTCATCACTATCCAATTTTTTGAATTCCTTAGTCTTTGTTGCCAAGTTTTTTCGACTTAGTAACGATGTTTTCTGATCATCTTTCAATTCTAATCCCTGTTCATCCAATTGTTTTTGCAACGTCGAAAGATCTATTTCTGCCCATGTTTGTAATGCAGTCTTGAACGAATTAGACTGTTTAGAAGTTGGCTCTTCTAGAACTTCGTCGGCCATATGGGGTTTCTTGAATAACTTTTATTAACAAATGTAGTTGATTATGGTTCACGCTTTATCAGCCTACAAAAAAAGTACACGCCAACTTCACGTGAGAATTAATGAAGAGCCAGAAATGACAACAATAACGTGAAAAGAGTAAAAAGAAGTGGTTTCGAACAACAGTGATGGGTTGTAGTAACGAGAAACTCTGCCATTGCCTATGTTATTGTGTTTCTTTGGTTCCATAGCAATGATTATACGAATTCGAAAAGTACCACATTTGAGTACGAATACAATGAAGCCAACGAGATTTGCGGAAACCACAGAGGGTAAATTTAGTCAAAACTCCGTGCAAATGAAACTACTGCAACTGCTATTGAATGAACAGAGCTCGAAGAATTTTGATGGTTTAATATATGTAAATCAAGACGATTGTTGACGCTGTAGATCTGAAATCGTCAACTCATGAGTAACAACTTATAATTTGACCCCAACTTAGACTACTATTGCCTTTAGCCTTGTACAATTCTACAGGTATTATTTTACATTATATTCAATTATACTAATATGTAGATAATCTAAATAAAAGTTTCATAAGCAACTGGTGCTAAAGTTTGAGGTATGTTGTTGGTGGTTTCCACGATTCTGTCACCTCTTGGTTTGGCTGGTTGTCTTTTGACAATGACTTGTTCACCTTTAGCTTTGGCGTCTTTTTTCAATTGGGCGTTGGTCTTTACTCTGTCCAAGAATTCTTGTCTACAAGCCGAGTGTTTGACGTGTTCGACTCTCAAGTTGATTCTCTTTTCAATGTATCTGTTACCGACGATTTTGTTACAGATGACACCAACGGCGGATTTGGTAACGTTGTAGACGATACCGGTTTTACCGTGGTAGAATTTGTGAGGCATACCTTTGTGGATAGAACCGTTGGCTTTGATGTCAACAATGTCACCAACTTTGTAAGTTTTCAAGTAAGTAGATAATGGAATGGCACCATGTTTTCTGAAATCTCTTGAGAAAGCATATCTGGTTCTCGATCTTAAACCATGTCTAAATTATTGTTAGTAAGTTACCCTAAGAAATTGGAAATGTTTCACACAGCAAAATGAAGTTAAATGAAAATGATTATAGCTCCCCACTTCAACAAATGTATTAGTTGGACAAAATTGATGGACACGTTGAATAAGTATCAACAATCACACCAAGGTCAATATTGATTGATGTTGAAATGGATTATGAAAAGCTGGTCTTGTTCCATTTATTTGGCAATAAGTCCCTTTGGTTTCCTATTTGTCTGTCTGTGTCTTTTGCTGAGATGCTGTGTTGTTCTTGTACTTGTGTGTATCCCCATCATCTATGTGTGTACATACGATTTACCCATCTTTGATTATATTAACTAAACTATCTAAGCGATTAATTCTGGTTTAATGAGACTGGAAAAAGTTTTTCAGAGTGAAGGTGTGCAGATAATAAGAGAAAAACCCTAATTGTTAACATTTCACGTGAGTGAAAATTATGTTTAACTGTATAGATAGAAAGTATAAGATAGTTAGTGTAGATAGATAGTATAGGTTTATAGTATAGATAGTATAGAAGTAGTCGTGTTTCGTAGGTACTGATCGAATTTCAATATCATAATATTCATAGTTTCTATTTACAGTTTGATTTCGATTCTAATAGTCTTGCTATTATGTATATTACTATTTTACATTCACAATTATATTAATATAGTATTAGTTATAAAAATGAGTTTTTGAAGTGTGTGTTGAATGATGATTGGGGGTTAACTCAATTATTCTTCTTCTTCAGCTTCGGCTTCACCTGATTTGCCTTGAGATTTTCTCTTGTTTCTACCAGGACGACCACCACCGTATGGGGAGTTGGCAGCAAAGTCAATGTGTTTTTGCGAGTCTAATCTAACCACAAAAGATGGGATGTTGACAATTTGTTTACCAACAGCAATGTGTCTTTGCGAGATCAACACTCTGGCGTGGTGAATAGATCTGGCTAAACCTAATTTGAAAACTTGGGTTTGTAATCTTCTTTCCAAGAAATCTTCAGTGGTCAAAGCCAACACATAATCCAACTTCATCTTGTCTTCAGACAAAACACCGACTCTCACTAATCTTCTAATCAAAGCATTACCTTCGAATAATCTCTTTGGGTCTTTTTCTTCTCTGGTCAATAAATCACGAGCAGCTCTTCTGATTTTAGATAATTGGAAGTTAATTCTGTAAATCTCACGTTTGTTTTTTAAACCGTATTCACCAGCCAATTTCAATTCAGCATCTAAACGAGCAGATTCATATGGTTGTTTTGGAACCGAGTAAGTTTTGGAATAAGTTCTTGGAGCTCCTGAAAAAATAGGTTAGTATCAAAACTAGGTAGTTTATGATACAATACTTCCTCAAACTATAATTTAAACAAATGAAGATACTAAAAGAAGAAGATAAAGTGCCGTCATCCTGACGATACATCATGTTCTTCTTCTAGTGTCTATATATTTGTAACTGAAGTGTCGGGGATTCAGTTACGAATATTCATATGATAAATCATAGAATGAGGTCCCGAACCTCGTGAGAAGTGTATGGCTAGTATTGAATACTTACCATACAATATACTGAATATTGGAAATATATCATGTATATCAGCCACCATCACAATTCAGTGATGCTGATAGTGTTGCTTCTCATGGCCTGGTTGTATTGTTAGTGTTGTTAGCTGTACATACTTGGCATGTTGACTTGCTTTGTTGAAGAAAAGAATCGGGAAACTCGATGGATGAAAATTCCCACTTGTGCACAGTGGAAAATTTTCAGATTGAACAATATACAGGAGTTATTGAAAACTGGTATGTGTCATGTGACTGAGTGACTACTAAATTGGGTGCAAATATAGTAAGACAATTACGATAGTACAATCGATGTAGACTGGAAGCGACGCTACAATCAAGTAGATTTGTTTGCTAGACGTGGAATATGTAGGTAGTATGGTAACTTGGCATGTTTTATTTTCGGAGCCATAACTATTTTGACGAGTAATGGAGGGCTTGTGATCGTTCACCATGCCCTGTTACGCTTATTCAGGCCAGCTCACTCGTACTTTGTAGTAGGCAGTCAGTGAGAGCAACACTCTGAACGAATGACCTTGTGATATTGAACTACTTTGCTTCCACATATAGTTCCAGCCGCACAGTGCTAGAATCGAGTCAAATCAAAGCATCAAGTACAAACGGGTGGTATGAAATTTGTGGCATTGATCTCGGGTGGGAAAGACTCCTTTTTCAATATACACCATTGTCTTTCACAAGGTCATGAACTAATTGCTTTAGCCAATCTCTTCCCCCGAGGTACGGACGAGTTGGACTCGTTCATGTTCCAAACCGTCGGCTCTGAAATCATCAATCACTACCAAGCATGTTTGAACGTGCCATTATACAAACGAGAGATCAAACTAGGGGCGAGCAAAAATACTCAGTTGGAGTACTCTATAACTCCTGACGACGAAATTGAAGATTTGTTTTTGCTATTACTGTCCATACTACAAAAGCACCCCGAAGTAGAGGCCGTCTCGTGTGGGGCGATATTGTCCCATTACCAAAGAACCAGAGTCGAGAACGTATGCGGTCGTTTAGGACTTACTTCGCTCACCTTCCTCTGGCAGCGAAACCAACTACAATTGATGCACGAGATTGTCGATTCGAACTTGGACGCTCGATTGATTAAAGTTGCAGCCATCGGCTTGAATGAACACAACTTGGGGGAATCATTGAAACTGTCATTTGCCACTCTAAAAAGGCTCAACCAAACATACCAGGTTCACATCTGTGGTGAAGGCGGCGAGTTTGAGACTTTGGTGTTTGACGCCAACTTTTTCACCAAAAGAATTGAGTTGCTACAATCGAAGGTAATAGTTGGCTCGAATGATGTATCGTACTTAAAAATACTAGACCTGAAACTTGTGGATAAAAAACCAGAATCATTCATAAAACTACAACCGCCACCATTGTTAGACCCTGAGTTTGCGGAGATTTGCAACACTTTTGTGGAGCCAAAAACGGTAACCATTGAAGCCAAAAACAACTATAATGGGGGTCCAAAGTTTAAGCCGATTGCTATACAATCAAATGTGGTGGTTACCCCCACTAAGACATACTTCTCAAACTTCACAAGCACCGCTGATTCGATCGAGTCACAATTAGCGGAAATATTTGAAAAAATAGATTTGCTTATGCCGCCTAACGCATCGTTGAACGATATTCAATCAGTAACATTGTTGGTGAAAGACATGAACAACTTTGGATTGATAAACCGGATATACTCGCAAAAGTTTTCTTCATATTACCTCCCCCCGTCGAGGATATGTATTGCCGCCAACATCCTCCACGACGTTAACTTATCATGTATTGTGATTCCGCAATCAGGTCAATGCTCCAACGACAAGCTTGGAATCCATGTACGTTCTCGCTCTTATTGGGCTCCACACAATATTGGGCCCTATTCACAATCGATTGTCGATCAGAATGCTAAACACAAGATTGCATCGATATCGGGCCAAATCCCGTTGGTTCCCAGTACAATGGAGTTTGTTGACAATGGGTTGCGTCTTGACGCTACTCTTTCGTTACAGCATTTTCACAAAGTCAAGCAGTTGATGGGAGTCACCAAGATCCTAACTGCAGTGTGTTTTATTGTTGATGCGTCGCATGTTGGGACTGTCACCCTGGTATGGAATCAATACCCTGATGCTAACGGTCTGTTGGTGGTAGCAACAGTGGAGACGTTACCTCGAAATGCCAGTGTTGAGTGGGGTGGGTATACGTACGAACCAGTTGTTGATATGTATGCTGATTCCGACGACGAGAGCTTTGACCCTGATCAGGTGTATAGTGTGGTTGATTTGTTCGAGTACCTGTCGGTTGTCAAAGTGAGCGATTCATTGATTTGTGCAACTTTATTCACCCACGATTGTGACAAGGTCGAGATGGCGATCTCCGAAAACCAAAATAGGAACCACATTCAAGTTCTATCCAATCCTGATAATTGCAACTTGCTTCCAGACTTAGGGTTTGAGTACCTTCCAGTTGAAGCCGTGTACAACCATGAAGGGGTTGAGTTTCGATATGCTGTTATTTGGAAGCTAGAGGTTTAAAAAACAGATACATCATTAGACATTAATTCATACACAACATTTCAAAAGATTTACAATATATTTATTCTTCTATCCACCCCCACCCCCGAGACCGTGTTCAATTTCAATTTCATTTTCATTTATTAGCGTCGCTTCCGTCACTCGTGGGTCCGTTATAGATCAAGTCTGGGGGAACTGGGATGCCATTTTGTTGGCATATTTGCACCAATTTGTTATTTTCCAATTTCAAGGTGTCAATGTAGTCGGCGGACTTGGTCAAGATATTCAACTCGGATCTGTTTTCGGTGCTTTCTAGCGTCGGGGTCAAGTGTACGATTCTATCAAACTCGGACCTGATATTCTCCCGTCTCTTCTTCTCCGAGGCTATATGGTGCGCCTAGACGTTAGTATGTAAAAAGCCAGTGTTTAACGTTGGTTAACGTGGTTAACTATAAACATTGGCAAGCTAGTCAATATACCCATAGTGTCAGTTGGCAAGCAAGAACAAATTGTGCCTAGCCAGTTTACCAGTTAGCGCCGATTCGATATCATTCGACATTGATGCCAGCCACTGAATGTACATACCTTTTTCTGTTCTTCTGTCAACACGTTTTGTTTTGCTGTCTTTCTCTTGCGAGGTTGTCCTCCACTGGAGTCTTCTGAGTACATTGGTGGTAAAGAGTCACTCGCACCAGATAATTACTCCATGTGGAGATGAAAAGCGCCATTCAAAAAAATCACACGCATGCGATAAACCAAGCAAACTGAGACTGTCCACCAGATAAACTAAACACAAACCACACACCAGAAAATGTCATTAGGTAAGAAGTAAATGTAACTCACCCTGACACCACTAAACACCCGGTATACATACCATCTTTTGTGCACTTGTCCACCCAGTACCAGACCATTCGCATTCCAAGTTATCTTATCAGTACTACCTTACCAACCTCCACAACCTAGACCAGTACAAGAGCATAAACACTACTTACTATAATTACACCATTCAAATAGGTTTATGTTGATGCCAATACCTACAAATTAAATAAGTATCCCTATGTTAAATGTACTTGTTATAATACAATCTCTACCTCCACCTTCTCAACCCCCAATTTTATTCTGGTTACAATTGCGTGTACCCATACCCAAAACTCAGGCTGGCCGCCTTTTGTCACCTGACGCACCTTTAACAACTCAAAAAACGTGGGAAGCCACAGGTGATGAATAAAAATTTACATTCTCAGGCGTGGTGGCTGTGTGGTAAAAAATTTTTCACCAACCCAAACCACAAACCACAACAACCATCTATACCTATCCACGATCACACCTACACTGATAATTCTTCCAATTAATATATTACTCTATAACCAGTACCAAGTACATCTATAAACCAATGAGGTTATTACACAAATTAAAGTTGTCGCCATGGGACTTAGAATAACAAAGCAACGGCAGCAGCAGCGACACCACCGACTAAACCGGCAGCACCAACTCTGGCAGCAGCACCTTCTGGAGAAGTGGAGCTTGAAGTACCATTGGTACCGTTGGTACCGTTGGTCAAGTTAGCAGCAGAGACCAAGGATCCGATAGATAAGATTGAAACGATTGTGGAAAATTGCATTATGAGTTGTGTGATAAAGAATTCAAAAATCTGGTTACTGACATTTGCAGGGCCTTTTATAATCGCAGAAAAACCAAACAAAAAAAAAGTGCCAGAAAAAAAAAAAAAAAAAACCAAAAAAAAAAATAAAAAAGAAAAAATTTAGGTAAGAAAAAAAAAAAGCAACAATAGAAAAAATATGTTAAAAAGTTAATTAAAAAAAAGTGATTTAGGGTAATAAAAAGAAATTTGAAAGTTTTGACGATGGACTAAAGATGATGTGATTGTAAGATGTAGTTGTAGTTGTATACTAACGTTGTTATTGTTATTGTTATTGTAACTAGTGCTAACTAGTGTATACTGGCTCCACTCTGTCCCATGCACTGACAATGCAGATAATATTTCTGACCCTTTTTGTCCCAAACGGGTTAAATTGGGTGAAAATTTTTTACCCGGGTTTTTTCCATTGCTTTTGCCCATCGCCAACAAGATCTATAGTTAAAGCTATTTTTAGAATACCCACCAAGGGGTACATACTTCGCTCCCGGAAGGGATGCTCAAACAGGTAAATAGGGCGGCTGCCACGCTAACAGCGTCAGCAGCGTTAGCAGCGCACGCCTGAGAACCAGATAGGAGTCGCGGTCTGGTCTGACACATTGTTGCCATGTGATGCCATGTTTATGTCCCAGGGCTGGTTTACGATACATTATATGAATGCAATGTTGCGAAAACATGTGGCGCTACTATTGGTGTACTCAACAATCATGGTGCTCACCAGGTATACCTGGTTCGTCTTGGTGAAGGTATGCGTGGGGTATAATGATTATGTGCTTGGCCAGTCTTGACCAGTCTTGACCAGTCTAGTCTTGACCGCTAGGTCAAGACAGGCTGGTTGGTGTAATGTTGTTTACTGAAATGTTTATGTCACACTAATCAACCAAATGATGGATTGTGCTCGCTCAGTGTGTGAGAATTGATCCAAGGAGGATACTGTGGGTAGTATGAACACTGACTGCTGGGAACTTTCATCTATGTGGGTTGACGATACACCAGCGATATTGGACCAGATCAACATCCGTGCCTACACTTATCCCTGGAATACAAACTGGAGTATGGGTAGGTCAAATCAGCTGGGTCATGTCTGCTAGGTCAATGTGAGTTTGATACTGTTAATAATCAGTGAGGAACGTCGATGTCACACAGATTACCAGGTGATGGATTGTGCTCGCGTAGTAGGTGAGAATTGATCCAAAGAGGATACTGTGGGCAGTTTGAACAGTGACTGCTGGGATCTTTTGTTCACATGTGGGTTGACGATGCGCCAGGGATATTGGACCAGATCGACATCCATGCCTACACCTACCTCTGGAATACAAATTGGAATAAACCGACATAAGGGGCTGGGACTCGAGACTGCTGGGTGGCGATACGACTATGTTGCAATGGCGCTAGTGATGACAGGCTTTCAATCTTACCTCGATATGTCCATTTCGCCTTCAATACAAACTAGTATGAGAAGCTACTAATAGGCCCACTGGGTCTTGGCGATACGCCTAGCCTCTAGATGACATACTCGATAGATAGCGTCAGAGTGCTATTACTTCAAAGATAAACTGGCCGGCAAAGCCCGGATCGATATACTCCATACAATTTTGCATGCTTCTTAAATTGCGTACAGACGACCAGAAGAAGGTGATGCCGTTTGGCACACAAATGATGAAAGGAGATAAGGCCGCGAGATTATTTGCTGTCGATAAAGATGAATCGCTATTGCTCAAACATGACGGGACCTTCACACCCAGGTATTCAAGTCGACGTCAGTGCAGATTAAGATGTAAATGCGTTGAGGTTCAGCACAAATTTTTTGAAAAGGCGATAAAACCTCAGATTCAAATGTAAGTGACTGCCATGCCGTGTGGCATGATAGTTCGCAATTGCTTCGTCAGGTATGCTTTGATGCCAAAGGGCCTTTAAACACAACTAGACAGATTCCATACCGTTCCTCAATATTTGGATTCCGATGAAAATGATATTGTATATATCGAAATGCGGCACATCAATGGAAACGCTACTACACTATGAATGACACCTCCAAGTCAAAGTATGGAGAGTGAACTATTCTTTTGCAAGCTATGTCGCCAACAATCGTATTGTTTGCAATGGACTCGGATATCATAAATCTGACACTTGCAGCGCTTCTTCAGTTCTGGCATCATGGTCCTGTTTGATTTGCAAACGAGTCCCCAAGAGAGTGATGAATCGACATGTGAGCACTTTTGCGCTTGCTGTGTGATGTGATTTCAAGCCATGAACTCCGACGCATGTAAAATGCATATATTTAATTTATCCAGAGAGCTGATTTTGTGAGGACTGTTCACGAATGCTACTCCAGATTTGTACAGACTGGTTATCTAGTTCGTGTTTATTCTTTAAATGTAGCTTATAAACATGAATGCATTCGTTCATTACCTTCCTTTTAGTCGACTTCAAGGTCGATTTCTCGAAGCAAAACCCCTTCATCACCTTGTCCTAAGCTGCCTAGAATTCCAACACTGGGGTTATCCGAGTTGACTTCGGCGTTCAGGGGCAGGCTGCCGTTGAATTGTATGATCAGTGACGAACCGGTGTACACGGTGTTTCTTTCCTGGCCCACACGATTACAAGCAATCAAGTTGACGGTGTGGTAGTATTTATGTTGAAACGACACCGGGTGGTTGAGGAAAGGGATGAATCGCAAGATCCAATAGTTTATGGTTGATGCATTGGGTACCTTGGGCACAAACGGCTGGTAATCTTCGTCAAAGGTGTCTTCATCAAAATCAAAGTCCATGCTTGGATCGGTGTTTACCGTTAGTCTATTGCTGGGGTCAAAGTGCTTTTCGAAACCCTTCGACACTTGAGTTATTGATTCAGGATCTAGCGATTTGTCCACGTCGGGTGATAACGGTGATAACCATGCCATGGGACACAATATCAACTTCAGCTGTTGCATGTAGCAACTTTTAGAGAACTCAAACTCATTGAAAGGTGCTTCGAATTTGTAGGGATTCAAATCCATGCATATCCCGATATTTGTCATTATTGATTTCCATTTTCTGTTGGTTTCATGATTGTTATTGAGGTAGTAGTCACGATCGAGTATCAATTTGAAGTTCCTAAACCCTTTTTCGGGGTTCTCTTCACATCCCCATACTTCATCAGTATCATATAGAAACGTCTTTCGATAATTTTGTAATGATTTTCCATTGGGACCGATCAATATGGCCGAGTTGTAGATTTTATCATTGCTCAGCTCGGGATACCCCATTAACGTGAAGCATTTATACTTGTTCGAGATCTCCTTGGCAAAATTGATTGAATTGCCTCCCAACTCCTGGGTCTCCAAGTATGGTTTGATGGCCGATTTGGACTCAAAGTTGTAGCCGGTGATCGCCAATTCGGGCAAAACCACCATGTCCACTTCCAGTACATGGTTCAATATCTTCCTGACCTTGGCTATGTTGGCCTCTATCTGCCCTATAACCGGGTTAGTCTGAACACAAGCTACTTTCCACTTCATCTCCCGAAACAATGAAGACGCATCAGAACAAATTATCGAAATGCTGGAGAAACCCCAAGAAAATTTCAAGGTGGTGCTTTTTGATCGTAAACGCACACTGGAATAACACTAGGACCAGTTATTAGGTAACTGTAATACTCGATAAGCAAAGTTGATGTTCTGGGATACCACCTTGATCAAGCTTTTTGAGTCACAAATCAATCAGTTTCGAGTTATTGTCGTACAACTCACCATACCAAATCATTACACAAACTAAATATAATAAGTTAAAGAGACTAGAACAATCACCTTAAATTATCAATCATGGGTCCACATGTACAACATCTCGAAACCAAGAAACTTTGGCTAGTCATTCGGTTGATCTGATGGCGTATTATTGAGGTATTATCAAGAGATTTAGCTTCCATTGATTTGCAAAATCTATTCTGTACGCCGACCGAGCTAAGCGCGGTACCGCCAGTCAGTAAGAGCGGACTTGCGAGAAACAAATAGATGTAATTACGGTGAAAGTTTATATTGATACTCGATTACTCAAAGCAAACTAAACTGATTTTACAGTGGTAATATCACTAGTCAGATCGAAGAATGCTTGTTTTGTTGCACTAAGTGTGGGAGGATATCGAGTCATTGCCAAAGTTTTGATAGATAATATTGATGGTTGATAATATTGGCGATAAATAATAACTTATAAACTAACAATCGAGTGATCGATAGTGCAAAGGAATTTTCTGAAAACCTGTTTAACTACCCATGTCTCGACATTGTTGATACTAGTGAATGGATACTTTGACTTGTGAAACACTAATATTGAATTCATTATACTAGCCGTGTCCCCAGCCTATCACTATTATTATCAACCTGCTGCACTCATCGATATTTTATACCCTAGCTGGATTTGAGTTTGACAGGCAACACAACTTTAGTATGGCATAGGCAAGAAATAACCGTCTCGTCAAATTTGAGCTTGAATTCATAAATGAATCACTGCCCATTCGCTATGATAGTGTGAATTGAACGAATATGTCGTTGATTTACGACATTTTTATACATCTGCCCACCATCGATCGTGCGTTAAAAATATCATCACAACAATTACGAGAAGTATCAGGAAAATATCGAGTTATGGATAGCCAAGAATAACTGTATTTAAGTATGGCAGTGTTCTTCAAACGACCCTGAATTCAAACTTCAAGGCTGGACAATGAAAGTTGTTATCGTCCTAGTCGCGTTGATACAGGTGGTGGCATCTGTGATGATAATTTATACCCCCGAACTAAGCTTGAACAATTTCATAATCAGTGGTGCCGAAGATTACGCAATATGGTCCCCAAAGGCGATTTTTCGGGGTTTCTTGACTACTCAACCGGGAGGGAGACTTCTCGTGTCGTCGATTGCTAATTCAGAAGGGTTGCAAGCTCTGTTTGAACTTTGGAGCAACCAAAATAAAGCCTTGACCAATGCTGGCACCCTATTGCTCGGCGCCACGCTTCCAAAGACATCGCCATCGTTTAACATAGATTTGACTTCGTTCCAGAACTCCGGTCTGTTGTTCTTCGTGAACGACTCGCCCCAGTTCAAACCTTTGGTGCAAATATCGGCACCCACCTTTGTCAATTCGGGGTTTCTTACGTTTTACGAAACTACCAATCCTACTTTTGTTAGCAGTCCAGCTCGTTTGCAGCCTGAGGGCACCTCGTTCATGAATACTGGCGATATATGCTACTACAACAAAGACATTTTTCAAACTTCAGCAATAACCGGTCCTGGTTGTATTCATTTACAGGCCAAGTCAACTTTTTACATAAATTATCCAACGAGGGACATATCTGGCCAGATTCTTTACATTGAGAGCCCCATGGTGGTCATATCCCTCGCGTGGAACTCGCTTCCCACTGGCTTCATAACCAATATAGCTGGCTTTGGGGTCGGGAATCAAATAAGAGTTAGCGGACTGATCACCATCTTAACCTATACGACCACCACAGGATTATTGAGTTTTCAGATCAATTCCGTAATCACAGTCGTGTTTGCTATGGGTCTCGGTTACACCCCAAACTTGTTTGACGTGTTGACAATCTCGTCATCTGAGTACGCAATCGTGTACAATGGGCCCGCGCCTAACCCAGAATTACCCAGTGGGTGTCGCCCTTGTCCTTCAATTCCAGCAGTCGCTATCGATTCCAGTGTACCGCAATTTACAACATACACCACAACTGTCACCATCACAGACGGTGAACAAACTTATACCTCTTCAGGAATAGTAGAAAAGGGTACCACCCAATTTGGAGTTCCTTTTGCGACCACTTCCTTCTTTGACCCAGTATCAATAAGCTCAGTGGTTTCTTCAGTTGAATCCGTCTCCAGTGAAAGCTCGATTGTGAGTTCATCCACGATAAGTTCATCGGCCACCTCATCGTCACTCGAGAGCTCATCTGTCGAAAGTTCTGTTGCGTCTCCTTCCCAAAGCTATAGTTCAGTTGAAAGCTCACCTCTTGACAGCTCATCTGTTGCAAGTTCGTTTGCTGAAAGCTCGTCTGTTGAGAGTTCGTCTGCTGAGAGTTCGTCTGCTGAGAGTTCGTCTGCTGTGAGTTCGTCTGCTGAGGGCTCATCCACTTCGAGTTTGTCCGTCCTGGATTCATTGATTTCGTCTTCCATAAGCTCTAGCTCAGTTCAAAGTTCATCTGTAATGAGTTCTTTTGTGGAGAGTTCATCTGATATAAGTTCTGTGATTGCATCTTCGGCTAGCCCAAGTGTCCTGGAAAGCATATCTTTCGTGAGTTCTGTTGCGGAGAGTTCGTCTGATATAAGTTCAGTGATTGCATCGTCTATAAGCTCAAGCGGTCCTGGGAGCTCATCTGCTACTGATTCCATTGCGGACGGTTCAACGATCATAAGCTCGGTAGTAGCATCATCACATAGCTCTGCAGTCGATGGCGCATCTTCACAAGCTTCGATTGCCGAAAGCTCATCTGCTGTTGATTCGATCGTTTCGTCGACTTTGAGTTCTAGTGTCGATTCGAGTTCACAGTTCCAAAGTACAATTGGACCTAGTTCAGTTGTATCTTCAGAAAGCACATCATCTGGAAGCACCTTGGTTGTATCATCGCAAAGCTTTATTGTTGAGGAGACGCCGTCTATCGTAAGTTCGCTTAGTTCTACTATTGATCAAATCACGTCGTCCATTAGCCCAATCAACCTGTCTTCGCCCCGATCCATTTTGGACGAGAGTTCAACCTTGTCGAAATCTCTCAGCAATGGTAACGGTGAAATTTCATCGACATCAGTTTCAATTTCACAACAAGGGACTGCCACTTCGATATCAAATACTGCAACTGGCACGTTGAATCCAGCATTATCAAGTATCAGAAACCCGACTTCGGAAAATGCATCATCGACCATTCCTGAGTCCACCACGAACCCTACCAGCTCAGTTTTGATTGCACCCAGTTCTAGCATGAGGTTTTCATCATACGCAAATGTATCAATTCCAATGTCCTCGGCATCAATGCCAATGCTGTCTAGTGGGTGGACTTTGCTTAGCTCATACTCGGCTGCCTCCAATTCCTGGCCCAATACTGAAGATGCTGTTTTTACTAATGTCGATGAAAGTAGCCGAGGACGACCAAACAAAGTCAGTGATACTTTGTGGTTGACACGGTATACCACCACATTTGTTACCACAAACCTAGGGGTTGAAACCAGGGCCACTGGTGTGGTTATAGTTGAAACCGTTGTTGGTGGTGGAGCACACACCACTACAACACTTCTTGGTTCAAACCTTCAGATGGTACCAACTGTCACTGGGCGTGTACTGTATACCACGACCATAGTTACTCCAGAGACTACCAAAGTTGAAGTCATTGATATTATCGATGGCGCTTCAGTGACGATAAATGTCGCAAACCCCACGAGCGAACTCACTACAAGACTTCACACTGATAATGACCCGATTGCGACTAGCCCACTGACGAATTCACCATTCACAATTTCCGGATTTACAAATGCTGCACCCGTGCATTACTTCAATTCGATCGTGCTTGTGGTCGCCGCATGCTTATATTACCTTTAGTTCGTATGCTTTTGATTTGGTATTCTGGTTAATATAACATCTAAAAGCACATACCCAAATGTAGACATTGAGGTAATAAGTAGCTCGATTCTATTGTCTTTCGTAAATTACCTCACGGTCAACATGGCTATATATCTTATACACTAAGGTCAGCTTCTTTGCAAACAAAAAAGAAAATGTCACTTTCTCCCAGTTGAATCGTCAAGTACCACAAGGTTATTGTGGCAGGTAGATTCCTGTTAAAAGTAAAAGGTACAGCAGCCACAGAGTACCAACAATAGTATGGTCCACCTTAATTTCAATTTCTGGTCTTCAAGCAAAAACACAATGAAACCAAGAAAAGATCATTGACTACTTTATCTGTGCATCTTCCATTCTAACAATACTACCTTGACAATAGCTAAGCAAACAACTTCTTGTAATCTGTGTCATAACTTCGGTCAAACTCACGTGACAATGTCCTGACCAATAAAAATTTTGTATATCGAAATTGGTGAGAGTAATTCAAACAAATTATCGCTCTCCTTGATTGACAAACATGTTTAGAAGAACAGCACAAGTGACCTCCAAGAGGTTCAATTCACACGGCCACAACTACGGCGTGTCCAAATTCATAAACGACAAAGCTTTCTATGGCGCCAAAGTCGATGCCAAAGCCGGAAAAGAATTCGTCGAAAACTATACCGAGAAAGTTCACCATTCCGAAAGTATCACCAAGTTATGGAAAAAATTGACCTATTTCGTTGCTCTTCCAGCAATCATCTTGACCGCCATCCCAGTTGGTAAGGTTGAAATGGAACACGCGGAACACAGAAAGCACTTGGCTCACGTTCCAGACAGTGAATGGCCACCACAGTATGACTACCAAAACATCAGAAGCAAGCCATTTTTCTGGGGTGATGGTGACAAGACCTTATTCTGGAACCCAGATGTCAACAGACACATCCAAGCTGATTAGATTGAGATTGAATCAACTATTCCTTAGCATTTATATATCTTATGAAATAACATCTGATTAGAATCAATATATGATAAACGTAATTGGATGCATTTGTTTTTTGTAATTGTGTCAAATCTACTGGCACCACTACTTTTCAATAAATTATCATTATTTTCGTTATCAATTAATGATCAAATTAATCGACATTATAAAGTGCTGAAATATAACAACTGACGTATTACCATCAATCATAGGGTGCTAAATATATATAAATTATTCGTGGCAGCAATGGCTACACTATTTTCTTTTGGATGCCATGACAAATGCAATACACTTTTCTTGAAATCAATGTCGTCAAATTCGTTATTATTGGTACCAACCCCGCTCATCATTCTTCTTCTCATAGTAGAATTGCCCGACTTCTTCGATTTGAACGCTGACTTATCAGCTTGTAAAATGATCTCTTCTTGTTCGTCGTCCTGGGTCGAGTCGTCCTCGTCATCAGACCCGTGATAGGTCTTCCCATTCAGTGTTGTCTTGGAAGCCTTGGTATTCTTTGAGGTGGTGCTGGTTGGTATAGTGGCAGGCTTTTTGTTTTCTTTTGCGTTCACCGCGTTAGGATAGATCATGAAGTTGTTGTTGTACGATCCTGTCATAACTGACTTATTGTCACCCGAAAACTGAACCTCGAATTTATCAAAAATTGCATCATTCTCATAAGTGTCGCATAATCTGTCTCTCAAATGTTCGTGGACATTTATCGTCTTGACGGGTTTGGACTCCATAGCCAAATCCCAGATTTTCACCGTCATGTAATCTCGAGAAACAATGTATCTACCATCGTTACTGAACTTAACGTCAGAGATTGACGAGGTGATTTCCGTGAAGAAATTGTTAGACGCTGGGTCCAAGTATTCTTCGAAAATTTTAGAATGAGAATCGCAAAGTGAATTAGATCTCATGTCCGACAATTTTATGGTTCCCTTTGAGCTCGAATACATGAAAAGGTTACAATGGGTAGGGTGGAACTCTGCCGATGTGATAACCTCTGTCAATTCTTCCATATTTATCGGTTTGATGTCGACGATATTGAAAGACTGGTCAGCAATCCCCAAATTCCACAAGTTGATTCTCAAATCGTCACTTGACAAGTAAGTTTCTTGGTCTGAGTTTACTGATATGGAATTGATATGATAGGCGTGAGCATTTGAGTAGATTTTTTTGGGTTGCGCTGAGATCAATTTGTCATGAAACTGCAATTGAGGCAACTTTAGGGCATCGATGGATATCTTGCTTGATAACTGAGACGATCCATTTAGATTATTCTCGGAAACATGCTTGATTTGCTTCTCGGTAATCTTCCATAATTTTATTGTCTTATCATTTGTGGATAATAAGAATAAATTGTTGTTCGACGACCTCAACCACTTAATCTTGTTGATTTTCTCTTCAATCTCCAACGACTTTAAGTAATCGAATTCAGCATCGTGACTTTGGAACTCGGTGAAGAATTTATATTCACATCCCGATTTCTTGAGATTTCGTTCAAACAAAACCACTCTTCCTCCCTTGTCACCCGTAGCTAAAAAGTCTCCGGTATGGTCAAACTCAACTGTTGATATAATGTCCGCTTCTGTGATATTCTCGATATCCCCTTTATCTCCAAAACATTGGCTAAACTTCCAAGTTTCGTCCGCCATTGTAGAGTATTTTTTCGTGTAAGATTATATCAATGAAATGCCAATCTGTTTTTCAAACGGTATATGTCAATTGTAAAACTGCGGCTGCTTAACTCTCCCTTTGTATTGGCTAAACTTATAATCACCAATTGTTAAAGTTTTAGGGTGGACATTTCGATGATAATTTTTGACTAAGGAATATGCAGGATATCAAATTTACAATCGCCATGGTGAAGAATGATGATAGAGATGAATGATGAGATGAGAGGCATTGGTCGAGAAATTGACATTTAAGGTGCAGATGCATTGTTGGAGAATGGCGCTGCTGCCAGATCTACCCCGAGTCTTTGTGTGGACCATCACCAGGGTTACCATTTACGACCATGATCAAATATAGCGCTACCATTATCATTCAAGAATGTTTGATGACATATGTAAGATGATATATAAACTTAATTGCTAATGACGATGTGAGGCTGAATTGGTCTAGTTGTATGACTTTGGCATTATATTGGTCATTTCCAACTATCACATTTTTTTCCCTGGCTGCAAAATATCTCACCAAGGATAATCGGAGCAATCAAGGTACGGCTGACGTTAAGCCAGGTTCAAAACTCACCAGGTGACTTCTGAAAGCTCGGGTTGATATAATATGTACTAGCCATAAACAGCCCTTTCTATTGTTTACCTCTCGAAGTTGACTGCATTTTGGGATTACCGAGAAGGAGATTTGAAACTCTGCCGATTGTGAAGTAGACTAATTGAAGGTTTCAGATTCCTAGATATAATCAGTGAATGCGCCGGTATGACAATACTGTCTCCAGTCTTTGAAAAGAATTTCTATCAACATATCGTAAAATCGGTTGTCATCTATCGCGGTGATTATAGTTGCATTTCCAGTCTTTTGACCTTTAGGAGCAAACTCATGGCCCCAAACTCGTAAATTTCCATAGAATGGTGAGCTGAATGCAGTATCTACAGCACAATTGACATCTATAGAAGATTTGACCATATCGGAGAAGGACATATAGCTGGACACAACTTCATCCCAGAATGGCAATGTCTGTTCTTCGTCGTTTTGACTATAGTTTCCAGTGAACAAGATATTCTGCACCGTTTGGAAGTACGGATCGGCATTAATCACATCTAATCCTCCACCTTTGGCTATGATTTTGTCATACAATTCCTGCGACGGAACCAAATAATTTGTGACGTTGCCGCCAATCACTAGTTCGGGCCAGTCAGCTGTTAGCACAATTTGTGCTGCCTCCGGATCCTGGATGAGGTTAATGTCGGTGTTAATATCGAAAGTTATTCCGCCCCCGGTCGATTGAGCGTACTGGTTGTCGAAATAGCCGCCCATGATAAATAACCCCCCAGATTCTTCAGACAATTTAGGATAGATTGATAATGCTTGGGCCACAGTGGTCATCATACCAGCAGCAAATATAATCACCGGATCCGTGTCTTTGTGTTGTTTCACGGCATTGATCAAAGCCATGGCGCCGGGAAGGGTGTCGTTATATTTGATTTCATCCCAAGTGTAAAGATCTTCATAATCGGGACTGAAAGCACCTTGCCAGTATAATTCACCAAATAATTGCTCCCAAATATGGAAAGTTTCATTGGTTCGAATGAGTGGTTGATTAGCTCCCACGTATAGTGGTATGCATGAAGTCAAATTGTACTCATCGAGCACCTTGTACGCCATACCTGTGGAATCTACAGTAGAAGCACTTCCAAACGACATTGAAATTCCAAGTATCTCATGCCCACCGAATAATGGGAATAAAACTTGTAAACCAGTCAACCCATCATTATCGATGAATATCTTTTTTGCACTGACCACTGGAAGAATTGATAATAATAGATGTTTGTAAGAAACCATCGCTATTGTGAATCGTTGTACAAGTCGTTGACTTATATAGGGTTTGGTATGTATTGCCGTATTTTAAAGTCTAATTTGTCCATTTACCAAATATGGAATTGTAAACTTGCTATTAATTCAACACATGTATAATTGTGTGCAGAGAACGGTTGATATGATAAGACAAATACTAACCAATTACAACTAAAACCAGTATAGGCATTTTGGCATCTCCGGAATTCCCCATTGTTTTCGGTGGTATCGATCTGAAACTGAAGATAAGAAAATGTGCAAGAGGCTTAAATTTATCTTTCAACGAAAGCCTTCCAGTAGAAAGGCCATTGACTAGTTGTGAGAATGCCGACGTCTTGTTCAAGATATCATATCTCGAAGTTTACCAAAAGCGTTTGTCAATCGCTGTACTGAAGATTCTGAATCTCTTCCCTAGTGCTTAAAATCGTCCCACAGATCTCCTAAGTCACTCCACCTTCTCTATCTAACAACAAGTTCGTGAACTCTAGACAACCTCTACCTGGAAGACAATATGCATGATTTACCAAAAACGTAGGTGTTCCAGGTGCATTAGCTATACGTCTGAGAAGAATAGCATTAGTTACTTGGATCTTAACTAACATTGCATTAAGTAGTATAATATTGTATCATTATTACTGCCAAAATACCTGGCAAAAATTCTGGCATTAATCATAGCAATAATGGCATTATTCGGTTGAAATATCAGTTTCTCTCCCACTTTTCGGATTATGTATTTACACACTTAGTAATTTTCTATGGTATCATTAATTCTGGCAAGAATCATGGCAAGATCCTGGCAAAAATTGTGGTAAGAATCATGGCAAGAACTATGACAAGAATTATGGCAAGAACCCTGACACTAAAATGGTCGTATTCATTCGAAATATCAGACCCTCTCTCCTTCTCAGATTGTTTAGCCTCGCACTTATTAATCTACTATGGTATTATCAATTCTGGCAAGAACTGTGGCAAGAATCCTTGCAGAAATCCTGGTACTATCATAGCCGTATTTATCTGAAACTTCGATTTCTCTCATGCCTCTCAAATTGGTTAGTGTGAATTTAGTAATTCACCATTGTCTTACTGTATTTGGCACCATGTGTGAGGTGCTACCCTCGAGGATTTCTAGGAATTGTAAATTGTGCTTGGAACTCGAGAGTGTTTTAGGGTATGTCCTCAAAAGGCTGTCTAGACCAGTTTTGACAACCCATTCGGGTGACGACTCAATCTGGTGCAGAATATGAACCCAAGGTTGAAATGTTGACTGGCCATGGGTAATTGGATGATGACGAGTGACGACTGTAAACTCTTGACTTCACCAACGAATCAAGCGGTTGCTAAGAACCTACTTGTTTCCCCTTCGATAATCAGATGATCTAGCGATATCGTGGCAGATTGATATATGTTTGACCCAAGTGTAATTGGCTGCGAAATTGTTGCAGATTCTCAAAATAATGTTGAACGCGATGTTTGCAGAGGACGTTATTGAACCATGTATCGGCGTCACCGACAAAAAGAAGATTTCAAACAGAGAAATGCTAGAATTTAGTTCCAACCAACGTTTGAGTTCTGGTAGATTTATTGAGTGGCTAGTGCAACATAAAAATTCATTTCCGCTATTCCTTGGTTAGTCTATCATGATTTTCATAGTATTGATCACAAGTACACCACATATCCAACCTTGTATCATCGACCATAACTACATTGCAATATATTTTCTGTATTTATATTATCGTACTACAACGCTACTTAGACCTTTTTGGGGACTTCAGTTGGAGCGACTTTCTTTTCCTGGTTGAATCTTTTTCTTTGAGGAGGGGCTCTGATTCTTCTGTCGGTTCTTGATCTGACTCTAACGATTCTGGCGTGGATGGCGCAGGATACACAGTAGTGTAATTTGTTGTATAATTTTGGCAATGCGTATTCGGGGTAGACTGAAGCTTCAGACAAGTCTCTCACGGCGGCTGCTTCCACCATGTTTCTGATGGTGACTCTTTTGATGGCTTTATCCTTTGGTACACATCTGGCACAGTTGAGACAACGTACTGGTTTGACGTGACCTCTACCTTTCTTATTTCTACCGTTGGAAGCTCTCTTTTTTGGCATGACTGAAGGGTTAGTATGTGTGTGGGGATGTGCTGTGTATCAATGATCTGTGTTGTACATACTGGGTTAAACTATAATGAGAATAAATCAAATTAAATTGCTAGTGAAAATATTTGTTTAGTGAAAACGCTTGAAAAATTTACACTTGTGCGCACCAAACCCTAAGAATTGGAAAATCGGCGTGGTATAAGTCATGTGATAAAACTCACATATATGATCATCACATGACTGCTTCTGTAGTTTCTTGTTGTTTGTTGTTGTTGTTTGTTTGTTAAAATGGTACTACTAATGCGATAGTACCATACCATATTAGTAGTACCATACCACTTTTACTCCTATTGATTAGTACCATTTCTCATGTAGTTGTACATCCACAGATACTAGTAAGATCCATCTTCATTGAAGGATGTTGATCTTGGAAATTGGGTAACCTACACCAGTATCACCATCAACTGGGTATTAGTGGTCGAGTTGAATAAATTGTGTAGTGATTGTTGACAATTGTCGACAGCCCACAATGCAGACGTACTACGAACAGACTTACAAAAGACATACTCACCATAAAATCAATACACGGACATGATAGTTTCCTATTACTGTCACTAGTACCATAACCAGTATATCTTCCTTCCTCTCCCTAGGTATTTGATCCCACACCGGTGTGTCTATCCTACGTCCAGCCGCATCGTTGTAGAGCATCCAATCATCAACCATGAAAACACTTACATAATCACAACCAATGAAACTTGCGGGTGGATTTTTTGGTTATGGAAAATTAAATTATACCATTAGCAGTTATTTACCGTGGACAAAGTATGTAGTGGGAAACAACGGATACCGACAGAACAGCAAAGATACACACATGAAACGGTGGGAAAGTTAGGGCCAAAGGTTTTGAGGAACAGCGGGTACATGGGGTTTGAATCGGAAGTACACATTGAATGGAGACAAGGATTGCCTGGAATAGATCAATTGAAAGGGGTATACTTGGTTAATGGGGAGAAATAAAGGGATATGTTCCAGTCGAAACGGATAAATGTTTGGAATTGATCAAAGGTGGAAAGAAGATTTATGAAATATTATAAACCAGAGTTATACCATTGTTGTTTTATGGGAACTGTTGAGTATCAGCAGCTTCTTTTATAGATCCAGTTTGTCAGTATCATGTTTGTGATGTTGTCTTTGACCTTCATGTTTTGTTTTGGTTGTTTTGTTTGTTTGCTTATTTGTTTGTTTGTTTGTTTGTTTGTTTGTTTGTTTTATTTCTATACTAACTTTTAGTGCTTTCTCGTTCATTAAGAGTTTCCAGCCAGTCGAGTAGATTGCTCAGGCAATCCATCAGGTGCTACGCCAGCAAACAAGTAGTGAACTCGCCCACGGCCAAGGACTTAGCCGAAGTCACCGGTCCCGACTCGTCGCTTATTGGTAAAGGTGCCAAACCAGGCACCATCCCCACCGACATGGACCAGGCCACGGGGTTGCAGAGATTTGAAGAATTGGGTAAAGTTGAAGGTATAGACGTGTTTGACATTGAAAACCCCATTTGCGAAGGCAGCGGTAGCATGAAGGATCCATTTTTGGTGCCCACTTACATTGGTTACAGATACGTGGGATGCAAAGGTAAGGCCAACACTGAAGAACATAAACCTTACTGGATGAAGGTCGAGGTAGACCACCCAGGCAGATGCTGGCAATGTGGAACTGTGTATGCTGCCAAATACTTGGGTGATCCCAGTATGGCCCATTAGGCATAAAGCAGTTAGAACCAACAATTACAAAAAAAAAATATCATTTAGAAAGTAGCCCGTTTTCTTATATATCATGAGTATGATGATACATCATACTCCTTAATTACGAAATATATTCTTGCAATAAAAGAATCAACAAAAAAAAAACAGAGACCCTGACATACCCAATAAATGTATGCGATCGATATGAATCGAAATAAATAAGCGCCAGGTAATGATCTACAGAAACCAAAACTCCAGGTGAGAATACTTAACCAATACTCTACAGAAACCAAACTACCAAAACAATAAACTCACTCCGCATACTTCGCGTGACGTTGCATTTGGGGTCCACCCCTAATCTTCGTCATTTGATGTTTTTTCATGAAAATCAAGGGAGATTTTTCAAAATACCTACTTTTCCAACCATAAATACTCACCAAGGGGCCATGAAACAATGGCGATCGTTTAACTTTTTTTTTCTCGGTGCGTGTGGCACCGGTAGCCGCCGCAGTGTCGCCGCGCATCCACTAACCGTAGTATGGGCGCTACCATTTATAAGTATCAGTTTTGCTGCCATGAGCCGCACGCACGCCCATAGTGAAGCCCAAATCATAGCGGTAACGGTCGGCTACCACATTGAGGTGCTAATGTTGGTGCCAGCGGTGGCAAAACATATATAAACCATAAGATTTTCCTAGCTAGAAATCATAGAATCACTAATAATACCAGAACATAATGACTAAACAACAAGTATTGTTCATTGACCAACCCAACTTTGACTCGCACGGGTACTTGAATTTTGCAGCTAAATACGATTGCATCCACTATACACTTCAAAGTAAAGAGCAGTTGGTGTATGACTTGAAGAATGAGTATAGAAACATAGAAGCCATATATGGCGGCTGGCCGGGGTTGAGTCCCATTGGTGGTTGTGACCAGGAATTGGTGGCACAATTGCCCCAGAATTTGAAGATTATTACATTGAGCTCAATAGGGTATAATGGCTATGACTTGGCCGCGTTGGCCAACAAAGGGGTTGCATTGACCAATGCTCCTTCGGAGATTGCCTCCAATGCTGTTGCCGATTTGGTGTTGTACAACACATTGCTGAGTTTCAGAAATTTCCAAATCATTAGCCATCACTTCAAAGGTAAATACAACAACTCCAACGTAGTGAGATACAGCTTGAAACATGGACAGTTTGACCAGGAGCACGGACAAGCATTGATAACCCCACAAGTAGGACTGTCGTTCAGTGATTCTATTTGCGGCAGACCCAGTTTATCGCCCGCCGGCGCCAACGCCGTCATTATCGGCTTTGGCTCCATTGGCCAAATCATTGGACAAAGATTATCGTCCATTGGCATGAATATCCACTATGTCAAACGAACCAAATTGTCGCACGACGAAGCCAATAACTTATCATACCCAGCCACCTACCACCAAACTTTGGCCGACACCCACGAGTTTGCCGACTTGGTGATTATCGCTTGCCCCGGTGGGGCGTCCACCAAACACTTGATCAACCCCGACATTATCCAATCAATGCACAAACCATTCAGAGTCATCAACATTGGTAGGGGGACCTCCATCGATGAACCGGCATTGGTAGCAGGATTGAAATCGGGCAAAATCATCTTTGCAGGTTTGGACGTGTTTGAAGAAGAACCCCAGGTCCACCCTGAATTGTTGAATCGTCAAGATGTGGTGTTGACTCCCCACGTTGGTTCGGGTACCTACGAAAACTTTGACTATACTATGAACATTGCATTGTCAAACATTGACAAGGTGTTATCAGACACCCACTGCGACATCACCAGAGTCAACTAGATCTTTATATAGACCTATAGCATCTTCACTTCTTGTTTCATATACTTTTTTAATGGGAATAAATATCAATCAAATCAATTCAAAACAAACTTGGTGGGTGTTTTCGCAGCCACTTTTTCAATGGTTGTAAAATCACCACTTCTAGGGTAATGTCGAAACCATCGTCAAAACAACTTGTTTCGAAGCGAGATATGGGCAAGAGTGTGATATTAATGCCAACAGCTGAACAGATAACTAATAATGTTCTTGTGTTGTGTATTAATAATTTGATTCCGTTCGACAAAATCGATACCACCTCGTTCCAGCATTTCTTGCGGTACTACACCTCGAGTTCATTCATTCCAGACTCAGAGGTATTGGGCGACTATTGTAACGAGTTGTACAACACGTACCAGGACTACTTTGTTGATTATTTTGAAAGCCACCCAGGATACCATTGCTCACTCACCATTAGTAGATGGAAAAGTCCCAACGAGATTGACCCCTACGTTTCAATCGATGCTCATTATTTGAATGACAAGTTAACGACCTGCTGCGTGCCATTGGGGTTCTTTCACTATGGTGAAGAGAATTTGATAAATTTTATGGTCAATAACTCAATCATCAAGAGATTGGCCATTCATTTTATCACCACTGAGTTCCACTTGAACGATCGGTGTATGGAAACTATAAAGTGTTTTCTCAATGGTAATGATGATGTGCATGCCAAAGTTATGTTGAGTTTACCAATTTTTTTGTTAGAAACCTTGGAAGGTTTCTTAGACGAATTGGCATCGCGGTTGATGGTCGACATGGAGCCAAATCCTTGTTTTGGCACTAACAGTCCGCTTGAAGAGCTCTCGCTTATGGTGCAAGCTTTCCTTGGTTTGACATATTATAGTCTCACGAACTTACCACAAGAAGAGCTTACTATTGATTGTAAAGACGGGAGGATATACGACAGAATCAACCAAACCAGTTTGAAAAACCAGAAAACATTTGCATTGGAATACTTGCTTGGAATTACTCATTACAAGCAGCAATTGGAAGATAACAACATGATATCAAACTCAGATTGGACTTTGGTTGGCTTGTTGCTAACAATTGTACCACATTTCGCGGAGATTATCAAATTGGCGGAAGAGGATAAACCCACCAGCCACTTAATCTTGAAATGGGTCAAGGTATTAATTTTTCATATGACCAATTTGCTTACACACCAAGTGGTTGTACCATTTGAGATCAATGATTTGATACAAGATATGATTGGCAAATTGAAGGAATATCATGGCGCACTTGAGACAAAATTCGACTTGGTGTTGGCAACATATTTGCATCCAGCTACCAAGAGGTTCCTTCATAGCAATCAAATATCAAAAGTCAATCGGTTTGTTGAGTCGAACACTCAAAGCAACGTGCACCTTGCCTCGCCCGATGTCGACGATATTATTGCAAAGATGTTCGATTGTTCCGGTCAGAATAGTATTGAATGTTATAAGTACGAAACTTCTGCAAATAATGCTGCGGATTTGAAGATTGATTCTTCATTGGGTGCCATGGCTTTCTGGAAATCAAACAAGTCGAGGTTTCCTACCTTAGCTGAACACGCCAAAAAATCCTTCTCGATTCAAGCTTCGTCTGGCAAGTCATTGCTGGAGTTCAAAAGAAACCTACACACCTGGATTCAAATGTCAGCCAGTCGTCGAAACTCCTTTGACATTCAAGCAGTATACTTCTTGCATAGATTGGGTACATACTACGATATTCTCAATTTCGACCCAAAAGTCCTAGATTATGATATCAATGATTATGGAACATTAGAAAACAGATCCGACCTGACCCATAGTCCAGCACCAGCTGTCCCCGTCAAGAGAAAGAGGGACCCAAGTATGATGGAATAAGAGCTTATGAGCTATTGCAAAATATTTAGTGTAGCTACCAATTCCAATGAGCGTAGTATTAGTCGTTGTTCAGTCAATTAAACAACGCCGATCCAGCATAATCACCTTGTATAACAATGCTGGCATTATACATCGGGGTATACAAAGCATTGTATGACTATAACGCCCAAGCAGACGAAGAATTGTCCGTTAAAACCGATGATTTGCTATACTTGTTGGAAAAATCTGACCTTGATGAATGGTGGAAAGTGAAAAAACGAGTGGTTGCCGTGAATGATGAAGAAGTGGACGAGCCACAAGGTCTCGTTCCATCTACATACATTGAACCAGCTCCTGTGGTGAAACAATGTAGCGCATTGTACGATTATGATAAACAAACTGAAGAGGAAATCTCGTTCAAGGAGGGTGAAAGATTCAACATATATGATTTGAATGATCCAGATTGGTTTTTGGTTGGGGACATGAGTCAATCCCAATTCGGTTTTGTTCCTTCGAATTACTTGCAAATCGATGAAAATCAAACTGGACCAAGTAGTCAACCATTCCCAGTTCAAACTCAACCGGCGCAGACCCAGGCAATGCAATTTGCACCTCCGCCAGTACACAGGGATAGATTGACTCCTTCAATCTCGAACCAGAATGTATCTAATCAAAACATCTCCAATAATGAAACTATAGATGTCGGAGATGAAGATGATGACGATGATGCGCCACCCCCAATGCCTAGTAGACCTAGAGGAGACACTTTGGAATCAGAGCACAGACAAAATACTTCAATTGAAGCCGAGAACGATGTGTCTGATAAACCTGAACATAATTATGATGGCACATTCTTCACTTGGTACATTGATGAAATTGATGGGCGCAAAAAAAGACCAGTGGTCTTCTCAGTTGGAAAAGGTATGATTATCTTGAAACCCAACCCCAAAAACAAAAAGATCTTGAGTTCTGCTTCGACGTTAGACCATGAATGGAAAATCAAAGATTTGATAAATTTGAACCACGAGAAGAAGCACGTTTTTCTCGATCTTAAAAACCCTAGCATTTCAGTTGAGCTTCATACGGGAACTAAAGATGTGGCTGAAGCTATAATGTCAATCTTGGGTGACATGAAAGGTGCAGAAGCTGCTAGAGGATTGAGAGAGGTTGCTCGTGCATCAAAAGCATCAACCAGTGCTAGTAATAGGAAGATTGGTGCTCTTATATACGATTTCAAAGCCCAGGGTGGTGATGAATTATCCGTCCGCGAGGGTGATGAAGTGTATATCGTTAACGATGTAAAGTCGAATGACTGGTGGATGTGTGAAAATATTGAAACTGGAAAACAAGGTGTAATACCATCGTCCTACATTGAGATAATTGGGACCTCGAATTTGGAGAAATTGACAGAAGGATCTATAAGCAGAAGAAAGTCAGTGAAGTCATCAAAGGGGAAAGTTGTCGACAACAAGCGTAACAGCACGTCTCAACGCCACCGGTCAAGGGACGAAAGGGAAAGAATCAGGGAAAGAGATAGACAAGAGAGGGACAAGCAACAATCGAATAGAGATTCTTCGGATTCAACTAAAGCCATGCCGAATTACCATAGAGTGAGAACCTGGATAGATAGTTCGGGATCCTTTAAAGTCGAAGCAGAATTTTTGGGTTGCGTTGAAGGTAAGATACACTTGCACAAAACAAACGGTGTCAAAATTGCAGTCGCAGCCAACAAGTTGTGTCTTGAAGACTTGGAGTATGTTGAAAAGGTCACGGGTACTTCACTTGAAAACTACAAAGATGAGGTGAATAGACAAATGCAGAAAAAAGCATCCAAAGGTAAATCAGGCGTAGTCTCGAGTTCACCAGGAAGATCCGGCCATTCTGCAACAGCCGCTATCAACAATATTTCACCTCCTAAGCCTAGTAGTTCAAAGACAACTACGCAATTGGTGACCTCAGAACCCGACTATGACTGGTTTGAATTTTTCCTCCAGTGTGGAATTGATATCGGGAATTGTCAACGCTATTCACTTAACTTTGGACGTGAGCAAATGGACGAAAATATTTTGGAGGATATTACACCATCTTTATTGAGGACTTTGGGTTTGAGAGAAGGTGATATTTTAAGAGTGATGAAATTCTTGGATAACAGATTTGGTAGATCAAGGACAAATACTGATGAGCAGACTTCATCGGGAAGTTTGTTCACAGAGCCAACGGGAGCATTGAAGAACAATAGTTCAACAACCGACGTCTCCAAAGTCGACGCTAATGCATTGCACACACCTCAAAAAGAGAAGACACAAGCAACACCATCCAAACTGGAAGATGATGCGTGGGTTGTTAAGCCAGCTGCTAGATCTAGTGAAGATCTTACGAAACCTGTCTCACAAACGCAAGCACAACCTCAGACTCCACAATACACGGGTTCTTTACAAGATTTGGTTAACATCAAACCATATGATCCCAATTCAAACAATGGACAATCATCCAACAACGCCAATAAAGCATTACCAAATGTCACACCCAGTGCTCCAGCTTTGAACCCGGTTAAGACGGGCTCATTGATACAAGCCGACCAATCGTATTCAGTCGCTCAACCTGGGAACAATGTTACACAGCAAACTACCGGTGGTCTCATCCCGGTACAGAGGACTGCTGGCTTGGTACCAGTCAATACTGGTGGTTTGATTCCAGTTCAACCTACCGGTTTCATGCCAATCCAACCTACAGGATTCATGCCTATACAACAAACTGGTGGGTTGCCTCAACAGTTTACTTTCAATATAGTACCATTGCAAACAGGTACGACAACTTTCACTATTCAAAGGACAGGCGATAATGCTCCACCTCCAACGTCGTTTGGACAAGCATTTCAACCTAATACGCAAACTGGAAATTTCACTTCTCCCCCAACCACTTTCAATCAAATGACATTACAACAAACAGGTCCCCTTGTTCCAACTCAATTGACGGGTGGTAATTTGTTTCAACCAAACGGTATGCCAAATCAATTGACTGGTGGTTTACCAAATCAGTTTAGTCAACAACCAACAAATCAATTCACGGGTGGTTTGCCTCAAACTAGTTTCAATAGTGCACCAGTGTCAACTCAGATTACTGGCGGTTTTGTTCCACAATCAACATTTGGTAAGCAAATCACTGGCGGGTTCATGAATTCACAAACTGGTAACAATGTGCCCCAAAATACATTCAATAATATGCCGCCAACTTCGTTTGGTACCATGACGTCTCCATCAACATTTGGCGGACAACCAAATCAAATGCCGCAAAACAATTTTGCTGCAAATAACGGGCAACCATTCATGCAACAACCCCAACAACAAAATCAAACGCAGCAGTCATTCATGCCACAGCAAACATTCACTAACCAGTTCAACCAATATTCATCTCAACCTCAACAACAACAACAACAACAACAACAACAACAACAAACAGATATGAATGCGTTATCAAGTATATTCCAGAACACCAGTATCACAGGTCAAAACAATTTCAACCAACCTCAACAGTCCTTCCCCTCAAACAATTCCAATCAACCTTATGCCAATAACATGTTTGACCAACAGCAACAACAACAACCACAACTGCAACCTTTCCCAGTCAATAATTTCAACCAACAACCCCAACAATCATTCACAAACACTTTCAATCAGCAACCACAACAATCTTTCACAAACACTTTCAATCAGCAACCACAACTGTTGAATCAATCTGCCAACCAATTCGAAGGGTTTGGAAATCAACCACTTCAATCGCAACCAACAGGTGCTGGTTTTGGTAATGCCCCCTTACAAAATCAGCAAACAGGTGGTAGAAGGGCCAATTTACTGGCGGCCACCCCAGACAATCCTTTCGGATTTTAAAGCCATGAATTCTAGCATATATTACCAAGCTACTACGCTTTACTTGCACTACATACTCTGTAGATTGTAATATAAACTTCATTACTCAAATCGTGTATATAGATTTTTGACACATTTCTCAATCAGTGGGGATAGAATTTACCACCACACCACATTTTGGATCAGGGGCTTGTAAGAATGTCAATGAAGTCAATTGATCCTGTTGAGTTCCTTCCATTTATTGAGTTTTTGTTGAAAGTCAACTATGAGATACTTTCTCCCCCAGTTGGTGGAGATTTGATGAGAATTTTGATATTACTAGCATCTACCACATCCAAGTTTGAGTCCTTGAAATTGAAAGAATTTGTTCAACAGGTTGTTGACTTTGACAGAATCTTCCCTAATGTTATTGAGTTGGAAGAAGCTGGTGATTTCAACAAGCCAAAACTAGTTTGGTTTCACTACTCAAGTTTGTTACAATTGAAAGACAGGCTCCAGGGTAAACCATTCACCATGGTTCCGTTTCATGAGCCTTCTATGAAGGCTGACAAAACTGATATTGCAGCTCTATTAGATCAATTGAAGGGGCCACTATTCACGGAAGTTCAGGTATCCTATTCTAGCGACCCAATTGTTAACAGTATGTTTTATAGTGACTACAATAAGTTGGAGTCAATCTTGAAACTGCCAACTGCGAAAAAGACGCTAGATAAACAAAAAGCCAAAGATATCACCGATAGGAGGTTATTCCTTGAGGTTTGCAAAGATGCCAATCATGGGAGATCGTTAGCCAATTTTTGCTTGAATAATGGCGACTATCCTCAAGGAATATCTGATAACATTTCGGGCAATTATCTTCATCAAGTTTTGGAAAAATACAAGAACTTGATATCGCATGAGATCTTCACTTGTGCTCGCACCAAGATCCATTTTCTCCCCATAACAAACCATCATACTGAGGTGAATTTGGGAGACTGCTCATACCTTGATGCCTGCCACAAGATGAAAAGCTGCCGTTATTTGCATTACTTTTCCTTGTACCCCAATACTGATGCACACTCAACCAATCCCAAACGCACCGAAACAATTAGTGAGTACAGCTTTGGTGAGACTTTCACCGAATACAATCGAAAAGTGTTACCTGCTCAATGGATCAACTGTGATGTCAGGTATATTCCGTTTCCAATCTTGGGGAAATTTGCAGCCATTGTGTCAGATCCTGCATGGGATATTCATATGTCTTTACCTTATGGCACTTGCAAGGACACAGAATTATTGTCATTGCCAATGCATGAGCTCCAAGATGAGGGAATTATCATGTTGTGGGTGACAGGTCGGTCAATCGAAGTTGGGAGACAAGCGTTGGTCAAATGGGGTTACAAAATTTCGGATGAGATGATTTGGATCAAGTTGAATCAATTGAAACGAACCATTGTCACTGGTCGGACAGGACATTGGTTGAACCATTCGAAAGAGCATTTACTCGTTGGGTTGAAAGGAAATCCGGTTTGGTTGACCACAAAGGTCGATTTAGATATTGTTGTGAGTAACACTCGTGAAACCTCGAGAAAACCAGATGAGATCTACGACATTGTCGAGAGAATGGTGGGGAAACATGCCAGAAAATTAGAGGTGTTTGGTCGGGACCACAACACTAGACCAGGGTGGTTGACCATTGGTAACCAATTGAAAGGTACTCACATTGTTGAGGAAGATATGAAAGTCAAGTATGAAAACTACAGAACCAATGCTGATAATCATAAACCGTAATCATAAATTTTAGTATATGTTTTGATATAAACTTATGACCATAACAAGAAAATGTGTACACTAAGTCATTGTTTCTTCTTATCTTTAAGTCTTAAGTCGCGAACAATAACTCCAGCCTTGTTGTCCATGGTCTTTTTCAAGTCCTGCCTGAAACCCAAGGCAAATGCTATTTCGAACGCAACAAAGAATGGCGCCAACACAAGTGCTTGAAGTATGTTGTCAGTTAAGGCCGGTGCTCTTCTTTCATGAACACCGTGGCCGTAAAACTGGGCTAACCATGATGCAACGTGTGCATAGTATGCGTAGTGCACGAATTGAGTTTGCTCTTTTGGTCCTAGCGTCAAATAGTATGATTTTGCAAGGTAAGCATACGAAACCAAAACCATGAAACTGGGAATACCACATGCCGGGTCTAACATGACGTAGAATAACCCGTACCCAAATGCAAGCAACGAGCCAGCGTTAACATATGGATTGTCAAAGTATGGAAGATCTCTAACTGACAAAAATGTTATCGTTGACAATAAAATGATGGGAATACATGCTAGATGGATTGCCACATTGGTTTTGTTGAAGTGGTACGATCTGTAGAACACCAAGTGTCCTTCTATATCAAACAACCCTGCCATTGCAAAAACTTTGTCGTCGGAAATAGCTAGTTGGCGGGTTTCATACGCTTTAAATATTTCGTGGGGTCATGGTGATGTCGTTACTGCACATAATCGAGGATCTCCGACGACAATAGCCGTTATTTTTCAGTAGGACACGGAGATACTAAGAGGAGTTGAACACAATTGGCGAGCTACGGTCTGATGACGATTGCACTGTGGTATCAGGAATAATCCTCCAAAATTACGCGTTTGTATATTTTACCGATGAACCTATTCTCGCAAATCTAAAGTAGGTCTCTTCAAATTTCTCTTCCTCACCGTTTGTTTTTCAGGGTTGGCTTCAAACTTGGTGGCTTGATGCAAGTCTCTACCCACATTGTCCAAATCTTTGACTTTGTAGATTCTGACAATCCACTTTTCAGAGGTGAACGCCTCTTCAAGCACGTTCAATTCTGGAACAGCATGTATAGGAATTTGTTGGTTTCTGACACGGTCAACACCATCGCGTCCGCCGAATAAATCGGTGAATCCATAGTAGGACATTTTGTACATCAACGAGTTTTTCATCTTTTCAGATGCGTCCCCGTCTACTTTGAACTCACCCTTTGCGCTGAAGAATGATCTTTCGCTGACTTCATCCGGCCAGATACCTTCCGATATCCTGACCATCCATAAGAATTTGTTTATATCATCGCCCGAAAATCCTAATAACCCACCAAATATAACCAATACGTAATCGACATCATGTTGTTTCAAAATTTCGTATGCTTTCTCTTCAGAAGAACACATTGCTTTTCCAACGGTGGCAATATGCGTGTTATTCCAAGTGTTGTTATCAACCAAAGTGGTACGGTCAGCCATACCCCCGATTTGGTACCCGTAATCCCACCATGCCATGACCTTGGCATCTTCTGGTGTGTTCATTCTCAACCAGTAGTATGCTTCTCTATAGTCATCAATGATATTTTGTGATCCATCTGGATTCTTTGATGCTAACACCACTGAAGGCGACGAATATGCGGTGGATGTTACCCAAGTACAATGCAAGACAAAGTAGAAAAGGTAGAAAGAAAAGGATAACAAGACAATTGCTTTGGATAACAACGCCAATATTGGGAAACCTTCCTTCTTCTTTTTGGTTGATTTTTCAGCTTCAACCGACGACTCTGTGAAAATGTCGACAACATTCAAATACACATCGAACAACTTCGATAATGCAACAGCTGCAGCCACACAAACGATGGGGGTTAAAGTCAACATCAATCTCACCATGACACCAGCAAAGTATGAACACAAAACACCATAGATAATGACAAAGACGTGTTCGTCTTTCAATTCCTGGAAGCAAATGTAAAGCCCTGCGGGAAACAACCAGATCAACATATTAGTGTCAAAGAAAAATGCAGGCCAAGCAGTTGGTTGATGTTCGGAGACCGAGGCAATGATTGGAATATGGATTTTTGCGTAGTTGGTGTCCCACAAAGAGTAGAAACGGCCAGTCCATGGCGCAATCCAACCCAATGCCGTTAATCCAAACAAACCAACGATACCAACCACCGTAATCATTGCCACTGAAATCATCAAGAACGATTTGAATTGTTTTGATGGCACTTTAGATTTGACATAGTCACCCAATGCCACTAATTGTAAAAGGCCAAACACCCCCAAAGCAGCCATATGATCATTCGACCTAATGGGTAAGAATCCGACAAACGGAATTTGCATGGAGCATAAAGTTCCAAGCGAGTACCAGGTGGTGTAGGCGGCGTATAATTTGTGGTTGTAACGACCCATCAAGATCAAAACAAATACGTGCAACGGGATGATATTGGTGATGAAAACATAACCACCCCAGGCACTGACCATGTAGAAGTAAAACAAGGCCGTGATGGTCCCATAAAACACCGATCCTAATTTCATGGCTTTGATCCAAAAGTAGAAAGTTGCCATTAACAACGTGATGGCGATTGCTTCGTTATCGTAGGAACCGGCAACCGATCTACTAATATAACCTGGAGCGATACCCATGAAAATTGCTGCCAAGAGTCCCGCATTCGAGTCTTTCATTTCTTTGGTTAACAAATAGGTGAAGATGGCGGTTATACCCGAGAACGCGGGAGCTAGCAACACACAGATGTTTCTGATATCGATGGGCATGGCAAAAACATTCCTCAATACGTGCCAGATGGCACCTGAAGTTACCATAAGACCTGGGTACAATGTCCCACCTGTGACTCTTCCCAATGGGTACCAAGTACGATCATCGAACCAGTTCAAGAACTCGTAGAAACTATGCGAGACCAAGTATTTGGTAGCTCTGAAATTGAACCAAGGGTCGAATTCGTGGATTATACTTTCGAATCGAATCACCGAAAACAATCTCGATGAAATGGCAGCTCCAGCAATTGATATGAAAATAATCACCTTTAGAAGCAATTGAACAGTCTCAACATTGATGCCTAATACCTTGAGTTGGTCCTTGGTACCTGCTGTCATCGTGGTGTGTTTCTATTAGCTAAAGTGTCGATCTTACAACCACTACCACCACCACCGTGTTTTTTCCAAGTTGTCTGAAAAAAACTCGACTATCGTACTGCACATGGAAATGGGCTATAAATTAAATATCTATAAAACTCGACGTAATTAAAGTAAAGGGGACCGATCTTTGCTCGAGAGCAAAGATAAATGCAAATGAAGAAACAAAGGTATGCGCCGACCTGTAGTTTGAACTTTTTTTTGTATGTGTAAAAGTGGATGGATGTAACAGGAGTGATTAGATGTAAGTTCTCGATAGTAGAAAGTGGGGCTGAATAGCTATTGCAAGTACCATATGAGTTCTTTGTGTTGGTGGTGAATCTTTGATTGAAATCGAGTTGCAAAAAGCTTCAGCTCCAAAAAAAGATTAATTTCGACAGATGAAACGTTTGTCACAGTATACCTACTATCCACTTGCAGCAGAGATGGTAGTACACAAACGTTTGGCTAATGAACCCGAGTCGTACTTCAGTCATTGAACTGATTTCATTGAACTCCAACTTCAGTTGAAGTTGCTTCAGGTATTCATTAGGTGCAGATGAGACGTACCACTATCGCAAAGCCAATGGTAATGTTTGGTTGATTAATATATCAAATATCGCTGTTATTCAAAACCTGGCAATGAGCTCTAGTCGTGAACCAACCCTAGGTGTAAAGTTTGTAATAGGTTGTGCGTGTGGCTATTATTGCTGCCCAAACCTGGCATTCTTGGAATGTACTCTCCTGATTCACACCATCAACTAGCTCTAGCGTTGATTGCAGTTGCTCTCTCCCGCAACATTTCTATGCCTACACCAACTCGACTCCTGGTCGTCAACTGTACCATATTCTTTCAGTACTTGCTAAAACGAGCTCCAGCTCCAGTTTGCCGGCACGCTGCCCACCAACTGGTCGCTGGTTCTGGCGCCAGCGTTGTCGACGGGCGTGATTGGTTTGGCAGGTAGGTTTTTCGTAGTGGCAAGCACCCCCTTGGGCTTATTATTCAAGTTTGACGGGTTGGGGTTATAGTTGACGACTTTGGATGGTGCTAGCGACATGGACTGCGGTCCTGGCAACTTGATATCGTTGGATAAGCCAAACTCGTGTTTGATGAATTCATTGTAGTCCTCGATGCACGAGTCGCATACTTTGCAAAGGGTGCCCCTACCCCCCGTGGTGAACTGGGCCAAGTGGTTGATGTACAAGTAGTGGCTGGTGTGTTCCTTGCAGTAGATCTTGCCGCATTTGCGGCAGTGATGGCGGCGTTCAAAAAAATTGAAGATCTTGACGCACACGGGCAACCCGCACTTCACCACCAGTTCGTCCTTGACCCAGTGTCGGCGCGTGGGCGGCGCTCGCAAGATCTCCTCGTAGTTGCGCGACGACTTGAGCGATGCCAGCGACGGCTTCTTGGCGGCGGCGGTTGAGTCGCGCGAGTACGACGAGTCTTGCGAGTTGACGGAGGTGCGCGACGACGTGGTGGTGGATTTCTGGAGGGCGTCGAACGGCGAGTCGTTGTGGTCGACGTTTGACTGGGTCACCCGCAATACTGCTGGTATGTACATGGGGCTGCGCAACCCCTTGATTTGCTGCAACTGCTTGGTGAGCTTGTTGAAGCCATTGGGCTGCGATGGCGACGCGTGCAAAGGTAGGGTGTTACTGGGCGTGCTAGCGCCATTGGGGCTTTGAATGGGTGCAGCCGGCGTGGGTGTAGGCGTGGGTGTGGGTGTGGATGTGCCATTGTTGGTGGTGCCATTGTTGGTGGTGGTGGTGGCGGTGGTGTCGGTGTTTACGTGTTGGCTCGATGACCGCCTGATCATGTCGGTGGGCGGGGTTACTGCCGCCGGTACCTTGGGTTTCAGCACCTTGACGCTCGATTTCTGGCGGTCACTCTGCTTTAGGTTGTGGAGTATCGGTTCCGGGTCTAGCACCGGCAACTTGTAGTTGCTGGCCACTGATTGCAGTTTATTTTCCACCACCACTTCCGAGGTGGTGTGCAAGTTCTGCGACGACTTGGACTGACGGGTCAAGCTCGCAAACGACAGCAAATCGACCTTGGCCGGTTTGTAAGGTTCGTTGACGATGGGGAGGGGCGACTTGCTCAAGCGTTTTAAAGCATCGAGGGTGAGGTTGAGCGGATCTTCGTCGGGCAGGGTGACGTGGTTGTGGGTGATCACCAGCGACCGCGTGGTAGTGGCGGTATTGTTGTTGTTGTTGTTGGTGGTCGTGGTCGTCGTGTTATTTGTGGTGGCACCACCACTTGCGTTACTGGTGTCAAACGGTACATGCTTACCAATTTCCACTGCCTTTACGCCCAACGACGACAATGCTGGTGCTTGGATGAACGACTGAAAGTTCTTGGAGCTATTACTAATAATCAGGTTGTTCCGGGGCAACGGCGGCACTGCCGTCTTCAACGACTTGAGCGATGCTGTCGACAACACCAGCTGGAATGACTGGGTGCGGGACTTGCGTATATCCTTCTTGGTGAACGACAAGTCGGAGTTGGGTGAGTCTTGTGAGCCTGTCTGAGGGATTTCCTGGGGCAGTGACTTGGACGTGTCGGTGCCCTTGCCATCTGTGTCCTTGTCACCATCCCCCCTCCTATCCTCTGGGCTATTCAAGCTGAAGTGTGGTTTAGTAGAACCCATACTGACTAAAATGGATGGAGCGCACATTTTTACAATTTGTCTGGCTGATCACATGGACACCCGCCAGATTGAATGGGGGACATATCGGGTGCTACTCAAGATGGTAGAGTAGATAAAGAGTGGGAATGAAGATGAGAACAAGAAACAACACTACGAGTGATCCCGAGCTAGGTATTGGTGGACAGGTGGAAGTATAAATTAACATGGTAGCGTATGTGATGGAAGTGCCTGGTAGTGTATGAGTGCAAAGTGAAATAGAAGGTGTAGATGTAGATATAGATGTAAAAAATGAATTGTTTGCTACTTGTTTGTTGTTTTTCCATAATCATTTGAATATGTTGATTAGTTGATGATGGGCCATGGTTTGATGTTGATGTTGATGTTGATGTTGATGCTGGTTTATCTATTTGTCGTTGTTCTTGACATACTCACGTGATTACACTTACTAAAGTCAAATTGATAATTGTCATTTTTTCATTGGGTGAAAAATGGCCTGGGGAGAAACCAAAGTTGGGTTAAACTCGGTTCTTATTTATACCATAACACAAGAATGATTGCCAGACAAGGATTGGGTTTACTCAAAACCAGACAGTTGCAAGTGTGGAGAGTATGCGCTAGAGGTGCCACTAGAGGTGCTGCCTCCTCTACTGTTCCTCCCATCGTCAAGGCATCCCACACCCAAGAAGAACAGTTGCTAATCAAACAACGAGAAAGAAGACCCATGTCACCCCACTTGACAATCTACGAACCCCAGATCACCATGATCTTATCGTCGTTGCACAGAATCACCGGTGTCGCCATGGGTTTCGCATTCTACGGTATCACCGTCGCCTACGCCGCGACCTCGCTCTTGTCTATCCCCTTCGACTCAGCTACCTTGATCTCGTCGTTTGCAGCATTGCCATTCGCCGCGAAAGTGGCAGTGAAATCAGCGATGGCTTACCCATTCTTCTTCCACTCATTCAACGGTATCAGACACTTGGTATGGGACTTTGGCAAACAATTGACAATCCCAGGCGTATACAGAACCGGCTACGCAGTGTTGGCAGCAACGGCAGTGGTAGGCTCCTACTTTGCCTTCTTATACTAGTTTAGTTAGCTATGGCTACGTTATTTATACATATGAAAACTGAAAAGAAAATATTGTACCGACGCAGTCCCACGAACAAACGGTAACTGTAGATGCGTAATACTGTGAGTTCGCGAGTGGGCACCTTGAGTTTAGGCTTGTTGCAAAAGTGGCATTGATGATTCCGAGTTGCAGTTGATATAAGCATAGTTTGGAAGTGCGCGGTCGTGAATAAGTGGAGTCTACTAAGCTTGTTGAATGAGCTTGTATGATTTATTTTGCACCCATGGATGGTTGTGGCAACGAAGTAGCGATTGATGCGTTGAGCAATTTTGGGTAAGTTCTGTTCTATCTGTGGTACTCGGGTCGATCTGATTTGAATGCGTTTGAAGTTGTACGGTTGCTTGAACCTTATGGGAAATAGTCGTTTCCGTTGATGAGATCTCGCGTCACAAATAGTGCCACTTGATAATTCATCTTTTGCAACCATTTTGTTTCCGTTAATCTGGTATTCTACATACCTCGAAACCCCAGCCAGAGTGAACCAAAGGGGTATGTATTGGTTTAGTCAGTATGGGGCATTACACACCCGTTAGCTGGGAGATTTTTCGGCTCCCGAGTTGTGGTAATTTTCATGGTAGCAGAGGGAGTGGAACAATCAATATCGATGTCGTTGGTAATGAAACTGCCACAACTGATAACCTCAAGGAATTAAGGGTATTTGATTGCTAGTCAGTACTTGGACCAGTTCCAGAAAACTCACTTCTGATTAGAAATCAACTTAGTTGTATAGCATTCGTGGAAATTTCAAATCGTCTCTTGATGTTGCTAAGTATATTTGCATTACAGTCTTCATTCTTTAAGCTACAGAAAATCTGTTTAACCTACCTTCTGGCACAAAACTTCTTACCATTAAATAGGGTTTGTGATTTTGACGTTAACACCTTATAACCAAATCAAGCATACAAGTTAGTTAGATGTAGCAATTTTACACGCCTCCCCTCCTGTATAAGCCACATTGCCTTGTTGATGAGGGCTGATGTCGGCGATTGTTTGAGATAACGTTCAATTATGCGGTGCAAAAATCGTCCGCCCCTTAAAGTCATGGATGCAACAGCACCTCAGCGGTACCTATTCCTGAGCCAAAAGAACTCTTATAGATGTAGTGGTGGTACATCACCTCCTCATGCTTTAAAGGACAGGTAGTTCTTTCCTTCGCCAAATGCTGATCTAATGTTTAGCTGCAACCGTTTTCGGCTTATTGGTGTAAATGTCTGACTGGAATGCCACTTGAATAGGAAGTTTAATTCGCCAACCTTTTCATCAAAGTGCTGCCGCGGATGTATGGCTCTTAGCTCCCCCCACCATGACTATTGTGTCGGCTAATGTCAATCAGGGTGTAATTCAGCCTTGATGCAACGTCACCCCCTAGATGATAGCTTCCGAATTTACCCACATAAGTGTGCCCCATCACTTGAACTAGCAAAACCTATAATCAAGGTAGCCCTTTAGTACCACCTTTACAATGCATTCGTGAATAAATAATATGATAAATATATAACAAAAATTTATATCTATAGTTTTGGTCGTTTCTTTCGTAAGATCGTGCTCTAGAATGAATAAATGTATGTGCATCTCAGAATATAATGTATCGTCTCTATCGCTTTGTGTTGCAAACTTCAATCTCAGCATCAAGACATAAACATGGAGTGTCTTGAGAACAAAACCCACAGTTCAATTTTGCCTTCTTCTTAACCAGAGTGTCGTTGGTAGCAGCAGTAGTCTCTTGGTTATTCACATTCTTCAAGTCATATATCTTGACTAAACCCATAATTTCAGTGTCATCGTTCATAAAGTTCATTGAATCAGTGCTGGGCTCGATGTTCGAATCCATTATTAAGTTGTCAAACTCTTGATCCTCGATAATCAAATCGTCATTCGACGAGAAGTCAAAATAGTCGTCGTCAAATGATCTTGTCAATGGTTTCAAGAGCTCGGGTATTATTGTAAGGCTGTTATCCACTGCTTCCGAAGGGCTAGAGTTGGCCACCACGTTGTTTTGTCTATTTTGCTTGAATTTTGCTCGTATGTCCAAGTAGTAACTGATTTGGTTATTCAACCACGTATCTTGGTTCAAGTTTTTGGCGTTGGCTGATTTTTTGGTGACATTGTTCAACACATTCGAGCAGTTGAGGGAATAATTTAAGAAATTATTTAGGTCAGTGATATTGCCAATCGATTCCAATTGGTTTTTGTCGATCGTCGTGGGCGTTGTATTGTACTTTTCTACCCTCTTCATATTCTTATCCCAAATCTTCAAGTCTTGATTCTTTAAAGCATCGAACGTTATTATCCCATTCTTGACGAAACTCAACTCGTTGATTTGGTTGGTTATAATCTCAATGTAATTGCGGATGAGTTCTTGTTCTTTCAATTTCTTCAAATAATTCAACTTCAACTCGTGTAGTGGTTTATCTAGTGGTTGAATTGGTGGAGATGGGGTGGTGCATTCTTTTTTATCGATTTTCTTGACTTTTTTCTTCTTGATGATGCTTATATCATCATTGTTAGGTTTTCTACCTGGTCTTGGTCTTGGGGGTAACACCCACTTCTTACTCGTATTCAACGAGGTCATCAAGTTGTCATTCATCGGTTTTTTCTTGGTGATGGTTGGATTGAACGATATCTTGGGAAGATTTGACAATATTGGTTTGGGTGCTATAGCAGGACATATTTTCATATATTTGGATGGCGTTAGATTGTTCTTCGGTAGCGGATTGCCAAAATTATTGGTACCATTATTAGGATTGTGAATATTGATATTATTAGCATTATTCATGGTATTCGGGCTTTGCTTCAAGCTGTCGCTCCTATTTGGACTATTGAATTGTGAGTTGCTTGTCGGTAGGTTAGTGTTGATCCCGTTCTGATTTTTCACCCCATTACCGATCCCGCTGCCGACACCATTTGGCGTGATACCAACCACACCCAAATTTCCGTCACTTGCTGGTTTACCTATCCCACTAACATTTGTAGCCAATCCGTTCCCATACCCAATACCGTTACCGTTCCCTGTGCCAGCACCATGTCCAGTGCCATTCCCCTGACCCATTTTTTCAGGTTTCAAATTTTCGAAATTCAGATTCAAATGCTTCATGCTCCTCCCCTTCGTCTCCTTGTCTTGGTTAAACCCGTCCATTATCCATACAGTCGATGTTTCACGAAAAATCTCTGATTCCAGAAAGAAGATAAAATCAGTTAAGGAAACTATCGGAAACATTCTCACAGATTGAAAAGATAAAATCAAAAAGCAAATCAAAACAGTAAACCAATGTCTTCCATCAAACAACGACAGCTCAACCACCTTAACAGCCAGGTCGCCCAGCTCCAGGCCAACGTCGCCGACTTGAACGACTTGCTCTTGGCCACCAAGAGCCAGTACGAGTGGATCGAGAAGTTGGGGGTCCTCAATGGAAGTTTGTTAATGTCGGCATATCAGGTTTTCGAACGAGAACAATTCACTGACGACAAGTAGGGAGTGAGAGACAGGGACGAGATGGTTTACGCGACTGCTAGTATTACTGCCTACTTCTCGGAACCAAATGTTTGATTATTACACCTTGGCCCCAAGGCACCCGGTTTAAAGTTTGTGATATGTCAAGGTGCTGAATGGAAAGTTTCGGGTGATGGCATGGAGATGCTGTTACGACAATAGTAGATGGGTGACCATCACTTCCCGAATACGAGCGAGGTTCACTCACACAATTCGTAATAAACCTGGGGTTAAGATAATTTTTTCCGGGGATGGATTGATGGGATGGATGAGACCGATTGCAAAAATTTTTGCATATCGGGTATCTTGTAGTCAACAATGGTTGAGGTTTGAGTTGGTAGTTTGGGCGATTTGCAAGGTTTCTAGTTTATAGTTTGTATAACTTTAATCCGCACCAATGGTTACAATGGCAATAACTATTATTGTAGTCATGGAGAGAGGGATTGCTGTAATTGAAATGTGGCTGGTAAGTTTGAGTTCAACTAAACTCACTAGCTGTTGTCAAGTGGTTACATGAATTTGGTCTCGGGTCCGTTTCATCTTGTTGTGTGATACAAGCATGAGGAGGATGATATTTGTGAAAAGTTGGCGTGAATCGGGTTGAGATGGGCATCAGTAGTGTTGGCTACTGTTGATCTTAGGCACTTGCCTTGAAGTTGGTAGTTGGCTGCTTGCAATAGACTGGAGCCACCAATCTGATGCTTAATCCGAAGCCGCCAAAGCTAGGTATAATTCGTGCATTAAAGTACATGAAACTATTTGGGCTACCAGTGATGAGAGTTATATATGACTGATTGGACATATTGTGAATACTTGTTTCTCTTGGTACTCTTGAGTTTAGCTTCAGCTAGGAGAAATTGTTTGAGAGTATATAGAATGGGTCTACAAATCATTTTTGTAGAACTTTTAACCTGGTTTAATTGAAAGCGTTTGTCACTACATTTATTTCATGCTTCATGGAAACACAACCTTTCTCGAGATTTTGCAATTCAATATTTTTTTTCGTATTACCCACGGAGTAACGGAGTTGTTGGTATAGTAGTTTCGCCGAAACTAAAGTCCGCTAAACCACTCGTGTGCTGGCGATGGATCGTCAATTTTCATCTCAGGCGCTGGTTTCGCTCAAGTATTTCTGTTTGTCAAGTTGTCGCTGTTCCAAATTGCCATTTAATGGTCCCTCGACCATATCTTCAGTTACACCTCGACCGATCAACGATTTCCAACCTACTCTCTTTGTGAAGCCTTTGGTACCGGTTTGATATTCATGGAAAGCATTCTCGATGAATTCTTCGTCGCATCCAACAAACGGACCATACTGTACGATCGGCTGCTCTAATTTTATGCCACCAACCAAAACAAATATAATTTCATTGCTGCCAACGTTCTTGCCTTCGATGTAGTTACCATCGTTGTCAAAGAAGGCATTTTGGTATTGGTGAAGTGTTGTGGTTTCATCTAGTGTTAATTTGTCCCCTTGCAAAACGTACAACATGTAGTTGAAGTCTGGATGCAATTCTTGCTTGAATTCAGCACCAGGTTTCATGGTATAAACATAATAATCTACGGGGGTGTATGCTAACTCGCGTCTAGACTCAACGCCATAAGCTTTCCCCGAAATCACCTTGATTTTCAAATCACCATTTTGTTCAACTACTTCGGGGATCTCCCATTCACGCAAATCACGATACCTGGGGTCAATCTCCTTCATTTCTCGAGGCAAGTCAACCCACAATTGTATACCTTCAATCTCAGAACCATTTTCAGTTGGAACGGGCATTTCTGAATGCACAATTCCCTTTCCAGCGGTCATGAATTGCAAATCACCGGGGTACAACACCCCTTTAGACCCCGTGAAATCTTCGTGAGCTACACTCCCTTTGATGATGTAAGTAATAGTCTCCTGTCCTTTATGAGGATGATCTGGAAACCCTCCGTTACCACTCAATTTGAAGTGGTCAAAAATCAAGAATGGGTTGAATTGAGGTAACTTTGACCCTACTGATCGCCGAACTTTGGCTCCCTTCCCTTCCGCTTGCTCAATGGCATCGACAATACGTTCAACTTTTCTTGACTGCGACATGATTTGATTTTATTTGCTGTGAAACCACTAGTATACTCAGTTGAAGCAATAAACCTAGCCAAGTCAAATTAATTGAGGTCAAATGTTCAATTATTGAGTCTGAAAAAGTTTAATTAGAGGTTATGAATGTTGGGATATATGTGAATCAACCAAGTTTAGCAATCCTTGACCTGGCTGTTATTCCCAGCAAACGAGTTCTACTACCATTCGAAAGTTCTCTTCGTCGACAGGTATCTGTTGACTTCATTCCACCAAATGTGTTACAAAGTGCGACCATTGTGAATGGAAGGTTTGATTTTATTTATGATAGTATGAGAAGACGAATTATGGGTATCCATGGTCAGGCGTTTGCTCGGGGTCTGACGTCTGCAATCTGCTCAGATCAACGCTCTCGTGTTTTACTGTGAAGTAGCGCAACAGCATTGTTTCAAATATTGTTTAGCTCCTTCTTGGTGCAACCTTCAACTTCCCAATGCTTTGTTTGAATATTCTCGCAAGCCGTTCATGTTCCTAACATTCACTATACTTGAATCTTCTGTCATCTATTCATAATTTATTCTATTTACAATATGTCATGATCTTACCACAGCCATTTTCCTTGTCTCCCACCTCTCCTTCCACCCTTTGCCTTTAACCCCTTGCCTTCAACCCCTCTTCGGCTTCTTCTAACTTCTGTTTGTATATCCTCTTTTTCTGGATTTTCTCTTCGATAAGTAGGTCTCGTTCCTGGTCGAGATACTCCATAGTTTGGTACTTCCGAACACATCCAATACTGGCTTGGTTGGCACCTTCGCATTTCTTCATGGCCTCGACGGGATTAGAATAACTGTTGGAGCATTCAACATATGCTTTGATGTAATCATCACATCGGGCAAACGTTTTCAATCTCCACCGTTCGAAAATGGCTCTTTCTTCTTTGGGGGTGATAATCCAAGCGGGTAAGTTTGGATCTGTTGGTAACTCAACGTCGTTCATTGACTTCTTCTTCCCATAGTAGTAACTCATCGTTCTGGTTGTGACTTGGTTAAATTTACTGCCTGGCTCCAGTTTTTTCGAATCGCAGTTGAAACGAAAATTGCAACCGCTTGGGAAATCATAACACAACAAGGAATATTAGTACAACATGGCACAGGCATTGGCAGATGTGATACAGAACTCGATAGATCTAGTGGAAATAGAGCCAGAGCTAGGTACTATAGAAAGAATTGAGGAAGGGATCAAAGCGATTAACAAACTTCGACAAGAGAAAATCGAGAGTCTCCAAACCACCAACGATCAGTTGAATCGAGATATAACTAGTTTGAACCAAGAGATAAAGCAATTGAAAACGGTTTCAGATCATAATAATGAGATTATTGCCCAGTTGACTGATATTCCTGCCATGAACACTGACGACCCGAGCCCACTCAATCCCAATGAGAATGTGTTTCGCATAATCAACCAGAAGCTGATGCAACTAGATAACTACAAGATCAGTATTGCCACGTCATTGATCGACTTGGAGTCGTCTATCAACATGTTGGCACTCACCAAAAACAAACTACAACAGGAATATACCAAGGTGAGCTCCGAGTTGACTGATTTCGCCAACAACATCCCGGCCAACGACCGTTTGAACGGGATCATTTTGAAATTGAACACCTTGACCAGTTTAGGGGTCAAGATCGAGACTGTGGATGACAAAGATCGCATAGCCATTCACAACGAGGCCACTAACCTCCTGTACTCGTTGACTGTCGACGATAATCTTCTGGACTTTTTCATCTCCAATTACATCTGGGACTGTTTGGACGATGGGAAATAAGGGAGGAGTTTTACGCCAAATCGAATGCAAACAAAGGCTTATGAGATCGATAAAGTTAGCAATCTACGAAACACGCTGGGAAGGTACAACACGGCGTGTGCAACTGGATTGCTTAGTTCCGCTATCAAAAGAGTCGATATACCCCCTGATAACAATATAGGATATACAAACATTAGTGATTGAGAGTCTCAGAGATCAACTAGAAGTATACTGGTTGAGATCGATCCATGTTTGAGGCTCATCCGAGGTGGATGAGCCTGGTAACCTAGTGGTAATCTACGATCAACAGCTGTTCAGCCCCAGCCGAGTGACTACCAGCTCACCACTGCTGGTTCTACATTTATCCCTTCAATACATGTATTGTACTATTTACAGAGCTAATATACAAGTGATACCACCCAGGCTAATGGTATTTTGGATTTTCGCGAAACGACTTCTTGGTCCATTTTGGAATCAAGTGCAAGTCCTTGCGGTATTCGGGCGAGTTTTTGTGGAATGTAGTGTACTTATCCCTTGGGGTCATTTCTGATTCCTTAGGCATTACGAATTTCAAGTGGTCAATCTTGTTGTAGCCGGTTTTTTCACCCACTGGTTTTTGTTGGTGGAGGATCAATCCGTGGTAGATGTTTTCAATGTTGAGGTCGACTTGTTTCATGCGTTTTCTCAAGCGGTATTTCTGGGGTGGAGACAAGCGGGGTGCTTTTTTCCAGAGGTAACCCCCACTGAGGGTCATGGACGATCTAAAAGCCCCAAACATGTCGATTGTACCTGGGTAACTGTCTGGCAGTTGACAGGGCAAACAATTTTTCCATCGAGACTGAAAAATCATCCTGCACAAAAGGGTTGGTGCTACCGTTTTTTGCAACCATTTGATACTTGGAACAACAAAGTCACAAACTAGAACCAAATTGGTTGCAATTATGCTTGGTATTATCGGTAAATAGTAATGCAAAAAAACCATTTTTTCTAAACTGGATCTTCATCGAATTATAATGCCATTACTAGCTCGGTTATTCGCCCACTTCTGGCCACTACTACTACTACAATCTTCACTTCTGGTCACTTCTACTACAACTTTGTTTGTGACTACACTCTATGCCATTGATTGTACAACCAGTCTATAGCCAGTCGATCGTGAATTATTATCGGTTGGAAAAAAACTTACATCAACCCAATATGCCTACAGGGCATACTTCATAATCCCCATAGAACTTTCGCGAACTCTCGGACTACACCAGTTACAGGATATTCTCAAAGAATACCAACACTACTCTACCTACCGACTTTTGTCTCCCCCACCAGTCTAGATCTGGCTAGCGGTCTCCGACTAATACCGGTAAATGCTACTAGTCAAAATGCAATACAAATAAACATGTCACCCTTGTTACTTCTAGACCATTTGTGCCTTGAGCAACCGTTATAAACCCAACCGCCAAGTTAAATATAGCACTTCAAAAAAATGACGCCACGATATGCACTACGAAATCTTTTTACCAATCCCGATAATGCCTCATCGCCACAACCACGGTAGCCACATGTATGGAACTGGGTCGAAAGTTTGATCCTGTTTCACAACGTGCCCAGCGGTCCACCACCTCATAATCGGGGGTATTTGTCGCCAGAGATGAAAAATTTTCACGCACGTTGTACCACATGTCCAGGGTCTCGTGGGATGGGCATATATTGCCGAGCAGGTGTGGGTGGGTATGGTAGTGGGTGTGTGGGTTGTTGTGAGTGTGTAGGTGTAGGTGTGTGTAGGTGTTGTCGCTACCACGACTACTAGCAATCACGTTGTTTACTTTAGAGAGGGTTGCAACGTGACTGGTGACAATAGTGACAATTTTCGCTGCAGAGGCCATGACACCGACTCTCGTGGGGTGACAAAGCCTGGGCCAGCTGCTGCTAATCTATTGCATCACCATGAAGTCATGGTGGTGCTTTCGGTGGCTTTGAATACCTACACCATAATTTGTTAAACAATACTTGTTAATCTATAACCTATAACCTCCCAAAATGCAAACAACTATTATAATATGGGTTTTTTTTTTGTTGTTGTGTTTTAATGCTAGAACTGAATTCGTAAATCATGCTGTGGGCCCTGTGGCTCTATGTACAAGCTGGGTATAGTACTGGTAAAACAGCACAAAATAAAGATGCACGCATCAATACTAAAAATGATTGCTAACGGTTTTCCATGAAATTCAAAGTGGCACGTAGTGGCACGTAATGGTTCCACAAAGTGGGGCGTGAGCCACAGTGGTTTTTGGTGCTTGTATGAACCACGTAGCTATGTGATAGTTTAAACCACTTCGTGGCGTCCACTCGTTCCTATCACTTCATCAACAACCCTGCCCTAGGCTTATTACTCTCTATCCACCTTCTATAATTCACACTAGTACTTTCACCCCCCTCGCACTCTCTGCCCAAGTCCCATTCCACTTGATCATTCAAGTCAATCTCCTTAATCTCTTCTCGCTCCAATACCGGCGTGATCAAAGGCGAGTAGTCCAGCACTTGGTCATTCATAAACCACTCGTCCATCTGCTTGCACTCCTGGCCACAGTACAAGTCGGCGCACTGTTGGTTACACAGCAAGCAGTAGTTGTTGAAAGCAAAATCTGACATTTTGGTTTCCCCAAAATCTACTGTGAAACCCATGGTCTATTTAAACAACCTCCACCTCCACTGTCAGGATCCCAACCCAGCAGAAAAAAATAAATAATAAGAAAAAAATCTTTAAATGCCTAGAAACTGGGAGTGCAGACAAAAATAGTGTGTGTGTGTGTGGCGGGTGCCAAAAACAAATTTGGGTGGGTTTCTGTCTGAAAGCGTGGCTGACAATTGTGGGGTATGCAGCTGACCACGACACTCCGTGGGCCACCAAAATGGGGAGTGGTGTGGGTGTGGGTGTGGGTGTGGGTGTGGGTGTGGGTGTGGGTGTGGGTATAGGAGTAGATATAGGAGTAGGTGTGTCTGTCTGTCTGGTGTCAGAGTTGTGGGTGTGGACCAGAGGGTGTTTTTATTACTACTTTGAGCTGAACTATTATTTGGTTTCATAGTGAAACAGTGAAAGCAAGCGTGGTTTATTTTGGTTGTATTTGATGGTGGTGGGTCACCATATAAGAAGTTTTGGTTAGAGTGGTAGACCAATGCCTAGATCGTGGTAGTTGATCAAGTCTGCCGAAACTGGGATAGCGTTTGCCATCGCAAACTAGACCGAGATTATGCCCGGCTGGTTACAAGTAATAGTTTATTTGGTTTTGCGATATCGGGTAATAATGAAAAAGTAGATAATCAGTGACACTAGCTACGTTTCATGATGCTAGGTACATACTGTACCTACACTGGTTTCATGACGCCAACCTGGCGTCATCAACCCAAACATATTTCCACTCCGATATCCCCTAGTCTGGTACCTTTTGTCACCGCACTCCCACCATCCTAAAACCTAGATTGGGCCAGGAGGAACTATTCCCATATCGGCTAAAACTTTAGTTGTGCCTGACTATCTGGAAAAACAGGTGCCCCGTTCCAGACCACTTCACAACATGTTATTGTAACAGTACTAGATTAGGACAATGGATTGGGTGGTTGGCACTAGAAAAAGAAAAAAACCTGCCGAAATCAAACACCTCCCATCGTCAATGTGATCTTCCTGTATTGTCAAACCTTGATTTCATCTAAACTTAATCGGACCCATAGAATGTTTGATTCCATCTCGGCTAAACCGATCGAGAATGTTTGGTGTGGGTAAAAGACGAATTTTGTTAACTGAAACAGTCACGTGAATATGCACAAGAACATGGACTGGGAATTATGTAAAGAATGAACGACAAACGTAGAGAATGAGTGGCACCGAAAAAGGTACGCTCGTGAACTACGCCGTGTATCAATGTGTGTACACGTAGTGGACCAGGTGTGGTTTTCGAACTCTCGTTGTTGGGATAGCGGCAATAGTAACGATCACAAGGTGGGACACTTGGGCTCATATCACAGGCCAGGCCCAGGCCAGTGATAAATTGCGATGCAACGAAATGGTATGAACCAATCGTTGAAATAAGCGAGGCCTTCGAGTGAAAATTTGAGATTATGAAACCAGCATAGGCAGGAAAAGAAAACGTAGCTAACACATTGCGTAAGTTGGTCAACCATGGTGGCGCCCGTTACCCCCAGGCTAAACTTCTAATGGTTTATCTACACTGGATGTGAATGACTTCTCCAATGTCCTAATAATCACACAATCCAGGCACGAGTGGAAAACTAACCCGTTCTTTTCATTTGTGGTTTGACCTTATGCTTCCGCTTTCGCTTCGAGATGTCACAGTCACTCAAGAAATATCGCAGTGAATCAAAAGGTGAGTGTTTGTGAGTTGAGGTGCCAGATCCATTATCACAAAAAGCGAGTGCTATGAGGCATCAAGAGTTGTATAGTTGGGCTGAAAGGCTGTACTTTGCAGGCTTTGATAGTCTACTTCAGAATGTTTGTTCGAAAATATCTTGAGCTCAGGTACAAAACTGGTATTATATGACAACCATGTATTGACTGGTATCTTGAGGTTGACAAGGTACACCATTGTGGGCTAATCTGGGAGTAGATCGAATTGTTCACTTACAATCTGTATCAGTGGTCTCGTCACCTCCGAATAATGCTCCTGGAACCAAGCGCGTCCATCTCTGGCGTAATAACCAAAGGGTGTCGCACCAAAATCGCCTCTCAGGCAAGGGGTGAGGTCGCTGCCATTACATAGAATGAAATCGCAATCTTTGCATGTTGTTCCAGTGTCATTGACTGCTGTCGACGTATTCTTGACTATTTTTATTGCAAGAAGCGACGTTTCTGCTTCTTACCAAGTACCAAGCACAACTCCCCCCAATAGTAAGATTTCCAACCAAACAAGTCAGACCAAATACCCACGCACACTATGGTGATGTCATATACCTTTGGATTATAGTTGTGAAGACGGACGTTACCCACACTGGAGCGTAAGTGGCGCTAAATGCATTAACGCTAACGTCACCAACGCACAGCACGCTCGCAAGATTCCAACCACAACTTCGCTCGTGTTTTCGATACCAGTTGTCACTCATCTTAGCCATGTGGTAGGTTTTTGGGCTCTGATTGTCACTCAAGGTTTCATCATCTCGGTGTACCATTCGTTGTTCGAATACCAAGTTGTTATTGTTGAAAGATGCATTGTAAATCAGTAGATCCATGTTCACTAAAAACACCATGTTGAAATGATGCTACAGGCGAATTACAAAGCTGGTGTGTATTGAGGTAATTAAATGTTTATTCAGTATTGTCCCAAGAAGTGAGGTAATAGTATTAGTGATTTTGACAATGATCTCCAGATTGGAAATGATAGAAATGAAGAAACAACACGTTTGGTATTTTCGTGAGCAATGACAATGATTTAGTAGAGTGACTCCAGAGAGCGATCTTTACGGCATTCATGTTGAATAGCCAAAGCTGACGGGTGGACAAATAAAGCTCCTGGTAGTAAGCGATACCGGTTTGCTTTCATGGCTTTCAATCGACTCTGCACCAAACAAATAGTTGAGATGAGGTATAACACCGATGCAATCGCACAGAACGCTATGGCAACTTTGTTGCAATTGCACATAACCCGATACTCAGCATCACTGGTAGTATTCCAAAAGTCACTCAATTTCCGATCACCTTCGTAATCAGTACGTTGATCACAGGTATCGCTTCCAAATATAATACCCATTAGTATAGTCGCAACTAAAAGCATTACCATAATTAACCCTTCAACGACGATCATGGCCACGATATTGTACAAGTCAGGCTTAAGACTCATACTGGCTATAGTGATGATGTACACCAACGACACGAAGGACAACCCAATCAAATAGTAGGTCGGAGGCTCAAAGGCAAAGTACAACACCAGTCTAATCGACATCGCTAACGTGATCACGGCACAACATCCTTGCAAGACTCTGATAGTCCATCCAAAAGCAACCTTGTTCATTCTGGTACTTTGAAAATCAGGCGATTTTGCACCCATCTTATACTTTTGTTGTGTGGGCACGGTAATGGTGCATCAGATATTTTGATCATTCGACCAAAGTTGCGATGTCTTATTAGGGGTACCATAGAACATCAAGCTTTCAAATTAGGAGTAATACAATCTATTTATGACTCGATACAAAATGACGTCATTAGTTAGCCGCGCACCTTGTACCTCACCCCAGACTAACTATAAGCCACGTTTTTCCGAAGACAGTGTATTCGGTCCGTGTTCACCTAACCTGGTATCGAGAACTTGAAGTCTTTAGTGCCTTTAGCGCTACTAAGATGAGTGATACAATTCTATGCCACACAAAGCAGTTAAACTTTCACATATGAAAGCTACTTATGGATGTCAGCAAAATTGTAATGAGGTTTCAAAGCTTCAATGCTCTATCTGTGAGACTGATAATAGATCAACAACTGATAATAAGATACATTGGTATGAATTATAAGTATATATAGAGCCTAAAGCTTTGAATCATACCGTCTTCTTCTTCAGTCTATAGAGTAACTTACATCGCTTATTACTCTTAGATAGTAACAATCATGTGTATATTATCCTCTGTATCTGAAAATTTATACTATTAGTGATTAGTCGAGGACAATGATGAACTGAGGTCGAATAAAATCAAATGTAAATAGCGCAATTCAAATTGAACTATTCGGCTAACGTCGTTGTTGTGGAGAAACAAAGCATCGGTTAATAGCGCGACTCCAAAAGCTCATCATCAAAACATTCATTTTGCACAACCATAGATGATGGGTGGAGAAATAGCGCACCAGGTAGCAAGCGATGACGTTTGGCCTTTATTGACCATTTTCGATTCCGCACTATGCACACGAGTGAGACCAGGTATAGTACCGTTCCAAACGCATAAAACGCGATAGCGGCCTTGTTGCAATTGCATATGGTTCGGTAAGTATCATCGCTGGCAGTCCAATTATTACTCGAAACCCAACGATATTCTTCGTCGTAGCTTCTATCGCAGGTAGTAGCACCAAAAGCTTGACCCATTAATATTGTAGCAACGTAAAACAACAACCCAAGTATAAGCTCGAACACACCCATGCCGACAAGATTGTACAAGTGGGGTTTGACACTCATGCTGGCTATAATAATGAGGTACACCAACGATAGAGACGACGCCGCTACCTGATAATATACCTCACTATCATAGTACTCTGTCAGTCTTACTGTGATTGCCAATGTTATCACAGTACAGCATAATTGCAAGATCCTGATGCTCCATCCAAAAACAATCTTGTTCATTTTCAGTATAGATCAGTCTAGCTATCCAATAACCAAATAAAACTTGTGTTGCTTGTGACAGTCTTTGTCCATTGAACTTTGAGAACTGCCTACCATAGTATTGTAGTCATGCTTGGTGTCTCATGCTCGTGTCGACTTTACGTTCTTACAATCTCAAAAATTCAATTATTTAGGGGTAGCAAAATCTATCATGACTTAAAATTAGGGGTAATCTAACTAATTGAAGTTTAGTTTGTACTATCATGCATTACCTCTTACCCCACGTCAAATCTTGTACACTAATGAGCCACATTTTTGCGTAACAGTCATTGAAGACTACGATTAGATTTTTGTGTCGAGTTGGGAGTATACTTTACTCGTCAGGTAAATAGGACCGCAGTCCTGTAAGATCTGAATGCTCGATCTAGCACATATTGTAAGTAGTTGACTTTTTGTCGAATGCTCAAATCTTTGATAGTAAGACCTGAGAACTAGTTCACTCACAAATACGAATTCAGACTCAATCCATATGATACACTGGAGTGGAGTAAGAAGTTGTAAACCAGTTTCATATTATTCATTATGATTTAAATTATATCTAAAATCTTGTGCAGCTTCTCTCGCATGCGTGAACGTTCTAAGGTAACTCTCAATTGACAAGTGCGTCCGATTGTTGATGTCACATATTAATATGAATGGCGAAATCTACTATGAAGTATATTAAGTTAGTGCTGCCGATTGTTGATACAATTTTACTAACTAGTCCATGACGAACGATAAGTCACTACACACTATAAATTGAATGAAACCTATTCATTATTTACATGTTTCAACTCTCGGTACCGCTATTGTGGCCATTGAGATTGTTGTCCATATCCTTGTCCTTGTTGCCCTTGCTGTGGCTGATAAAACTGCTGGGTATATTGTTGGCCATAACCCGTGGCTTGGGGTCCAAACCCATTGGCAGTCGGTTGCGACATCATTTGGGATTGTTGAAGCAATTGCTGTGATTGAAACGACATCTGGGGGTGAGCTAGTCCAGTTGGTTGACTCTGTTGCTGCGGCTGTTGCTGCGACTGTTGTTGTTGTTGTGAAGTTGGTGCTGCAACATTTGTCATGAAATTGTTTTGTTGTCCATACAAGGACAAAATGTTTTGTTTTGTGTGTTGTTGTTGTAAGTACTGAGGGTTTGTTTGTTGCATTAGTTGCTGTTGGTGGGCTGGGTTGGTTGGATCGAGGTACTGCTGACCATTAGAATCGATATAACTAATTTGGCCCGTAACTGGGTCAGTGTACTGATAGATCTGTGGTTGTCCTGTTACTGATTGTGCCATCATAGATTGACCCATCGTTGGTTGGCCGGTAATCTGGCCCGAGAGAACCCCTGATCCTTGCGATTGGCCCGTAATCTGGGGTTGTTGGATACTCTTCCACCATTCCTCTGTCGGTTTCAGGCCCGTTGGTTTTGCCACTGTGGGTCTTCTCTTGGGTAACTCCGGTGCTGTTTCAGATTGAGTAGGGTTAATTTTAGCATCCAATTCAAGAATGTCGATTGCAGTTTCAATATTCCCGTTGCTTAGTAATAAACTCTCGAGGATTGAGTCCTGGTTTGAATAGCCGTAACTGGTAATTGTGTTTAACTGCGATCGATGTTGGGTGTATTCGAATGTAGTCAATTTTCTATGAGTCAACTTTGGCAAATCGTTCCTGAGCGAGTTGGTGCGAGGACGGTACCCGTAACTGTCCAGTCTTGATCTGGTTTCAACATTCGAGTAGTTGGAATTCAGTCTTGATCTTCTGCTATTATTCCCGTCGCTGGCATAATCTTGCGGGTCAATGTCGTCATCTCGGAAGCGACCATTGATGTATTTATCACGAATGTATTGTTCGACTTGGGATTTATCGTCGTCTCCGTCGTATGGAAATGGAATACGGTTTGGGTTCCACTTCTTTCTTGCCTTCTTGTTACCAATTCTACTTAGTCTATCCACTTGACTACTTGACCATTGGTCTAAAGTTAACGATAATACGTGCGAGATGTTTCTTGGACCCAAGATTCGTTTGTGAACACTGGCGCACCTTCCGCATAAAAAGATACCTATGTTGTATGAAGCCCATGTAGGATAAGTATTATTACATTCTCCACATCTATTGTCGTTATTCCTATCATTCACGAGTTCGAGTAGCCGTTTCTCGATCTCCTTTTGCTGTCTTTTCGACATTCTATGAAATCAATGGTTGTAGTAGTGTGTTATTCGTGGATAAGAAGGTAAACAATGCTTCTAAGTATAACCCCTAGCCCTGGGAATGTCAGAAACCGGATATGCTCAAGATTTGTCAGTAACGAGTGTTTTTCAAGCCAATATGCACGAACGAATATTCAACGTTTGACCAAAGCAGACCAATTGCTGCAAAAAGTGGTGGGAGCTGAATAGTGAGTACTAGACCGTCTTTAACTACCAAGTTGTAGTGGTGTTCTCCTCTGTTATATTCTCAATCGACTTCGGCATGAACAGCGGGTTATTATAGGATTGAATTACTGATATGGATTTTCGTTCAGTGTGTAACTATATATTGAGTCGTCTCCGAGAAAATGATGGTTGTCTTGAAAAAAAATCATATTACACTTGTATTCTTCTCTGCTCATTTGTAAAACACAGATTTCAAGATTTTGGGATGAATTTATCAAACCGCGATGCTGGAGGTTCGAAGTAGGTTTGATCAATATTTAGCTCAGTCGAGTTATTGGTAACGAGCTTGGGTATTTGGACAATGTTGTACCTATAGTAGTCGTGGTTTATTAAACCCGCAGTATAGAGAACGATTTGGTAGACTTTTTATCATTTTTGTACAATTCTACGGAATTTGTAAATATCTCAAAGGAACACGAACCACACAACTTCCAAACCTAATCGTCCAAAAGTTAACCGTTGTCCCCATGCGCTAATATGCTTGCCACTTGTTCGTAGTGATATGTTGCGTGAGGGAATTGCCGTTATGATTTAAACCAAGGAAGTATAACAATGAAAACTTAGAATTAATCAAACTTAGAAGTTGCTCCGTGGCAAACCGTCTTTGCAAACATTCTATCGCAGTAATGATGGTATTGGTGTCTATATTCTATGTACGGTATTAATTAATAACGAATTCAGTCGATTTCCGGGCAATTCCATGTCTATTTACAAGTTTTCCACGTTATTCTCCATCTCCAATTCCTGCAATTTGTCGGGGATCAAGCTCACTGTTTCCTGGTTTAACCCGACAACAAAAGTGACGTTATTTACGAGAAACTCCACCTCTTCTATACCAAACTCCAACTTTCCTAACCTCTCATTGATTACATCGATGTCTTCGACTTTCATGAAGTCTCCTTGTTGCAAGGACATGTGGAAGATATCTTGGAACGGATCCGCTACTCGCATCTGGAGATCCCTCGCTGTCCGGTACAACACTTGGGATAATTCTTGAATGATAGTTGGGTTATCGAACGTCGCCGTCAAGAATACTTTCTCGGTGTATAAACTGGGTAGTATCATTAAACGAGGGGCAAGCTTGAACTTGACAAACTTCTTGGGTGGTTTTGGCGGCTGGCCGAGAAACTGGGCCACTCGCAATTGGCGGGCGATATCTTGTTTATTGGTGAAAATATCCTTCTCGCTCAACAAGGGGTTGGTGCGCAAGTAAGCTTTGAACGTGTCTTTCAATTGTTTGATCTGGTAGCTCTTACCCTCGGCATTGGCTTGTAGCGTCGTATGGTACCCAGTAGTAGTGTTGCCAATGTTTGTTGGCACCCAGTTGATGTCGGGGATTTTGCACTGCTTGATTGCCTGGGCGCATATATCATTTATCCTTGTTTGGATGGTTCGCTGGGGTCTCCAGGGTATAAAGGTGTAAAGATTGGGTATTTTAGAAGTCGCGTGAATATTCATGGAGTATATTGGCAAGCTGGTTATAGATTCATGGGTGAGTGATAAATGCTCTTCAGTGGGTGATGTCTCCTTCTCTTCCTCGTCCTCGTCTGATGAATACTGCCTGATCAAGTCCATACACTAAAGCATAGAATCAATCATGATGGAATGTCGTGCGTGGGAAACTTTTCACCCAAAAATGGTTCCCGCCAGACGTCGCTCTAACTCTACTGCGAATGGTGATAGAGCTAGAAAGAGATATTCCACACCGACAAATATGGGTCCTAAATCTCGCCATGAACAAACATTCCACAATCCCATCATCTTGAAAGACTGATCATATTCAAACACTACACCGTTAAATCGATACAAGACAATACTCCAACCCATGATGAAACTTAACGACAAAGGTCTACAAAAAAATTACAGTGATTTACAACCACTTTAACAATGCCACCACCACCAAACGTCAATGATACAAAGTGATAACATCTTCCAGTACCAAACTCCCATTCCCAGTTGCTTATCGGAAACCTCTGTCGCCGCTTGATTTAATCGCAAAAAAATAGACGTATTTTTGGAGTTGTTGCATATTTTCCGAGCGATAACGGAGAAATCAACGCCCAACTTTTTCACCCCCACAGACCCATCACCTTCAGTAGGTTGTATGTGAGCATAAGGCTGGGTGGGTAAACTCATTTTACAAGCTTTGGATGGGTTCAGAACTGGTTGCAAAATATTTGGAAGGTGTATGTTTCGGTTGGAGCTTCACCAACTCAGAGAGACAAGTGCAATTACACATGGGTTTACTGTACATTAACTTCTACACATCAACTCTATTCTATGTGGGGGAACTTAAAAATTTCTCATTGACTATTTACAATCATGATATAATCTAGAAAACAGACGCTACTTTTTCACGCTTTTTGGGATACTGATGAGGTTGACAGACAAGTTTGCTGATAAGCTTGGTTTCAAAACAACCAAAGATGAGATTGTCGAGGGCGAGCCCGACGACTCGTTATCGGAACTAGTGATTCCACCAGAAATCTACAATTGGAAAATCGTGTTGATCGCCATCACCGCCGCGTTATGTGCCTGTATCATTGGCTACGACTCAGCATTCATAGCAGGGACCATCGCCTTGCCGTCGTTTCAACACGAATTCGGTATGGACACCATGTCCGCCGCAGATGCCAACTCAGTACACGCTAAAGTGGTGTCGGTGTTTCAAGCCGGAGCCTTCTTTGGCTGCCTCATGTTTTACCCCATTAGTGAAAAGCTTGGGCGCAAGATTGGTATGATAATCTCGGGTTTCTTGTTAACGTTTGGCTCTGCGATAACGTTGTACTCGAGTGGCAGCCACGGACTCGCGGCCATATACGCCGGTAGAGTCTTGACCGGCATAGGCATTGGCGGCTGTTCCAGTATCGTCCCCATTTTCATCTCGGAGTCGTCGCCAGTCAAGATTCGTGGTAAGCTTGTGGGGGTTTTTGAAATATGTTGGCAAATGGGAGCAGTGGTTGCATTCTTTATCAATTACGGCGTGGCGCAACACATTCCCATATCGCGTAAACAGTGGTTGATTCCATTTGCCATTCAATTAGTCCCCAGTGGCATGTTCTGGCTTGGGACCTTCTTCGTCCCCGAATCGCCTCGATTCTTGATCAATGTGGGCCGCTTTGATCAGGCGGCCAAGAACTTGGCCTACATACGGAACCTACCTCTCGACCACGAGTACTCCAAGTTCGAAATGACCATGTTGATCCACGATATCGAGGACCGCAAGGCCAAATTGGGACCTGGTTTTTTTGCACCCATGATCAAAGTTTTTACTACCAAGAAACTATTGTACAGATTATTGTTGTCGACGTCATTATTCCCGATGCAAAATGGGTCGGGGATCAATGCCATCAACTACTATTCTCCCACGATTTTCAAGTCGTTGGGGGTAACTGGTTCGAGCGCCGCGTTACTCTCCACTGGGATCTTTGGTTTGATCAAAGGGTTTGCCAGTTTGGTGTGGATCTTCTTTGTGGTTGAGAATTTGGGCAGACGACAGGCGTTGATAATTGCGTCGATCCCTTGTTCGATATGTATGTGGTACATTGGCGCCTATGTCAAAATCAGGAACCCGGCCGAGAAGCAGGGCTTATCGTCGATGGACAGCGGCGGCAGAGCGGCGCAGGCCATGTTGTATATATGGACATTCTTCTATGGGATGTCGTGGAACGGGACGCCCTGGGTGATCAACTCGGAGATCTTTGGCCAGGATGTCCGTACGTTTGTACAATCGATCAATAGTTGTTCGAACTGGTTCTGGGCGTTTGTGTTTGGGTACTGGACGGGCGAAGCGTTTGCTGCCATGGGGTACGGGTTCTATTTCTTGTTCGCCTCGTGCTTGGTGGTGTTTCCTGTAATTATCTATCTCTTCTACCCCGAGACCAAAGGGGTTCCCTTGGAAGCTATGGACTACTTGTTTGAAGTACCGGCGTGGAAAGCCCGTCCTCACGCCTTGTACAAGATTGAGCACGAGAATGAAATGTTACGTCGGGGATCGATAGTTGAGTCGCTTGATAAGTACGACGACGTGAATCAGCAAGACATTGAAGTGAAAGAATAAATCAAAAGTACAAACAAAACAAGAAATGTGGTACTTCTAAGTGTGAGGTAATGCTAGAGCAATAGCACACGCACAACTAAAATGTGTCTTCTTCGGACTTGTTCCATGGATATTCAGCAGATCAGCATTCAATATATTGAATCATCTGATTCCCAGGTGCAATCGTACCATGTCACACCTACATTAACGTCAATGACAATGTTACATTGACCAGTCGCCGGAGGTAGCAAGCGATACCCCACATAGCTAACCGTTCGGAAATAGTATAGCCAGGACAAATGAAATGAAGCACTTGCCATGCTTGAAGTAGAGTAGAACACAACGAGATCAATATTTGCCGGTAGAAAGTGTCCTACCCCAGCCACTACCAATTCGAGGCTAACTCCAACAATACACGGAAACAAGCCTTATATTATCATACGCAAATACATGTACCCATAAAAACCTCCAGGGAAAAGCTGAGCGCTTACTAGATAGAAATAGTAGATGAAGATAACTAGCAAGGTCTGAGGTGTAGAGTATATAGCTGAGTCCAAAAACCACCCGTTTATTAGTGGTTCCCAGTATTTGCTAGTTGGCGCTAGAAAATTTCATCGGACCTGAAAATTCACAAGCTATTTCCATGTCCGATAATACATTGTGGGGACACATGAAAGAAAATCATGGTGCAACGTATATAATCCAGGACCAGTTTTTACAATTTGATTACCTTAGCTTTGCCACCAATGACAGACAGAGTAGAAGCTAGCGACTTGGAGGTTTTCCTCATGTTGAGTGATGCGATCATTCACGAAGCCACCCCCGATCTTATACGCCCTTACCTTCATCCCAACTTCCCAGTGGAGAAGTTGGACGACTACTTGAAGAGCTACACCAAACCATCAGACACCCCTCGTTTTGTGGAAACCGCTTTGAAAACCATCAACAGAGGTACCACCAACTCCATCAGATCGTTCAAGTTACTCATGGGCGCATTGGACTCGAGAATCGTCACGCCGTTCATGACCAATGGCTTCACCTTGATCAGAGACATGGACTACGAACAGAGAGCAGCTTTGTTGAGATCGTGGAGAGACTCTCCTATCGAGCAAAAGAGACGTTTGTTTAGAGTGGTATACTCGTTCACAGTATCGTGTTTCGTAAAGTCGGCCTCCGACTTGCACAACCAAGCCATTGGCTACGTTGGCCGTGAAGACAGAGACAAATTGTACGATACCCAGGTGCTCGACACTCACACGTACAAGTTTATGGACAAACCCAAGATTGACGGCCATGAATTATACTTACCTCAATTCGACGTGTTGATCATTGGGTCAGGTTTGGGTGCAGGTGTGGTTGCCAACACCGTTAGCGAAGCTGGTTTCACGTCGTTAGTGTTGGAAAAGGGGAAATACTTCACCAATGATCAATTCCAAATGGACGACTCGACAGGTTCCGATTTGTTTGAACAGGGCGGTACCTTGCCCTCTGTAAACCAACAGATCTTTTTGATGGCAGGTTCCACTTTCGGAGGTGGGTCCACTATCAATTGGTCTGCATGCTTGAAAACACCATTCAAAGTCAGAGAAGAATGGTACAAGAACCATGGCCTCGATTTCGTGGCTACCCAGTACTATGACGACTTATTAGAGTACGGTTGGGAAAAGATGGGCGCGTCGCACGCCCACGTCAAGCACTCGTTAGCTAACCAAGTCGTAGTGGACGGTGCTGCCAAATTAGGCTACAAGGCCAGAACCGTGGAACAAAACACTGGTGGCCACGAAAATCACGATTGTGGTATGTGCCACTTGGGTTGTAAATTCGGGATCAAACAAGGCCTGACAAATTGTTGGTTCAAACAACCAAGCGAAAAAGGTACCCAATTCATGGAACAAGTCAAAGTCTTGCGCGTCTTGCACAAGAATGGTAAGGCTATTGGTGTATTAGCCAGAGACGAAGAAACCGGAATTGAATTTAAAATCACAGGCCCTAAAAAGATTGTGTTGTCGAGTGGTTCACTCAACACTCCTTTGGTGTTGCAAAAATCCGGGTTCAAGAATAAGCATATCGGATCCAACTTGAAAGTTCACCCATGCTCAGTTGTGTTTGGTGACTTTGGTAAGGAAGTTGATTCTGCTCCTTACAACAAATCAATCATGACATCGGTTTGTAACGAAGTTGAGGATTTGGATGGTAAATATCACGGTACAAAGATTGAAACCTTGTTGCATGTGCCATTCATCGAATCGCTTTACATTCCATGGGACTCAAGTGACCAACTCAGAACTTCGTTGATGAAATACAAACAATACGTTGTGTTGTTACTTCTTAATAGAGATACGGGCTCAGGATCGATCACTTTCGACAAGAATAAACCCGACGCAGTTTCCCTCAATTACGTTGTCAACAAAACTGATAGACACAACATCTTACAAGGTTTCTTAACCGGAGCCGACATTCTTTACGTTGAAGGTGCCAAAGAAATTTTCTCACCACAAGCTTGGGTGCCAACGTTCAAGTCAGAAAGACCAAAACATGCGAGAGACATCAAGGACCCCGATTACGTTGCTTGGAGAGAAACCGCAGCCAAGATCCCCTTCGATAGTTATGGTTCACCTTATGGTTCTGCCCATCAAATGAGTTCGTGTAGAATGTCAGGTAAGGGTCCAAAGGATGGTGCTCTTGATCTCAAAGGTAAGTTATACGAATGTAGCAACGTTTATGTTGCTGATGGTTCGATCATGCCTACTGCTTCCGGAGCCAATCCTATGATCACAATCGTAGCTCTTTCGAGACACGTTGCTTTGGGGCTTGTCAAGGACTTACAACCCCAACCTAAAATCTAGATATATCTTGTGTACTTTTATAAAACTTGTTTGATTGATTTGTGACTTTTAATGAATAAACGCTAAATGGCTAACCACCGCATTTTTCTGATGGTTGTAAAAATGATTACCACTTAATATTTTGATCATTTCTACGACAAATGGTATGTGTATCCCGATTGATGTTGGAAGTGATACTAATTGTCAAAGCCATCAAAGAAAGGGATCTCCCCTCAGGAGAAGAAAAACATGTTGATGGCCTGGTTCCATCAAGAACATGACTTTTACACATTGAAACAGATTGAGAAAGAAGGGTCTAAAGCATCTAAAATACCAGGAATGCAAATCAAGGATGTCTTGAGTGAACTCATAGATGACGATTTGATCAATTGCGAGAAATGTGGCAATACAAACTTGTATTGGAGTTTCAAATTTGATATTATCAAACAACAGAATAGCAAGTTCGAGAGACTACTGCATGAATTGAGCAAGATAAGATCCCAAATTGACCAAATAACGCTGGATATCGACCACGAGCAAAGCTTGCGCCGGTCAGTGTTTGACGGGCACCAAAGACAAGATTTAATGGACAAGTACAACGCCAACGTCAAATTGTATCAACTGTTGAATGCTGCAAACGAAAACGCCAAAATCAAACCTCAATTGCAAAACCTTGTTCGTGGTATAGATACGTATACTGATGCCATTGAGTCATTGGTTAGTTACTTCAAATATACTGGGGTTGATGACAGTATGGTACGCAAAGAGTTCGGGATACCTGATATGTTTGAGGACACTCCACCAGTATAGTTTGGGAATCAAAAGCTTAGCAATTGCAAGCACAGATATCATCTATTGGTATTTACACAAATATAGGTATATGATGTCCGTTTGCTCTCTATTCGACGTCGTAAACCACACTTGCACAACTCAAGAAGTACTTCAACTGGTTTACGTCCTTCTCCTCGGTTTCGTGACCCGCAAAACCCAAGGGACCTCGATCGCACTCGCTGCACACCAATAATCGTTCAATCTTGAAGGATGTCGAATCGATTTCAGGTTCTTTCAATTCGTTGCTGGGCCTGGAAACACCAATGTTGTCAAAATCCCATACGTCATTGATCTTTAAAAAATCTTGAGTATTCTCTTTGATCTCAGCTTCGTTGGTTTGAACCATATCTGGAGAGTTCTTCACAACCTGAAAGTTTTTGCTCAACGCCTCATTGAATTGTATGATCCTGGCATTACATTTTGTGAATGGACACCGTAAAATCACCTTCTTTTCCCCCCCTGCAAGTTTGTTTAAATCAACCTCATGGTATCGTGAAATCATCGTGCACTAGATTCTGAGAACCAGATTTTCATTCGAATTTCTCAAAGTCAAAACCGTACCAGATTCGAAGTGAAAAAGTGAATTCATTGTGAGCAGGTATTATACAAAGCAAAGGATGCCTATGCAACTAGCAAAACTAGCCTTACGATAACTGATTCGCTCAACGGTTGCGAAACGGTTGGTTTTTATTTAAGCCATTATTCTGGGGATTACCGGTATGGGAATCAATCTTGAAGTTTAATCTTAATCGATCTAATTCACTTTACTATAGTAGTAATTCGCGGGTGAAGGTTGTCGAAAAGATGCTGGTTCAACCTAATCATCGATGCACCAATTTGATGGCCAATTTCCTATTTCGGTGGAAATGTCAACATGCATGCACACCTTAGATTGATTTCACTGAAATGAACAACAACTAAAACGATACTTAAAAGCTAGCACTTCTTATAGTATAGTGGCATTGATTAGGGTATGACGATATGGAAATAAGAAACAGATTTTGGATGCTATTTTTCGTGATTTGGCTATTGCACGGTTCATTGGTAGCCGCCACTTGGAACACACTTTATTCCTATGAAGATGGCAATATTTACATCCACCTCAAGAACAACAACTTATTACAACTAAATTTCTCGATTACTGGGTTTAACAACCTTCAATACTCCGATTATACTGAATCTGAATTGAATCTCGTGAATAACCAACAAGTTACAACTTTACCGACCCCTCCAACCAACTCGACTTTATTTTTGTTGAACAAAAATCTTTACGCAATACATGATGACACCGCCATACAAAGCTCTGCGGGCGGGCAAATGTCCTTATCCAAATTCATAAATAATGTGTGGACGAAGATATCCTTGGATTTTTCAGGTGTGGGGGGAGACATCTCGAATTATAACTACCCGACCGTGTTGACTGTACCAGGAAACAATCAAACTGTGTATATATACGGAGGGATAAATGAAGAAACGTCTGTGATCACAAATAGACTACTTTCGATCGACATAACCACCATGAAAGTTGCCAATATCTCCACAGCAACAAAACCTCAAGCGTTTTACGGAGCGGCAAATGTGCTAGCACCAAATCCACAAACACAATTGGTGATTGGAGGACAGAGTGATATAGGATGGCTTAATATGTACCAGTTGGCATCCTGGGACTTCTCATCTGGGTGGTCATTTTTCCAGGTACAAGACGATATCGAAGACGAAGTGACGGTCAACTCCAGAAAGTTTGCTTTGACTCTACCTATATTCAATCCATTGCCAAACAATTCTGCATCAGCAATCAACAGCTTATTGCAAATATCTGAGATATTTTTAATTGGTGGTCAAGAAGACCAGGGTCAAGCCTTACCAACTTATGCAAAATTGGATATGGGAACTAATGACTGGATCTGGAACACTACATTGAGTATCGATATCGATGAGGCCGAGATATTAGGAGCTGCCACAATTTTCAATACCTTAGTGATTGTTAATTCGTCTTCAGCAGTACAAAAACGTGATGGTTCTACAACGTATGGTTTGAGTTTATTTGACATCAACACTTTTGCACCTGTTTCAAACTTAATGACAAACGTAAAAACCAAATTGCAGTCGCCAATGGCTGCAGCATCAGAGAAACAATCAGTTATCTTAAAGGCAGTATTGGGAACCTTGATTCCTTTGATTGTATTGATTATCGGGGGTTTTGTTGGATTTTACATATACAAAAAACGACAGGGAAGGCACACTGAGGACGAAGATATTGACTACCAATTGGGAGCATTTGAGAATGAATCGGTGTTTTCGTTCCGTACTACTGACGGTCCAACCAGAAAAATGAAACCTTATGTGGAGAACGACTCGAATAGTACATTGGATGCGGCATCTTTAGACTCATGGTTTAAGAAACGACAATTGTTCGACAAAGACCGATTACAAGAACCCAATAGGAATTTCAACGAGTCAAATGAAACATTGAGTGATAGTGCCACTATTTCGGATGCCAGCGACATGAAATTGAACCCTAAACCTAGTCCTAAGTTACAAATACTACCAGGAGGGCCTAAGTTACAGACTAACTTGGTTGATAAATCAGTGTCCAAGTTGAGAAAATCGTTTAGCGTTAAACAACCACCACCAGCATTGACGTCTCCATTCTTATCGTCGCAAACCGTCCCTACGGTCAAAGACGCACGAAATTTGGAGGTTATTCGGAATGGCACCTTGAAATACGATGACGATCAACCAACCGATTCTCCATTCGCCGATCAAGAATCAGTGGATATCACTAATTTCGAAGACAACTCAGACTCTGATGTAGACGATCGAATGGATGTCCAGTTTTTGGTCAGTTCCAAACGAAGATCCATATTGAAAGTGGTTAACCCTGAACTCCATGATATCGAAGAAGATGATGATCGTGAAGCGTTTGAGAACGATAAATTGATAGAAGAGGAGGACGAAGACCAACTGGATATCACCAACTACGGGGAGCAAGATGCTTTGAATGGACGAAACACTTCGGTCAGACAAAGAATAGCGTCTGGGAACAGAAATCTGTACGAATCATGAGAAACAGCCAACATTATGTATTTTAGGTAACTTTATGTATTATTAGGATATGATGTATTATAGAACCAACAATCACGACAAGAAAGCCACCACCGATTGTGCCGAATCATACTTTGCTCGATAACAATGAACCTTCAGCAACAAAAGTGCGCTAAATCGGTGTCTTTTGAAATGGGAGTAAGTTGCACAATCATCTTCATGCGATTGTGAAAGATACCAATTCTCAATCTCTACACTTCCCACCAAACATTAGTGAAGTTGAATGGTGACAATCTGATTTCCTGGAGTTGAAAGTTAACCTAGCCTCATTTTTTGGTAGGTGTGACAAAATAAAAAATTTACAGTCAAATCTATCAAGCAAGATAATCAAGCGTAGAGGACGTATTCATCAGCGATAAACAAACTCATAGCACAGTTGGCACTTGAGTAAGCACTAATTTATAAACTCTCATTATAGATACCAGAAAATCACAAATTGAAGGCTTATTGTATGAATACAAACTCGAGGTTAAGATGGATAAGAACGTTCAAATGGACGACTACCAGTCGATCAAATGGCTCAACTCTATGGACGAAGAGAGCCTTCCTCAGCCACAAGTGCACGTGAAGAGCGAGTATCCATCATTCGATAACGATCACTCGTTAGCTTACCGCCAGCAAAATAACCAACACTCACAGCAACAACCAAATCAAGATGAACTACAACACCAATCGCAGGAACTACAAGCATCAGCTCAACAGAATGAGGACTTTGAAATGTTTGGTGTCGATATGAATACTAATGACACTTATCTAGATCAAGGAATGTTTAATATGCCTGGAGCATTTAAGCCTGATCCAATGGACTTGGACGAATCCCCACCTTTCACAATAGATCTGCAGTTTCAAGTAGACACCTACGAAACACCAAATTTTGCATTAACGAAACCGCAGACCTCAATTGAGCAACAACAGCAACAACAACAGATAAATCAAGAAATAGATCATGACCAATGGCAACAGAACCTACTACAACAACAAGGCTCTCAGCTTGATATACAACAATCTTTTGATGATCAATTGCATCCCCAGAGTGATCAAAACTACCTAAATCCTAATAGCAATCAGCAGAAATACCCAAACCAAAACGAGCTTAGTCCCTATGACGCCAGTTCCATGCACTCAGAGGTGAACTCTCACTACCACAATTCAGTGTCGAACAATCCCAATGATCATCTAAGAAAGGGTTCCATCGATAGCTACTATAATCAAAACTCAATGTATCCGAATTATCAGCTAATGAATTCATTCAGTACGGGAAGTTTATTAGGACAAGCGAACGTGAATAATAACAACCAGTTTCACACAGATATGTCGCCATTGACAACGACTACCTCATTGACACCCTCTGTCAATTCGATGCACTCGAATCAACCATCATTTTTTTCAGCCCACCAATACTTTTCAAGGAATTCAATTGATCATACACCAAATCAATCTCTCCATGGGGGTCACTTTGATATATATAGCCGACCTTCTGTTGATAGCCAAAAGGGTGGCCGTCCTGGAAGGTTCAACACGTTCTCGATCTCGAACATGATTCCTTTCATGAATGATCGAAACCAACAACCACCTGTTTCGCCACCATCACCTAACTCATACATGAGCAATCAACAGCAGCAGCAACTGCAATCACAAGATTCGCCAAAGACACAACCGGCGCAATCGAAGGGCCTTCTTTTGAGATCAATCTTCAAAAGTAACAACAACGAAAACAATGGTACCACGAACAACAACAACAACAACGGTAAACCAAATCAGTTGAATGGTCAGTTTTCCGAAGCTGACTACCAAAAGGACTACAACAATTTCATGGTAGTTAGTCCCACGAAAGAAGAATCTGAATACGATACGATGGATTATACTCCTGCAAAGAAATCTAAAAAGCCAAAAAGAAGCATTTTCAATAGATTCAAAACACCCATCAAAGACGAAGACTCGAAAGAAGAGGATGCTCTCAAATCTGCCATCAACAACCTCTCCAATAGTGGAAATCTTTCAGATTTTGCTGAGCGTGGTAATACGAATCCGGTGGATAGTAATAGCCTTGAGAACGCAAATGGTGGAACTCAGCCTGCGCATAACTTTCAGGCTAATACAGGAATCAATGGAAGCAACAGCAGTGGTTGCAATCTACATGCTCATGACACTTCGAATACAAGCTTAAATGATGAAATGGAAAAAGAAGAACTAGATGCGGTCACTCTGAATACGTCCAATCATGGACCAGACTATGCTGCCCTCTTCGAAAACGTAGGGAAGCGGAAGAACATTGTGAATCGTAAAGTGAAACCTAAGATCAAATCAGAGCCACATTCAGATGGTAGTAATCAAAATTCCATTGCCAACACAGAGAAGTCGTCGATCGTCAACGTTCAACTAGTTTCAACACACAGTAAAGGAGATGGTGTAAGCGTGTCATCGTCAAATGCTTCGTCCTCGTTATATCGTCAAAAAAGCGAAAATAGCCAGGCACATACTTACGATGAAGGTTCCGTGTCTCCTGACACGCCTAATGATAACTCGTCTACCTTTGTTTCAGCATCCAAGCGAATTCTTGGTTCAAAATTGAACCCAAAACGAAAAGCACTGGCGAAAGAGCCAGCTATATCAAATGGACCTAAAGGCGAAGAAGTGGAGGTGGATTTATCATCCTTAGATCTTCCCCCAGACACTCAAATCTTTCCTACAAGTATCATCAATTCCAAAAATCGAACTAGAGGCCGAAAGGAGAATAAACAGGCCGATATGGTAGATACCACCAAAATATACTTATGCAATTATTGTTCAAGAAGATTCAAGCGACAAGAGCATTTGAAGCGTCATTTCAGATCATTGCATACATTCGAGAAACCCTATGAATGTAACTTGTGTCACAAAAAGTTCTCTAGATCTGATAACCTCAATCAGCATTTGAAAATCCATAAGCAAGAGGAAGAAGCTGCCGCAGCAGCGGCAGCGGCAGATGGATTCGAGTAGTAACAGACACTGAAATTTATTTAATTCTTCATACAATTGCGTATAATTTAATCAATCAATCATAATATTTATATCTTACAATATCTACAATATTTAAACCAAAAAAAAAGCAAACCTATTAGTAATAATTGTCAGAAATCATTGAACATTAATAGTATGTGAATTGAAATATTAGCCTCCTTTAGCTAATAGGGTTGTCGACTAGTTCGTAGGTGGCATCATGCCATCGCTCATAGATGATGTCAACTGATCAACTAGTTTTTCGGAAGTGTATTCATCTAGATAGTCATTCCGTGTCTTCGATCTGGAGCGAGGTTTGATGATACTATTATTTGTATTACCCACATTCCCTCCCACACAGATGTTCCTTTCTCGGTGTTTCTTCAAAGCATCCCACCTAGCGAATTCTTTGCCGCACGGACACTTACAGTGTCTGGCCTCCAAATGCCCCTTAACATGTCGGTTCAAGTCATGCTGACGAACAAATTTCTTGGGACAATAGGAACATGCGAAAGGTCTGTCACATAAATGGGTTTGTATATGTGACCTCACGTTGTACCTCCTGGTGAATTTTTTGCCGCAGTCTTGGTAAACACATGTGTAAGTTTTGGTTTCATCAGGGCCCTCCCAATATTGGTCCAACTCTCCTGGCGGCAATAAAGATGTTTTCTTTATTCTTTTTGGTGTTGATTGTTGAATATGTCTCTTTACGTCCTTAGAGCCTTTGATATTCGGTGAAATTATTGGACTCCATTCCAATTGTACCTGATTCTTCGAGGGAGTGATTGGGAAATTGTTTTTCAAAGGTGTGAGCTGAGTTATAGTGGCATTTGCGTCAACAGTATCATCGTTCGTACCAAAGTTATTTCGTATCGGACTTGAAAAGTATTTATTCGGAGATGGATTATTAGATCCCATGTATATTGGGGATGATTGCAACTGGTTCACAATGTTGTTGATGGGTTGTATATCTCTTTGTTGGTAATTTTGTGGATGTCGAAGATTATGTTCTTGGATACGTTGATGTTGTATTTGTTGTTGTTGGCGTTGCTGAATCTGTTGTATTTGTTGATGTTGAGCAAGTTGTTGCTGCTGTTGCTGGTTGTAGTTTTGTTGTTGCGAATGGACATTGTGTATTTGTTTTCTGGGCAGCAGTTGGTGCTGTTGATTTTGCAGGAATGTATTCGGTTGATCTTGCTGAAGTCTGACGACTTGTGCCTCTTGATTGGGGAAAAATATATCATCAGGAAAGTCGTTAGTGTCAATCTCATCAGTTTCGGAAAAGAATTGTGGCACGTAAAAGTTCACATTACCATTTTTCAATTGTGGGTGTACTGGTGAAGTGTCCTGGTATATTCCTTGAAGATTTCTCGAGGGTGATGGCGACAATGGTTCAGGCGATGACTGCAAATCGGGCGACCCATTGGATAACGTGGGTGGTTGTGGTGGTGCTAGATATGAAGGTGGTAATTGATTTAATCGTTTTATAACTTTAGGTTCTTGTACTGGGATTGGAACATACTTCAAGCTGGTATCATAAAATGGCGTCGATTCTGGAGGTAGTTCTTCATTCAAAAGTGGTTCAATGTCGTCGACATAATTTTTGTAGTTGTGGTTGTTGATTTCTTGTAAATATTTCACGGAATAATTATTGACAGACTGATAATCTTTCTTGATTGGACTAGACGCATTGGCATTGTGATTGTGTTTTGACGATTTTGGGGGTATTGGTGACGACGCAGGTGGTGGGAATTTATAAGACTTGGGGTTATTACTTGTTATCTTCAAATCTGGTTTCTGACTACTTTTGGTTTCGGGATATTCGTCTTCTTCCATCAACAAGATTGGTTTCATTTCCGGGTTATCATCAAAGTTAAAACCCAAAAGATCCTGCTGATTGACGTTACCGGTGCCAATTTTGAGCTCACCTGGTGAGATCGATTTCAAGTCATCGGCTGATTTTCTGTATAGATCATTGGCTAATCCATTTATGGATAAGTCTCGGTTATGGTCAACATAACCAAAGATGGCAGTACCACTTACCTTCCTGGTGTGAGTTTGCTGAAAATTGTTCTTGCGCAAATCCTGTTGCACAAACCCAGAGGGGACATCCAACTCTTGTAAGCCTGTAAGGGTTTCGTTGATCATGTTATCAAGTTCATTGTAGTCACCAAAGTACTCATCAAAGTTCTCGTGGGGCAAGGGTATTTTATGGGGACTATTAACTAGTTGATCCCATTCTTGATATTGATCCATATTGCAATGTAAAACAGTCAAAATCACAACTCAATCAAGTTCGAATCTTTAATAAACTTGGGGGTTGGCAACGGGGTTGATGGTGTTATGGTTGTCAAATCGGGAATTTTCTTATGGTAGTGTAATCCTTCCTGTTGGCTAGGGAAGCAACTGTTCAAGCTAGTAGGAAGAGTGGTTGGGATAAATAATTGTCTTTGGAATACACTTCTTTATTATTGAAACCCATATAATTTTTTGCACCCAAATGTTTATCATATCGCCCAAATAGGAAGGAGATGATTTGGATCAAATTGAAACAGGAAAACCTAAACATTGTAAGCGAGTGAATACTAGGATGCAACCGTTTGAGAACCCTACTCTTTTGTTCCACCATTATGCTGTAAGCCTCCTCGAAGCACAAAGTTTGAGATCCCAACACCCACCCAGGATAAGGACAATCGTGCGAGTTGTCAGTTAGCTTCAATTATACTCCACACCTCAAGACTCAAACCTAGCATTCCAATCTAGCCCTGGGGGTACTTCACTTGATTGCTACTCATGAATTGGTGGGATATTGACATCACCAACATATGGCAAACACTTGACGGATGAAACCTGGCAATTTTTTCCCTGCATATATTCTTAGTAGTGTTAACAACGTAGGGACGATACCAACCACACTAGGTCCTAGTGTGGCACTCAGTACTTCCTCTTCCTCGACAATGAGACTGTATCTGCCGGTTCCTACTGCGAAATCTTAGGGCTGGTATGCATCAACCAGACTAAGCGCAACATCTTCCCCCGGGCACTTCTCGGTGTTCTATCATTATGGTTATAGTGGGGATGGCTTTTTCCATATGCAACTAGGTAACTAAATAAATGTTCATGTATTTCGTATTACGGAGATAACTAAAGTGGTCCTAATTGGGGGCCAATGTGAATAATCGACTATTGGTGGCGAGTTGGGAGACCACGGTTTTTTATTCCAACAACAACATTTTTCTGGGGTCTTCAATCAACTCCTTGATAGTTTTCAAAAAGATGACGGCTTCTCTGCCGTCGACGACTCTGTGGTCGTAGGTCAATGCCAAGTACATCATTGGTCTCGACACGATCTGGCCATTAACAGTCACGGGTCTTTCCTTGGTTCCGTGCAAACCCAACACTGCGGTTTGGGGCAAATTTATGATTGGAGTTCCGTATAACGATCCAAACACGCCTCCATTGGAGATGGTGAATGTGCCACCGGCCATGTCTTCCAAGGTCAATTTACCGTCCCTGGCTTTCTTACCCAAGGCGGCGATTTCCTGTTCAATGCCCAAGATTGATCTTGATTCGGCGTTTCTCACCACGGGGGTCACCAAGCCTTTAGGAGTGGCCACGGCCACTGAGATGTCGACGTAGTCTCTAAACACCAAGGTATCGTTATTTTCAATGGCGGCGTTGATGGCGGGGTTTTCCTTAGCGGCCAAGCACGATGCTTTGGCGAACGCGCCCATGAACCCGAGTTTGATGCCGGTTTTCTCCAAGAACTCGTCCTTGTATTGTTTTCTCATATTCATCAAGTTGGACATGTCGACCTCGTTGAATGTGGTTAATGATGCGGCGGTGTTTTGCGATTCCTTTAATCTTTCGGCGATTCTCAATCTCATTCTGTTCATTTTCACCCGTTCTTCGTTTCTTGAGAACGAAGTGAATGAAGGTAATGACGATTTCGATGCTGATTCCTTGGGTTTAGTTTCCTTTGGTTGTTCTGGTTTAGCTTGCTTTGGTTGTTCAGGTTTAGCTTGTTTTGGTTGTTCTGACTTTGGTTCAGGTTTAGTTTCTTTGGTTTCTTTGGTTTCTTCCTTTTCTTGTTTTGGTTTTTCTTGTTTTTCTTTTGATTCATCTTTTGATTCCAGTTCCAGTTTGGCGCCTTCTTCGATTTTGGCGATTTCCTGTCCCACTTCGACGGTTGAGTCTGGTTCCACCAACAATTCGGTGATGGTACCTGCTACTGGCGAGTTTACTTCGACATCGATTTTATCGGTTTCAATGGTGGCCAACAACTCGTCTACTTCGACGTAGTCGCCCACTTGTTTGTTGAAAGCGGTCAAGGTACCTTCGGTGATGGACTCGGCCATTTCGGGCACTTTGACGGGGCTACTGGCAAATCTCATGAACTGCAAGTGGGTGGTGAAAGGTTTTGCAGTAGCAGCGATAGCAACATTAGTGGTGGTGGTGGCCAAGCCGGCGAGGTTGCGGGTGGCGATGGTGACGCTGAGTCTGGGTAAACTTCTGGTTACACTTGATCTGAGTGTTCTTGCCAACATTGTTTACTTATGGTGTGTGTGTGTGTTGTGGTTTGTAGGTTACCGGTTATATAAAAACTAGTGAAAATTCTGTGGGCGTTTATACCATTGGAAGAAACTCCAAGTTGGGTGATTATATACAGGCACAATTGGATTTCCACCCTCGAAAATAAAAATAAAAAAACCAAAATTTTAATTAGTTTTGGTATTTGTTCCGGGGGTGAGAATAACGTGCCTTTTACCACCATATCATTGGCTTATTGACTCCGGGGCCTCAATAAAAAAACGCACGGGGGAGATGCGTAATACCCCGACGCCGAGAATGGTTGGTGGTGGTGGTGGTGGTGGCATTACTACCAGGATTAGTACCAGCTGGTGCCACAGTAGTTACTCCATCTCACCCTATTCTCGGCGCTGAACGGAGCTGTTCTGGTGGGGGGGGGACCACCCGGCATTGGGCACAATTTTGTTACAAAAAAAGGCGGGGTGGGTGAAGGGATCCCTGGACTTTGACGGAGTTGGAATGCGATGAGGTGGGAACAAGTTTAACAACAAGTTTAGATATTGGCAATCAGTTGATGTGAGGTGGTGAGGTTGAGAAAATGAGGGGATTAGATGATATATTTTATTAGGTGTAAGACAATCAATGCGTAGATAGATTGAAGTTGATTCTTCCTAATGGCAGTAGCTTCACAAGGTTATGGGTTCAAGGAAAAAAAGAGAGCCCGACGCGGGGGTCGAACCCGCAACCTTTTGATAACTAAGCGCATGTGTGTGACTTTTTAAGAGTCAAACGCTCTACCGATTGAGCTAGCCAGGCGGTCTCTGAAATGGTGCGATATTGGTAATATATATACTAAAAGATGAGAAGATCAGGGCACGTGAAAAGAAGGGTCGGCACTTGGGTTAAACAAGTGCCAAAGTCAACTCCTGGGTATCACATTCATTACACCACGCTATTGAAAGCTACAAACAACATTATGAAATAATGACTCAACAAACAATAAAAACAGGGGTTTTGCTAAATTTTCCTCTGCCATACCTGGTATACGAGATGGCCTAAATAATTATTCGTTGGTGCTAATAATTCAGGTACAATATTAGAGATATATAGATCTATTTCAATATACATGTTAAGAAAAAAAAAAAACGGCACTTAGGTTAACAAGTGCCAAAGTTAACTCCTGAGTGTTACATTTCATTACACCACGCTATTGAAAGCTACAAACAACATTATGAAATAATGACTTAATAACCATTAAAAATAGGGGTTTTACTAAATTTTCCTCTGCCATACCTGGTATACCTGGTATCCTCTATAATTATTCGTTGGTGCTGGTAATTCAGGTACAATATTGAATATATAGATCTATTTCAATATACATGTTGAGAAAAACAAAAAAGGTGAGTGGTTGCAAAAAAATGCTATTCAACCCATAAGGTTCAACGGAAGGAGATGGTGGGTGTATGTGGTACCGTAACACATTGGGGGACAAGAGAATCTTACACTCCACTGCACACCACCCCGAGTGCTAATATAAAATACCACGAATTCCAATTGGGCTTATCGATGACGAGATTGACCGATGCGAGCTAATACAACCATTGGTAGTGTTCTGTGACTTGAAGAGCCAAACGCAGGTGACACTATATATAGACTTTCTTCACCTGTCTTTGACCTTTTGCCTCGAGAAGTGTGGTTAAATGGCAATGAATGTAAGATTATAACCACACTAATACCATCACTATCATAAGTACTTTTTTATACTATGGTTGTGTTAACAATCTAGTAAAAGTCTACTCGGGAAGAAAAACGGCGCAAGAACCACGATTAGTCATGAGCATAACTAAGCATCAATGACTCTGCTAGTCATCAGCTAAATTCCAAATCAAGGATTACAAGAACCTTGATTTCTGATGAATTAACCGAAATCGCTTCTACCTTTATTGTTCCCACACCATTAAACTCACCTCCAATGCAACCCCTTTGTTTTTGATTGTTGTTCGGACATTGCCCTCATGGAGGTTAACTGCCGAGGATAAACTAAAAGGTTTAGCCAAGTGTTTGATCCACTACGAGTCATTCACCAACGTTTGGATGATTCAACTCATCAAACCAAACGCTTGCGGCATTAACTCGGGGTTTTTTTTGCACCCAAAAACCACCGGGGGAGTACCAACACACTAACGGTGAAAAGTTGGGTACACTGAGTGAAAAGTTGCACGGAAACCAATGGAAACAGTAGTGGACAAGGTAAAGAGTGTAGTTGTACATGTACTTCCTCTAATTTTGAAGTCATCTTTGCCCTCTCCATTCGTTCGCCGCTAGTAAACTACCGGGATTGAATGAATGTCGTGCAACGGGCAAATGTTTTTTGGGTTTCTCAGAAAAACCGTCGGACCACTGCCAGTATATAAGCAATTGCCAGTATCCACGTTTGTGAATTTAACTAAAAACAAGCAATGTTGAGAAGTTCTAGAGTTCCCATCAAACCTTTCGCCAGTTTCGTCCGTTTTGCATCCACCAAATACGACGTCGTCGTCATTGGTGGTGGGCCCGGTGGCTACGTTGCCGCCATCAAGGCAGCGCAATTGGGATTGAACACCGCTTGTATCGAGAAAAGAGGTAAATTAGGGGGTACCTGCTTGAACGTGGGGTGTATCCCCTCCAAATCGTTGTTGAACAACACCCAATTGTTCCACCAGGTCCACCTGGAAGCCACCGAACGAGGCATCAAAATCGACGGGTCAATCTCGATCGATTTCCCCAAATTGATCGAAGCCAAGGACAAGTCGGTCACCGCATTGACCAGCGGGATCGAAATGTTGTTCAAAAAAAACAAGGTTACGTATATCAAAGGTGAAGGGTCGTTTGAAAATGAAAATACCGTATTGGTGAAACCCACCGATGGCGGTGAAACCCAAACAGTAGAGGCCGACAACTTCATTGTCGCCACAGGGTCCGAAGTCACTCCCTTCCCCGGGATCGAAATCGACGAAGAAAGAATCGTGAGCTCCACCGGGATCTTATCGTTGAAGGAAATCCCTAAACGCTTAACCATCATTGGTGGTGGTATCATTGGCTTGGAAATGGCCTCGGTCTACAACAGAATCGGGTCCGAAGTCACCATTGTCGAATTCCAAGACGCAATTGGTGCCGGTATGGATGAAGAAGTCGCAAAAACCACCCAGAAATTGTTGAAAAAACAAGGGTTCAAGTTCAAATTGGGAACCAAAGTGGTGTCTGGTGCCCGTGATGGTGACGTTGTCAAAATCGAGGTTGAGAACGTCAAATCAGGCAAAAAGGAAACCTTGGAGTCCGACGTCTTGTTAGTTGCCATTGGTAGAAGACCCTACACCGCAGGCTTGAATTTTGAAAAAGCCGGGTTGGAAGTAGACAACAAGGGTAGATTGGTCATTGATGACCAATTCAGAACCAAACACCCTCACATCAGAGTCGTGGGTGATGTCACCTATGGTCCCATGTTGGCCCATAAAGCTGAAGAAGAAGGTATCGCCGCCGCCGAATACATTAAGAACGGCCACGGTCACGTCAACTATGGAAACATCCCTTCAGTCATGTACTCGCACCCTGAAGTCGCTTGGGTTGGGTTGAACGAACAACAATTGAAAGAACAAGGCATCAAATACAAAGTGGGTAAATTCCCATTTATTGCCAACTCGAGAGCTAAAACTAATATGGACACTGATGGGTTCGTCAAGTTCTTGGCCGATGCTGAAACTCAAAGAATCTTGGGAGTCCACATCATCGGATCCAACGCCGGTGAAATGATTGGTGAAGCTGGTTTAGCTTTGGAATACGGTGCTTCCACCGAAGATGTTGCCAGAACTTGTCATGCCCACCCTACTTTATCAGAAGCATTCAAAGAAGCTGCTTTGGCTACCTTTGACAAGCCAGTCAACTTTTAATATGCCAGATGAATTGAAACAGTAAATACTATATCTAGTCTATAAAATGTATTAGATACTCAGATAGAATTTTGCGTTGTAGCCATGGTTATATCCCATCGTACTAGCAACAAACTTACCCATTTGACATTATCACCAGTTTGTCTTTTAGTGCGACAAACTCCAGTGCGACAAATTGACCAAAAATTTTTCAATCAAGCAGACTCAAGTTGAAGATAGTGACTTGAGCATGCCATCGTTGCAAAAGTTTCACGCCAATGTGGCACGTCATGTCAACATGATGGACAAGAATATATGTGCCAACTTAATCAGGAACGAATATGTTGTCACAACCAGAACCAAAGCCAAGCGGGCCCAGGCCAAGATCGAGACGTTCTTAGCTCAGTCATTGAAGGAGAACAAAACCATAAAGGAGAAGGACATTATGAGGAGAGTGTTGAGAAACCAATCATTGAATTATTTACAACCTCCCGACAAAGTAGAAGTTGGTACGAAAGTGATCACCGAGTTGGCCAAAAGGTACCCCATGCGTAAGACAGGTTTCACCAGAGTGATAAAGTTGGAACCGAGGCTAGGTACCGACAAGGCACCCATGTCAGTGATAGAGTTGGTGGACTCCGGGTTTGAGTTCAAGTTCTGGTACACGGCCAAGATCGTGGCCCGATTAGAGTTGCAAGGTATAACGTTGGACGATATCACCAAACATAATATGGAGAAGCTTGTCTCATTCCGAGACAATGGCCACCAAGAGTTCCGCGAGGCGGTAGACATAGCCAAGGAAACGTTTTTCAAAGCCGACTTAGAAACGGGCGAGATTACCGACGAAACAATCTTGACCAACTTGAAGAACAAACCCGACAACATGGAATACTACGGTGGTAATCTCACCGGTACGACTTTGGCGTCCAAGAAGTACAAGACCAAAGCAAGAAGCGAAAATGCAGAACCAGTGGCATTGCCCAAATCACCATTCCTAGCATAAAAATCGGTGGCATCACCTAGGGGTAGACTAAACACACGATAAACCCGACAGACGGTCTGACCCATGCTTACCATTGCAGTCTGTCCAATTACCTATGGCTCATACTACAAAATTGCCCCTAAAACCCATTCAACGCTATAACTTGTACATACAATAATGAACACACTCATAAGAGCCTTGTACTAGCTTTAAATTCTGTATCTTCACTTGTAGACGTTGAATTCAGTGTTTAAACCAACGCTACCATTCCCCCCATACTTTAACGCGATAATTTGATAATAGAGATATGAACTACAACGATGTGGTTTTCTCGAAAGCATTTCCAACCCCAAGGGAAGTTGGCAGTTATCATTGGTGCATCGCAAGGTGTGGGTGCTAACCTAGCGTTAAAACTATACGAACAAGACTGTTCGGTGATTATTGTTGCCAGGACTGAATCCAAGTTACAAACTCAGCTCGAACGCATTGAAAATGCCATTGGCAGCAAGGAGAATACGTTTATAAAGTACATGGTGAGCGATGCTTCGAACTATGAAGATTGTGAAAAGTTGTGGCATCAAATTATGGTTGAAAATGAACAAGACCCTGACTTTATCTTTTGTTGTGCCGGTTCGTCAATTCCCAAATTGTTTCAAGACTTGACAGGTTCAGACATTAGCAGCGGGATAACCACCAACTACAACACTACAATCAACGTGGTGCAAACTGCGTTCAAGCAGGTGCTTGCACTCAATGACAGTTTGCTTCAGAAACACAGGCACATAATATTATTCTCGTCGGTGGTGAGCTTTTTCCCGTTTATCGGGTATGCTCAGTACGCGCCTTTGAAGGCGGCCATACAGTCGTTGTCGAGCATACTACGTCAAGAAATGGGTCCATACAAGTATCGAGTTTCGTGTATATTCCCCGGTAATTTCCATAGCGAAGGGTTCGAGGAAGAACAACGAACCAAACCCGAGATCACCAAGATAATTGAAGGACCGAGCGACCCCATCTCCGGCGAAGAGTGTGCCACCATGATCTTGACCAAGTTATCACAGGGTTATGACACCATAACCACCGATTTCATCGGCTGGATTCTCAGCTGCTCGGCGTTGGGAATGTTGCCGCGCCAGTGGGGGTTCTTGCAAGTGATTGTCGCGTTTGTCATTCTGATCATTGGGCCCATTATCAACTGGCTGATCAACCAGGATATCAAAAAATACTATCGTGCTAAATATTCCAGCAACAAACTGGCGTAACTAGACGCATTCTACAAAGTATTTTCACATCCATGTGTATATTTAATAATTCGTAATCGTACCTAATTACCAGTAACCACTTCCGTCAACTTATCAGTCAACTCTACTACCTTGTCGTCTACTTTCACACCAATCTGGTACCAATTTATCGAGTATATCCAATTGACCATGGTGATGATTTCCTCGTTCCAGATGTCCTTGTAGGTTTCCCTAAACGTCCTGTGACTCAAGTTGACATTGTTATTTATGGGCACAATCTCGCGATTAATGTCATTATCGGTTAATATCCTATTATCGATAATACTCTTGGATTGTTGCAATGAAGACGAGATGAAAATTTGATTTTTTTTAAAATATTGGCCAGTGTAGTACGTGAGAGAAGATGCTAACAACACTCCTCCTAAGAACCCATGTATTCTGCTCATTGTCAACCCACCAACTTTGATACCAATCGCCATTGAACGTTCTTTGATTTTGTTAGTGGTCCAAAATGAGGATGCACGTGACATATACCATACAAAACTAATGACAACGATGGGATTATGTACAATTGGGATTTAGATTATATAGTATATGGTGCATCTATTCTGGTTCTTCTTGCAAGTAGCTTGCCAACGATGCCTTCAAGTATGGGATTATTTGGATTTTGTCCAATTTTATCGATTGGTCGGATTGACGCAACGATATCACATCTTGCACCGCTTCATCAACGTTTTTCAAGAGGAATGGTAACTCTTCCATGACTCCGTTCAATGGAAGAGTTAATTCTGTGTTGGGGTTGTTGGAAACAAACCTCTGTGATTTCAAGCTGGCGACATAACTCAAGCCATGAATGAAATTGACGTTGATATCGGTGTCGAGGTCGTAGTCTCCCAATTGGGGTTGTATTCCAAAGAAGGCGTACTGCAATCTCACCAACTTCTCATTCATTAGAATGATCTCCGAAGTGTTGGCGTTGACATACTCTGCTTCGAAATCTTGCAAGTACTGCTGTTGCTGCTCGCTCAAGGTTTGGGCTCGTTCGTAGGCTACTTGTCGTTCCAACAACACTTGTTTTATTCTCTTTTGCGTCAACTTCAACTTGGCGTCGATTTCGTCGTGGATCGCCGTCTTGTTGAACCTAAGCGACTCCGCCAATCTCACTTCTCGTGCTAATATATTCCGTTGCTTCAAAATCACATACCACAATACGTGCAAATCTTCGAACGACTTGCGTCTCAATTCAGTGGTTTTCCACTCGCGGGATTCAGCGTCCAACTCTGATCCTTCCCTGATAGCTGGGCCCTGGTTGCCGCCCGAAAAGAACTGCCAAAGCGGGTGATCGGGCGATACATCGAAATTCTTGTGGGTTGGCACGATGGGTTCTCGCAACTGAATGCTTTTCAAATCAGAAAACTTCAACGGCTTGGCCCTCGCCAACGCAGCAACGCTTCTGCTCAAGCACCTCGCACTTATCCTGTTCATCTGTGCTCCAGTTTAACTTTCAACGTCTCAACTCCAAACCAAAAGCTTCAAAAATTTTTCAGTTTGTTCGCATCCAAAACGACATCTTCAACGGAACCAACATTGATAAAACACCAGGGAAAGGAGAAGAAACAAAGCACACATGTCCACAATCAGAGCAGAACCAGGTGAACAGGACCCACTCGACTTGATCAGATACCAATTGGACGAGTTTGTCTTGGTGAAATTACGAGGAGCACGAGAATTGAAGGGGAAATTGCAAGGTTACGACGGTCACTGTAATATAGTATTGAGCGACGCTCAGGAATTCATTTATGGAGAGAACGATGATGAACCAACGATAAAGAAGACTGAAATGGTGTTTGTTAGAGGCGACAGTGTCATACTAATAAGTCCAGTCAATGAATGAGCACCTCTTTATGAATCGAGTCGTAAGGCTTTACCCTTGTTGGAGATTAGGTATTGGCAACCGGTTATTCGTATATGGATCTAAATATATTATTGACTAGACTCTAGTTGATATAATGTACATTATCATGAGATATTTGTTGTGGGTGATGCAGAAAGAAGAGCCTTCATCGTAGCGCATACATTCGTTTACTCATCCATCGGTATGGGATCTTGACACTTTTTCAAAACTTGCCTTATAGCCAACATGGTTTCGGCATTCCTATTCCAATGCGATTTGATCTGCTCGCCTTCCTTGAGCAAAAGTTCAATACTGGCAAAAGTAGTCTGAATTAGCTTGTCATATTCCACCGTAGTCGTTCGCGAGCTAATATCATGTAAAACGGATCGGTTCAAGCGATAAAAGTAGTTACCATCGTTCATACGTTCGAGATACTTTCCATTTTTGAGAATGTTGTCGATATATTGAGCAAATCGAGTGTCTTGAAACATGTTCTCAATATCCTGCTGGGTAAAGATCAACATCGTCTCTGGGTCAGAACTCTTCAATCGGTTGGGGTTTATGTTGGGTCGAGACTTATTGTTTAGGTTGTTATGGAATGTGTTTAGCAACTTCTCAATCTTGTCTAGTGTTGGCTTCTGCACCGTTTTTATGTCATGAATCTCTTGAGTTATCTTAGACTGTCTCTCCTTTAGTTCATTCAATTGATGGGTGATATCATCTTGAAACGTCTGTTTCACTCGTTTCGTGTCGAGCAAAGCCATCAATTGCTTTATATGGATCTTGTAGCTCTCAACTAAGTTATCTAGTTGAAACTGTAACGTGTGGGTCTTTATGTTGTTCTCATTTGTGACATAGCCATGCGTTAGATCCATATTCAACTGGTAAATTTCCTTCCGTAACGCAAGATATTGACCAGTAAACTTGTCATAGTACTTGATGTAGTTCTCCACCGACTGCTCTATCAACTTCTGTTGCTTGGGAGTCATAGAAGACATGCTGTAATCAAAGGTTTCAACTTATTTCACTATGGTTGAACTCTTTTGATTTTGAAATTTCTCAGACAAACGCAAGTTAGACAATTACTTGGTTGCTTGAAACGGTTGTTTTTGCATTATTTGGAGACAATGGAGCTCAAACAGACAAACGATGCTACAATATACTTGGCTCTAGCACTGAAGATCACATCCAACGGGGATGTGGACAAAATCTTGACCTCGATCCCGCTGATATTACAAAAAGCAGGTCTTAAGTATAGTACCAAGAATAACATTCTTGGCTTGATAATTGCATTTACATACCCAACCACAACGAGGGCAGAAGTGATAAGCGAGTGGATACGACTTCTTGATGCACCCATCGGGGAAGACATTGATTTAGAAGAGTTTGCTAATACGCTTGCGAACACACCAGATCTTCCCCAGGATGACATTGCGTTAGTCCAGACAGCAGAAGATTTGTTGAATAGTGTTAATGAAGAGGTAGCGACATATGGATTCCCTGGAGACGCTGGAAATACCACCGTCGATTTTGTTATGGCCAAAACACTCCACTGGTGTAAGTTCACCAACAACATCAACCAGTTGAATCCATTATTTCAATTAGTTGACGAGTCCGATTCGTTTGATATTTGGTACAATGGTATAATTGAACCATTCAGACATTACTCCAATTCTATTGACGACGCCAACCTTGAGTTTTATCTCAATTCACCAGAATTCTCCGATCAGTTTAATATTTTGATTGAACCATTGCTGCAAAATCAAAATCAAACATTGTCGGTCACAGATTGGATGATAAATGTGATATTGCCACTTATCAAATACCACCATTACAACGTCGATCCATTGTTGGCCTGGCTCTATTGCCCCCAGAACGGCAAAGCGTCCGCTAAGTATGAATTATGGCACCAAGTAATCGAAGCATTCGTCGAATCGATCGATTTTGAATTTGAAGATTATCGGGAAATCATAAAATGTTACCTTGCTAGCGTTTACTACTATAGTAAAGACGAAGTTAATGGAAGGATACCCTCGATAGAGATCAACAAGATTTACGATAGTATCAAGCTCACGTTGGGATTATTCGAATTGGGAAAGCCATTGGACATCACTTTGCCTCGAGAAGAACTCACGTTTCTCACGTTTGAAGAATTTATAACCGATTCCACAAACCCATTGAGACCATACTTTGAACCCACACCCGATTCATTTGCAACATTGAACAAAATCATTACAACATGTCAAAAGTTGTTTGCCAGTAATAAGTTAACTATACATCAGTATCTTGTTTTGAAATCAAGCGACAATGTCACCGATAAAGAAAAAGAGATAAGTAAGTGTTGCGCCAACTTGACTAAGAGTAATTGGGCTCAATGGACGGTTTCGATTAAAGATATTATTGACAGTTTTGTGGTTGATAGCGAGCGAAATCGAATAGATGCGTTGATCATTGAACGGTTCTTGTTTGCCAATTTATTTGAAGTTATTGACAACTTCAAAACCACTGGCAAGTTGAAGATTGATATAGACTCGTATTACCAATTGATTTTGGGTAAGTTTTGGGATTCGTTCAATGCTGCTACAAATATGAATGATAGAATTGGTCACTTAAAAGATGCCACTGATTGTTTGCAATTATTCAACGGGGTGGAATTACTGCAATCGCAACGCGAGGAAATTATCAAGATCAAACACTTGCTCAAGGGGATAAACAACATGAAAAACTATCGAATAATATTTGACAAAAGTGGCCAATTGACGCCTAATCAGCTAGTCAACGAGTTCAAATATAACCCCTTGGAATTAATTACCATCATCCTCGAACAAAATACCAAATCGTATTTGGCGTTTGACAAACTATACAAAATATTGAATGACATCTCAATTTTCTTTGGCGTAGATGACAATCTTTTCAATAAGTTGAAAACCGCTTGCATTGAGTCGAGTTTAATTGATGGTAATTTCTTATACGCATACAAGCAGACCATGGAACTCCTTGGGCATTACAACTCGATTGACTTGAATGATAACTGGTTAACATTCTATCAAGTAGGGAAGTATGTCAACCCTAACTGGTTTGATGGCGACTCTCAGGAGAAGTTGGATGTTTTACAACGTCAGAGTGAGATCCTTGCTCGAACATTATTGATCATGAATTCAACCAACGAGAATTCCCAAACTGTCCTTCGTCAGTGGACATATATCAATTCGCAAATCAACGAGTTCTACTCTGAGGATGAGTTGTTCAAGATCAAAGACGTTACATACAAGGATACTGCAAGCAAACATCATGCCGATATCAAGGAAATTGGTGATTTGGCCAAAAATTACATCCACGATGTGACCGCAACGGGTACTCACGCGAGTGAAAAGATATCCAACTTGCTTGTATCGGGATTAGGTTGGGCTATAGGGGCTAACAAGTAGATTGGTAGGTAGAGTAATGTCAAAACACGTATGATTTGTATATTCTCCAACGGGTTGACGGTAGCGCTGACTTTTTTTTTTATTAGTTCGAATTGAAAAAGAAGTTATCAATCACAAACAACTACAAGAAGCACAAGTACATGGTCAAGCAATAGCCACATAAGATTCGACGTTGAAACGGTTTAGGAATAACAAGTAGAAGCAATATATGACGAAAAACATATTGTTAAGGCAGTTGCTCAACTTATATTCCCCATCACAAAGCTGTAGGTCGCTACGAATGCACCTGATGATTTCAAACGCTGTTATAGCTGATCACATCGAGAGAGATCCATCTGTTTTGAACGAGATACAATGCGTTGACTTTAGCAGCTCATTCTCAGAAGATCAACATTCATTAATAGTTCCCAAACGTGAGGGTCAAGACGGTGAAGACGGCAGCCAAGAATCATTTATATTCAGCGACGACGATGATATATTGACTGCAGCAGCTCGACATGAGTCGACATCTCCCGTGAAAAATGTCGATAAATTTGCCACCATGAATCCTATGGATTTAACCAGTACCACGAAAATTTCATCGCAACCACCCACATCGCCATTCAAAGCAGTGAAGAAATTGATGGAATCACCCAAGAAAACATTTGTGTCTCCAAAACGAAACAAACGCGTTGCTTCTTCTCCAGCACAAGACGTTGCCACGAAAATCGTGAGTATGAATAAATCCAACTTGTATCACGATATGCACACAATCGAGTTTTCCAGTACTCAAATCGAGAAGCCACTACCATCAATACAGGTTGAATCAGCTAATTCTCCCTTTATCGTCAAGAATCCGTTCTTGAATCCGGATTCAGTGATCAATAATGTCAATGTCGAAACTGCGAAACGAAACCAGGTGGATTTGAAGATGGCAAACGATTCTGCTTTCAGAGTCCCTAAACAGACCAGACCTTACTCAACCAAAGCCAGAGGCGATTATCCCACGATTCATTTGGCAACCCAAAAACCGAACAGTGGTAATAGTGACGCATTACCAGACGAGGCTAAGTTGAAACAAGTAAAACCAATAATACTATCCGCAGAGCAAGAATTCATCTTGCAGCAAGCAGTTGGTGGTACTTCGTTGTTTTACACAGGGTCTGCTGGTACTGGTAAGTCTATTTTATTAAAATCTATAATCAAAGCTTTACGCGTCAAACATAAGGATAACGTGGCAGTTACAGCCTCCACTGGTCTAGCAGCATGTAATATTGGCGGGATAACATTGCACAGTTTTGCCGGCGTGGGTGTGGCAGCAGAAGGTGTGGACCACTTGTTCAAGAAGTTGAAACGAAACCGTAAAGCATACCAAAGATGGTTAGCGACCAAGGTGTTGATCATAGATGAGATTTCTATGGTGGATGGTTATTTATTGAACAAACTCGATGAATTAGCAAGAAGAGTCAGGAAGAGTCGGTTACCATTTGGTGGTATTCAAGTAATTGCTTGTGGAGATTTTTACCAATTGCCACCGGTAGTAAAAAAAACCAACCCAGATGGCACAGACATGTCCATGCAACCCGAGGCATTTTTTGCGTTTGAAAGTGAAGCATGGAGAGATGTCATTCAAAGAACCTTTATGCTTAAAGAAATTTTCAGACAAAAAGGTGACCAAAGGTTCATTTTCATGTTGAATGAGATGAGAAATGGGAATGTTTCTGATCAGTCTGTTGCTGAATTTCTTCGATTGAATAGACCCGTGAAATGTCCAGTTGGTATCAACCCCGCCGAGTTGTTCGCAACAAGAGTAGAAGTCGACAGGGCAAACAATACTCGGTTGAATAAGCTACCAGGAGACGCACAAGTTTACAACGCTTTAGATAGTGGAGATTTACCAATCCCACAACGTCAGACAGTGTTGCAGAACTTTTTGGCTCCACCAAAATTGTTTTTGAAAAAGGATGCGCAAGTGATGTGCATCAAAAATTTTGACGAAACATTGGTAAATGGCTCTCTAGGTACTGTAGTGGACTTTATGGATAGAGATACGTACTTAAAGGCACAAGAGTCACAAGCTGATGAAACACAATTACTGAACGATTCCGATTACATTTTCGATTCCTCAGCGAATATCAGTTCTGTGATGGAAAAGACGAAAGATGACAAAGTAACGAAAGCTGAGTTGGATAATAAAGAGAGGAAACGAAATCTTGCTTTAGATATCGAAGCCTGCTCGAAGAATAAAAAGTATCCATTAGTTAAATTTATGCTTCCGGATGGTGTGAATACTCGCACAGTTTTGATGGAACCCGAACAATGGAAAGTAGAAGATGAGCATCAAAAAGTATTGGCATCCAGACAACAACTTCCGTTGATCCTAGCGTGGTCCCTTTCAATTCATAAATCACAAGGACAAACATTACCTAGAGTCAAAGTGGATTTGCGAAATGTCTTCGAGACTGGGCAAGCGTACGTCGCTCTTTCTAGGGCCGTCTCTCGTGAAGGTCTTCAAGTCTGTAATTTCGACAAATTCAAAGTTCGATCACATCCAAAAGTAATTTCATTTTACAAGCGTCTATCTTCATCCGAAGTTGAGGATCAACGACGGGATCAGACCAAGCTCAACTTCACTTCGTCGCATTATACTTGATTTTTTTTTTCAATTGGCTTATTGGTTTAGGTTGGGGCAAGCTATCATACACGGTGATCTATAAATGTAATATATATATATATATACAAGGTACAGGAGTTCATGACGTTTTTTTCGAACTCTGTAATGCAGATTTAATATGAGTGACGAAATTTGAGTCGATACCAATAGCAATTTTTCGTCTGAGTTGCAAGTCTTCGCTCAAGGCTTTAACTTTGGATATCTCTGGTAAGTTGTTGTAAAATATCAATTCACTGGCCTTCTTGAGATCTTGGGTGATAGCGTTTTGTTTTGTGAAGGTCTCTCCAAGTCCATCAAGTACAACCATAAAGTTTTTCTCACCATCGACAGATTTGTTCAATTTTGACACATAGTATGGTATTAAACTCCCAAGAGGATCATTAATTCCTGATATGTTGTCTATGATGAAGTTTGTCGCAAGAGCCGTCTCGTACAAGCAAGCATCTACACCAACAACAAGCATATTGGAAAAACCACTGATTGATTGGCCCACTAATTGAGACAGAGTCATAATTAGGCAAGTATCACTAACAGCTTTCAATGATTGTGAAGACTCGTAGGCGCGATACGCTGGTTTTATATCGGTGGAAACGAGATTGTTCAAAGCCAAGCTAATCTTTTTGACATCAAGTCTGCTAGGAACAATCACCACAGTTGGCAAGAAACTACCCGTTGAAATTCCCAAACTTTTAATTGAAGCGTCAATTAGCGTTGTCACTTCATTATGTTGCACTCCAAGATCCGCTGTCGTGGAGCATTTGAACTTCAAATATGCTTTCTCGGTATTTTTAGGGTTATTCTCACTAAGTTCAAGATGCCTATCCATGACTTTATTGATTGAATGGTTTGGCTTGAGTTTCCAAACAATATCTTTCAAGATTGGCTGCTTGGAAGACTTTTCATTTGTGAATGCTACGGCTAGATAGGTATTTAGACCGCTAACTTGTGTCTCACCGTAATTGCCGACTGTGATCAATGTACGCTCACTCTTTTTGAACTCTCTCTGGTCGTCGTTGAATCGAATCAATTTCTCGACAAATGCATTCTGAGGGTCTTCTATGTGACTGATTTGCTTCATGCCTTTCCTCTTCAAAAGGTTTACGTAGTGTTGGTTTAATTCATTGTGATACGAGGAATCACTTCTTATACTCTGCTGTGATTCGATTGTTTGGTTTGCTCTAATGATTTTGTTGGTATTGCTCTTCATTGTTAACATTTGTTTGTATGCTTCATTGTTGCTGGCTAAAAAGCAATATTGTATTGGTTTATATAGAACTCTTCTTGATTCCTTCGACAATCTGTCGTCCAATCTTGGGTCATCTCTATGAATATCCTTTGTGCGCTCCAATCTCTTATCCACGATTGATTTGAAAGAACTCAAATGAAAGTCTTGCAATCGCCTGATCTGCGTTTCCATTATACTGCGATATTTCCCCTTTTTACCATGAGCTTCGATTATATTATCGCCATTGAGGTTGGTCGTCTTGAGAAAGAGATCAAAATCGTCGACAGCTAATGTTTTGATATTAGCTAAACCATGCAAGTTCAACTTCGGGTTCTTTCCATCCATGATTTGTTCGAATTGGGAAAGCGTCGTGACAATTATCTGCGTCTTCATGTTTTGATGTGGTTGAAGGCTGCTTGTGACTTGTGTGTGACGTTTGTTCGAGTATAAAAAATCAACCGTCAATGGAACTCGAGTCAATTTATATTCTCGATCGAACGATTCCTTATTCTCAAGTATCAATTCTCCAGGACAACAATTCTCAGGCAATCCAACCATCATAAACTCAATCAAAGATTTATACTTGTCTGCCAACTCATCAGTCGGCACAATTATCACTGAATCATATCCATGTCCCTTCGATGTCAAGTATTTGTAGCTTGGGGTCTTGCTCAATGATAAGTCTAGCACGTAGGCTATCAAACCCAATGTCTTTCCAGTCTCGGTGCCACCTCTCTGTAGTACACTATAATCGGACTGCAATATTGACAATAACTTTCTTTGATCAACGGTTGGTTCTGCATTCTCAGTTGCGTATTTCCTGTCAGTTGGGTTTATTAAATCATTCAATCTTGCTTGAAGGAACGGTAGAATATCGTAATTGGTGAAGTCCCCATCTTTCAAAAATACCTTAGCTTTTGGTTTCCTATATTTCGCTGGATTTTTCTGCCGTATGCTGGGTGAGTGTAGTAGCCGTACAATCGAAGCTTGATGCAGTCGTATCACACCAGCAGCAAACTGCTTGGTAGATCGAAGCATCTGGTTTAACGTCTAACTCTTTATGGTGCTTTGTGAGATGGATGCGAAATTTTGCGACCAAATCTTAACTATGCGAAATTGAATACATGCGAGTAGTGAATGAACTATACAGAATTACGTCTAATAGGAACCAACCTCAGATCAGCAACTCTCAATTGTGACTTGCTTACCATACCTGCCACATCTGGCAATTTTCCTTCGCCTTCCCACTTGGACAACAAGTTCTCAGCGTACGATTGTCCAATGTGGTAGATCTCATCGAACTTTCCAAAATCAAGGGTGGCATAATCATCAATAGGTGGCCTCATGTATATGACTCCTGGTGTTTTCTTTACTTCCTCTAATGCTTTCACACTGGCAACGTACGCCAAGCGCATCTGAATATCCATCATATTTGGGACATTAGGATGTTTGGAAAATGGGTTCCAACGGTTAAAGATAACCCAAAATCCAGATAAAGTATCACCGTAATTTTGGGGTGTTCTGTCATCAATTGAACCAACATCAACTGCAATTATATACTTAGCTCCTTTCATCTTCATTTCCTGAACTGGTAAATTATCCAAGTACCCACCATCCAACAACATACATCCGTTGTAAGCAATCGGAGGTAATAAACCGGCCAACGACATCGAAGCTCTAATAAATCTCCAAGAAAATCCAGTTTCGTGGATGTCCATAGTTGAGTTGGTGATGTTGGTAGAATTGCAAAAATACTGAAGCCAAAAGTCCTCGATTTCAAAGTTACCAAAAATTTTCCAGATACCACGATTGAACTCGTAACCTGTAATGTAGGATGTCACAGGATAGGTAAGATCCAAAGCCAATCTCCAGAGAGCTGCTATTCTCTTCGAGAATTGTTTAGCCCTACCATATATGGTGACGGTATTATAATCCTTGGCGTACAAACCACCAACTAACGAACCGATTGAAGTACCGCCGATAATATCAATCGGTATTCCATGCCTCTCCAACGCCATAACAACTCCAACATGTGATATACCCCTAGCACCACCTCCCCCCAACACTAATCCAACCGCTTCATTCGAAAGGATTCTTGCAAGTCTCAAAAAGTCATTCTTGTGTGGTTGAGTAGTATCTATTGTTTGGTTACGACGCATAAAGTTCTGGTTCAACTTTACAAACGACGAGATTGTTTTATTTTTGACTACCTCAAACGGACTATTCTTGTTGATCCGATCAGCTAGATCTTGAAACACGGATCTGTTTCTTCGGGCCTTTAGTTTATCAGCTTGCGTACGAGGGACAGCCATGGCAATGTGATGATGGCCCTGCACCCAAAGCCTGTTCTTTAACCATAGACTGGTTGAACCTGGTAAAACATTCTTATCTGGATGAAGTAAAATCAAGTCGGTTCTTGCTGTTGTCTTCAAATTGACTAAAAGTCTTTCATAGTCTCCAAATCCTACAGCGACTGTTTCGTCATCTGCATCAGCCAATAACAAAATACAATCACCTTGGGAAATGCATGTAGATGTCCAATTTGATTTTAGGGATGAGTCGCAAACATAGACAATGGTGTCATACTCCTCTTCCAAGTAGGCAAAGTAGCCACTTAATTTCAATTGACCTAGGCGATCATCGAAAGCGTGTCGACCCAAATGGGTTAACGTGGATGCCTGATCTAATGCAATTACTTTACGTCCAATCTCCCGGAATGCGCTGACCAATTTATCTGCAAATTGACGAACAGGTAAACCACCAACAGTGGGCAAAATTGTGATTGTTTTGTAATCGCACGATATGCTAGCAGTTGTGTTTGAGAATCTATTATTTGGTAATTTATAGGTGTTTGAATTCGACAACACTTTATTGGCAACAATTCTCGAAACCTTGACCATGATCGACGGGTTTTGAATGGATAGCAATTCAAATAATGTTCTTGGAATTCGTGCTGTTTCAGAATCTCTGACAGCAACTAATGAAGTCGTTCTTCTTGAGGCAGTCAAGACTTCAACTTTACCAATGGATTCACCATGCCCGTACTCTCCAAGGACCTCAATTTTCTCATTCAGTTGATCTGGCTTGTAAGTAGTCGACTCATCAATCAAGTTATGATCATCCTCTACATCCTCGTCATCGTCGTCGTCAGTCTTTCCCTCGGATATGTTTCTGATAACCCTAAAACGGCCACTAAGAACCACATGAAATCCATTGGCCATATCACCTTGCGAGCAGAGAAACTGACCCGCGGGTATACGACACCATTCTAATGCGTAATCAATTGTCAAGATTTGCTTGGAAAGTAAACTTTTTAATCTTGTCGCCACAGGAAGCTGTAAAAAATAGTATCTGTCCATCAATTTCGAGTACTCATCCTTGGGTATATGTGCAACAACAGCACCACCAACCGACGCTGTTCTGATCGATACTAGCGACCTGAAACCCACAACAGAAGATAAGTATCCCGCCAAGCCTCCTGGTCTAACACTATAAATCTTCGATGTTTGTTTTGGTGCTTTCTTACCCAGTTGTTCGTTCACCCTCTCGTGAACGATATCTAATTGACCATCAATGACATAGTAAAGACCAGACCTGAAAGAGCCTTGTTTCACAATTGTAGTATCTGGACCAAAATACTTGATTTGTACAGCGTTGGAGAATTCACACTTGATCGAATTGAAATCTTTGCTGATTGACGAGATGCTAGATTTTCGACCTGGTTTGGGGTTTGCTGCTAAGTAGTCAGAAGACCCTAAGCGAGATAGTGGTGAAGGTTCCTTGTGATGCGATTGGCTCACAGTATTGTAGAGTTTGGTTGAGGGGTAACTCGTGGAGTTTAAGAACGGGCCAAATCCATGAAAAGCATCGTCATTGACAAAGGCTGTCATCGACGAATTTCTGGAGGACATTTGGGAACCGATATTGTTGACAACTATACTCTTCTCATCTAAACCGATCAAGGTGAAGATATTCTCCACAATCGCCATTCTCAACGTTTGATCTTCGGTTTCTTCTAAGTCATTCGAGAAACTATTGCGTATATCCTCAAGTCTTAAAGCACTTCCGTGATAGTTGAAATAATCTAACTTACCATTTGAAGCATTGCTACCAATGGAACTAATCGAAGACTTCCTTTGGAACTGGACTGAATCTGGTTTCCGTGAAATAGGAACTGATGAGAGCAAATCACCAGAAAAGGTAGGCTTCGATCTAGATTCCAACAGCACGTATCTACTCGATTGATCTCTTTTCAAAGGAGCTCTCAGCTTGGTTCTTTTCAAAGGTGGAAACATATCTTGATCCAAATCATCGCGAGAGTTATTGACTTTTTCCATCACACCATCATGCAAATAGCCTGGCAAGTTTTTCACTTCACGATTTAATTGAATTTCAGTGTCGAAAATCTCCTTCGTTAATCCCAAGTAATCATGAATGGTACTGACAGTTACCTTATACAATCGGTTCAAAACCATAGTAACAATATGCGACGTTGCTTGTGGAAACTTCGCTTGTACTCTTTGAAACGCGGCATGGGGTATGATGGCAATCGTTGCGCTGGTTGTATCGTACTCTTTATATGGGTTTGTCTTCGGTTTTGCAACAACTTCAGGGTATTGTGGAACGAATGATCTAACTTCCGAATCTTGGGATTTAGGCGATTGAGAGAGGTCTTCACTTGAGAAACCGTGTTTCACCGGCGTGATGTAGTCACGACCTCGAACTTCTGGCGATTTAAAAAGGTCTAACGTGCTTATGAGCGAACTCAAAGACGACCCCGGCTTGACTTCATTCAACAATTGATATCTCTGATCGCCAACGATCAAAAAATCATCTTTCTCGTAGCTCATTTCGTTGGCACCGTGATCGCCTCCTAGAGTCGAGGATTTCGTGTAAATCTGGAGGATACCATCGACCACGATTGAGAACCCAAGATTCTCATCAAGGTACAAAATCTCGTCTGCAGATAATTTCTGGGTTGTCATGCTCTTAGTTAGTTCATGGAAAACCGCTGGTTCGAGATACCCAAATACCTTGATTGCACTCAAAAACTGGTCTAAGTAGTTTGTAGTCGAACGTTTCTGTAGGCGTTTCTTGTTGTCCACTAGCCCTATATTTTTGATTTTATTAGAGGTTGTCAGTGCCTCTGGCTGTGGTTTTGTATTCTTGGAATATCGACTCAAGTATGTGTATCGAAATATTGTGAAGCATAGTCCCAAGAACACAAGTGCAGAAATAACCAACGTTGAAAATGGTAACGATACTTGAAAATTGGAGTTGAAATGCTTAAACATGCTGTCTAAATGATTTTATGGAATCAGTTTATCTTGTGACGATATATGCAATTTTGGATGTGAAGCTTAGACGAGAACTACTAATAATACTCGAAGTTTAAAAATCTTGGAATGATTGGGAAATCTGGAACTAATTGCCTGACACCTTTAAGAACTCACTTTCTAGGGTGATCTGGTGTGATATGCTAAAGTTCTTCTGTTGATTACCTCCACGCAAATCTTTAAAGCAGCCAAATCGCTTAACGAGTGAGACATTGTGCAGGTACCTACATTTTGTAAAACATATACTACCTACAAGTAGTGAACGACAAAGTATAGTTAAGTTTATTTGTTTGAATATAATGTATAAGATTTCACAGAAAAGTCATAAGATTTCAAAATTCAGCAGAGTAATATCGAGTTGTTCAATGTTTCTTAGTTGCAACTTGGGGTGCTTGTTCTATTTCGTACGGTAAGCAACCAAATCTGTGCAAGATACGCTCTATACCATCCATACCTCTCACCAACTGTGGTAACTCTGGTCCATAACTTATTCTCACGTAGTTGTACCAGATAATATCATCCAATCTCGACAAGTTTTGCGGATTGATCAAGAAAAAGAACCCAGGAACCACAATGGTTCGTTCGTGTAAGCATTCATGGAAGAACCCTAAACAGTTTGATAATTTGTTGGGCAAATGTGATAAGTTCAACCAGAGATAGAATGTCGAATTGGGTGTTTTGGTTGAACCGTCACCCTGATCGAATTTGAACCCCATCTTGGACAATCTGCCAATGATATAATCACGCTTCATTTTGAAGTGTAACTGTAATGCCTTCATCTCTTGTCTGACCAAGTCTGGTTTCAAAAAATCAACGGCGACGTATTGGAAAGGCGCGTTGGACCCACCGTCAATGTACGAACCCGAAGAACTAAGGGCATTTATGTATTCCTCTGGACCCAAAATCCAACAGATTCTCCAACCTGGTAATCTGAATGCTTTGGTTAAGCCATTCAAGATGAGCACGGGGTCACGGTTGACATCCTCGACAAACTCGGCCGACGAGATTGACGAACCGGTACAATCGTCATCGTAATAATAATGGGAGTAGAATTCGTCCATGATCAACAAACATTTTTCACGACAGATCTTGTGTAATTCGTACAAGTGTTGTTTAGTCATGCATCTCCCCGTGGGGTTTCGTGGGTTTGAGGTCAACAACGCCAGCACTCCCCTAATCAATTCTTGCTTGATGATTTCAATGTGAACTTGGTAATTGTCGGCTTCCAACAACGGCACTGGCAACGGCAGGAAGTTCTTGAACAACGATAACATTTCAGCATACGCGGTGTAGTCGGGCAAGAAAAACGAGAGATAACAATCAGCAATAATTGAGGCAATTCTAGTCAACCCAGCACGACCACCAGGGACGATACATACGTTCTTGTAGGTATATTTCGATCTTTTACCATGTCTGTATGTTTCATTGTAGTAATTGGCCACTGCTTCGCGCAATTCCTTGATTCCCGCGGTGGGGGCGTATTCTTTCGATTTATCAGGCACGGGGATAGTTTTGGGTCTGATGAAGGACCCGGGGATAGTATCGCCATGTTCGGGGGCCCCTTGGCCCAAATTGGACCATAACTCTTCCTCTTGGTCAAAACCATATTCGTTGGCTCTTTCGGTGACCCACAAGACACCAGTCGATGACTGTTTGGTATTCAAAGCTGGCTTGACTATTTCGTTATTGAAGTTGGCTTTGGGGATGGGCAATGGTGATGGGTCTCTGCCTTCGCTCTTGCTCAATTTCGAAAGCAATTGGTTCTGTTTATCGGGTTTGATATTCTTGAATACATGTTGACTGGGGGTCCTTGAAGAAGGAATACCTCTATCTAACCAATTGGACTGGAAGTAGTTGGTTCTTTCGCTTCCGGGATAATTCAAATGAGCCTGTGAGCCTCCGCTGGGCGATGGCGGGCCTGAATTCTTAGCTAATTCCAACAATGAACTAGCTGATTTCCTCAATGCTGGAGGCAATGTAGACTCCAACTGCTCAAACTCATATAAGGACTCATCCTCTGTTTCTGGTGACCTGGACATGGTTTACTACTGTAGTTATCTCTTGAACACCGATCTGATCTGGGGAAGTGGTATGAGTCAAAAAGGTCGTGGATCGGGATAATGTAACATTTGATATAGAGATGGATGGATGATTAGACTGAAGAATGGGTAGATACTAGGTAGAATAGTGATGTTTGTGGTGTTGACCCACACACTCTTTTGCTAGTTGGTCCTTTGGTATTTGTCAGTAGATTTTTCATTAACGCTTAATCATTCCATCGCGATGGGATTTAAGGAATGGGGAGTTTTAGGGAGTTTCGAAGAGAGCAGGGATTAAACACCCCGAAATTAGCTTATCGACTCACATTTCCCTGCTTGATGATATTTTGAACAAACAGTCTCTTGTTATACTTTCCAGGTCTCTCAATCAAACTCATGAATTGTAGTTTCGCCGAAAATAAAAAAAAAAAACAGTGACGACTCAAGAAAGAGTGCCAATGGTTTCAGTTGGTCATGAGGTAGTTGTTTATGTAGAGATTTGACGACTGGCAATATGACTAAACTTTATTTAACCTTTGGTCAACTTTAATACTCATCTGGGGTAATGCGAAAGTTTCAATGAACAATGAACCAAACCAATTGAAGGTGAAGGTTTGACAACAAGTATGTAGAGCATGTAAACCATCAACACAACCAACACCTCCCTCTACACCCATTTTTCAGTAATCAATACATCCTGTCTACTGCACACAACCCGCTAATCTCAAGCAGGATTTTGGCTGATTCAATCGACTCTTCACTGGGCTTTTTCTTTTCATTTATGGGACAGAACTACTCCCAAGCTGTTAGCCACTCACAAGAACCATTGCATGATGAAGAAATGAACTACCAAGACAATTACTCAGACAGCTACCCCGATCAGAACCAGCACCAAATCCCATCGTCGTTATTCCTATCCCCCATCACCTCGAACGACTCTACTTACCATGTCGACCACGACATATCGCCAGTTAGCTCGAGCGAGTCACAAGACACAGTGACGCAAACATCAACATCGTCAAACCCCCAGAAGCGAATCAAAAATCTAAAGCAAAAATTCGTCAGGAAATTACGCAAGGATAAATTGCCCGATGTCACCAAATTGTCGCTCCAGGAGCTGACATCAAAGATCAAAACAACATCCAAGTTGACAGAAGCGTTCAAGTCAAACGACTTGTACGTCATACAGTCAAACGACCTCGACCAAGTACAGGAAACTGACCCGGAACCAATGACCAAAAATGAAAGAAAACTGACGACTCACTTGTTTGGTTACTCCCCTGATAGAACAACAGACAAGAAACCATCCATTCACTTGTTTGGCTACTCGCCAGATAAATCCCCACGAAAATTCGAACTTCCTAAAAATCTGTACTCTGATGACTCCGACCACTCTCGGAAGAGCTCATACAGCGATGATCGAGACCGCGATCGAGAGCGGGCGAGGTTTGACGACTCGAGACGGCTCTCGGAGGAGAGGAAAACATCTCCGAAGGAGGATTTCTTACCATCTCGAAGATCATCGGGGTTACTTTACTCCGATGACGGGCCATTACCGTCACGAAGGTCTTCCTCCCAATTGCGATCCATTCCGCAGCGGCCGCCGTTTCCCAACCGAAGATCTTCATCACAGCTATATGGGAACTCACCTTCGAAATCATTCTCTGGCACCCCAATCAAGTCTCCCCAAGACATCAATTTCCGCAAATCGTCCTCACAATTGTTTTTGAATACTCAATTCAAACAAAGTCGCGATCAACCACGATGTAACTCAGTCACCAATTTGAAGACTTTCAAGTTGCATCCAAATGAGAATGATATCTTGAATCCCATCGACACTTTGTTGTCACAAGGAAATAATGATTCTCACTATACATCGTCGATCTTGAATGAAGAGTTGAAAATTTGGGATACAAGCGATACTCCCGATAATGTTTCGATAGCCGATACGATTGAATCCAGGCACTCAGAAGATTACATGTCTTCTGATTATAACGAACCTACGGCGGAAGAGTTGACAGCATCTCCATTGCTCTCATTACCTCTAGAAATTTTATACAGAATCATCGAAATCGTTTATCACGATGATCAAATCTTATCAATCAATAGTAATTTGGAAAATTTCGCCAATACCATTCCATTTTTGACAAGGAGATTGAATCAGTTGTCCTTGTGTTTTTTGTACAAGTACACTATTTTCAATCGGCCACATGCATTTGACAAGTTCTTACGAAACTTGAATGAACATATTTTCATTGGTAGGTACGTTGAGTTTATGGATTTCCAACAGTTCACGTCCATTGGTTTGGGTAGAACTGGACGAATGATGCAAGAGATACAAATGGTCACCTCACAAACCATAACTCAAGCGCTATCATTGACCCCCAACTTGATCGAATTCATGGCTTCCGAAAACATCCAAGATGATCTTGATGTGAATGTGTTGGATTATCTCTTCAATCGATTATACAAAATTCAGACTATCGACTTTTGTGGTGCATCGACAGAGAAATTTGTGCAAGCATTTAGAGACTTGATCATTGACAATGATATGCCCGCAAAGACAAATGAAATGCCACCATTCTCCCCATCATTGTCTCCTGTTCTATCACCAACTACATCATTGAACAATCAGCCAAATTCGATAACGCCCATCAACTCAAACGAGGATACCTTAATGGATGAGCCCATTGAACCATTGCTGTATGAGGAAAGAATCGCTAAGACATCCAGTTTGAATAATTTGTTCAAGATTTCATTTCATGATTGCACATCATTAACACCAGAGGTATTCATCAAGATATTGCCTCATTTGCATAATATTCGAAGATTAGATTTGAATCACACCTACATCACATCGGCAATTTTGAATCAGTATTTACCTCACACAGCAAGATTAACGCATTTATCATTATCGAGAACATCGAAATTGACAACAAAGGATTTGATTAATTTTTTGACACAGCACCCTGCAGTGGCAAACAACACCTTGCAATGGCTAAACATTCAAATTGACTCCAATGTTGTTTCGCCACTAAGTGATATTTACTTGAATTACACTTTGAAGCATTTGAAGGCATCTAATATTCAATATTTAAACCTTGGCGGATTGCCAATCAAACCCACTACGATGAAAATCATCAAACAGAGATTTCCAGAATTGAGAAGTTTGTCAATTGCCCATGCTGAGATAACTCTAGAGGATTTGAATGAATTCATGAAAGATAATGAAAATTTGAGGTATCTTGATTTATCGGGGATGAAATTGACTCGTTTCAACATTATCAGTTTTTTGAAGAGGAATTTTTATTCCAATTTGGAGGCAATCGAGTTTGATTATAAGGTTTTATACGAAGTTACGGCCGATGGAGAGCATTTGAAGTCTATTCCAGAGCAACAATCCTTCCTCGATCCAGTTTATACGCCTAATGTGTGGAAGTTCTATGATAACGAGGGTAGACGGGCATGGTTATACAAGTTAGGAGAAGATGATCCATCGTACAAAGATATAATAAATGGTACGTCTAACTTCAACCCATTGACAACAAACTTAGTCTACTACGATTTGGAAACTGGGAGTAAGATTACCACCAAGTTCAAGTCACCAAAGTTTCTCATTTATGCATCCAGGAAAATCAATTGTTCGATCGGCTACATGAACTTACGAGAATGTAAAACCAAGAGTTATCTTGAGAACATTGACCAAGAGGATATATGGCCTGTTGAATTCAGTCAAAGAGGGATTTACAATTACTATTCTTTGAATGTGAAATGAACGACACACACTGCATACACACCACTCCGTAAGAAGTATCGATACTAATAACCATGCATGTAGCATACAAATACACAAATAGCACTCGATCTGACATAAATAGGCTGTAGGACCATGTTTAGCGTAATAACTAGCGTTCACTCGAGGCTTGGGACTAGCACCTGGTAACTAAACCTCGAAAACCTCTTACGGAAGATTAAGATCTGAGAGGGCTCAGTAAAGTTAAAGCTCAAAGTCTTATACATGGTCTTTTTACTTGTTAGGCAATCTTGTAAAACATCTGGAAGGATGCCAGTATGACACTTTGCGATCTTGCAAGCAAATGATGTGCCGGTTGCAAAGCTCGTCCAACACTACAAATCATCTGGTTCGTATACCAGAAATGCATCAAGATGCAAGAGTAAGAAAAATTAAACAAACTCATTAGCAATACCTCTTATAACGATTGCCCGTGTCTTTCGACTATTATATCAACCCACATTGGTTATCACAGGATATGCCCATGAAATTTTCAAATGCCGAAATGCCGATACATTGTTCCCCACACAAAAAAATCAGCATTTCATCGAGCTTCAACCGAGTTTGATACAATTATGCCAGACGTTACGGAAGTTAGGAACCCAATACGGGTGAGCAGCCTTGAGAAGTACTTGGGAGATTTGCCCACAAATGACACTACTACCTTGGGGTTACCGTTCCACGATTTCAAGCCCCCGTTCACAATCAAACAATTCAAGTTCGGCCAATCGAACCCAACGTATTATCTTGTTGATTCAAAAGGGAAAGAGTTTGTGTTACGAAGAAAACCGTCCCCTAATGCCAAGTTGGTCTCTCGATCGGCCCATGCCATCGAACGAGAATTTTTCTTGTTACGAGGAATTGGATTGTTGAATCAACAACAAGTCGATGGCAACAGAAAAGTACCGGTTCCAAAAGTATACATTTTATGCGAGGATGAATCCATTATTGGTACTGTGTTTTACATTATGGAGTACGTTAGTGGTCAGCAATTAAAGAACCCAGACATGCCCGAGATCGAGCTGGAGCTGGACAAACAATTGTATTGGGATAGTATCATGACCACGATTGCCGCAATTCACCATCTCGATGGTGAAGCGTTAATAGCACACTTGCCAGCCAAACACTTTCCTCAATTTCAGAATGTGGCCAAATTGAAGTCGTCGTCGTACTTCAAGCGTCAGATCAAAACGTTGGGAGCAGTACACCAGGGACAACTGCAGGTGGTTGACCCAATTCCTCATTTTGATGATATATGCCAATGGTTGGATAAGAATGCTCCCAAGGACCCTGCTAAGTTGACATTGATCCACGGTGACTTCAAGATTGACAACATTTTATTCAACCCTCGAACCAAGACTGTGAACACGGTCTTAGATTGGGAGTTGTGTACTTTTGGCCATCCATTATTTGACTTGTCCAACTTTTTGCAGCCGTTCCAATTCCCCAATAAACTTAACAAGATGTTTTTCTATCCTGAAAAGACCGACATTGGAAAGGAGAACCCTCAATCGTTACAGACGTCAATGGATAAGTTGCAGTTGTATTACGACAAGTATAACGAACCTTGGGACCCCCAAGACTTGTCGAACAATCCAATAGACTTGTGGTTAGTGGGGTATGTGTTTGGTTTATTGCGCTTGTGTGTTATATCGCAAGGTATTGCCTTGAGGGTTAAGAAAGGAGTGGCCAGTTCCGGTAATGCTCAAGGATACGCTGGATTGTATCCATACCTTTCGCAATTGGCTGTCGAAGGTATGAAACAATACGATACTCAAAAGAAGAGTAAGTTATAGTGAATGTAAATGAGAAACTGAATCAATGTGAATGACTTTAGTACGCGTGTAAGTGTAGAAGTTTGTATTTCCAGAAAGCAAACTGATTATCCTTTCAAACCAGGTTGAATGAGTTTGTTAACATCTTCACAGTTCTGGCATAGCTCATTTTTCCGGAACTATCTATATGCCTAGTTACACCCCTTTCCAATGTTACACAAATCCATACAAGAATAGATCTCTATTGTTGCCTTGTGCTTGTATTCCACAAAGCACAACCGTTGAGATCTTTGCCGGCGTTTACCCAACTAGGAAATTAGCCTGCTAAGTGTCCCAATTGGGAACTTACCCCATAAACCAAAAATAATTGAGCAAACACCGAAGAATCGTCAACGACTCCTAACCATATAGATGGGGTATCACATGGTGAAATGTATAAATATGATGCGATTTCATTTTAATATCCCACAATATCTTTTCCAATGGTGATAACTTTACCTCAAGACTCGCACAGAAATAAGCACAAATACCAGATTGCTTATGACGACGCTGCTCGGATACTAGGACCCGATTTCAAGGTGGTCGAGAACAACGATTTGCCAGTCAAGGAAACTACATCTAAGTTTGCCATTATTGGCGGTGGGTTTGGTGGTATAGCTACCAGTCTCAAGATCTTAAAGACATTACATTCGCAAGATTTTGTGATATTCGACAAGTACAACAACTTTGGAGGTACCTGGCTCGTGAACACGTACCCAGGAGCTGCTTCAGACATACCAGCTGCATGGTACTCGTTCTCAGATGAACTAAACTCAAATTGGTCTTGCCCCCAACCTCCCCAGTACGAGATTGAGGAGTATATATTGAAAGTGGTTCAGAAGTACGGGTTACGCAAATACGCCGTATTAAATACCATCGTCACCCAGTGCAAATGGATCGAAGATAGCCAAGTTTGGCAGATTACGGCGACAAACTTGCAAACCGGCCAGAAAACTCGTCATACTTCGCAATTCATCATCAACTGCATTGGTGGATTGGCGCAAGTCAACCACTTTTCAGCACCAGGATTGGAAAACTTTCAGGGAGAATACATGCACACGGCGATTTGGAACGATAAAGTCGACTTCAAGGATAAAAATGTTATCGTGATTGGTAACGGTTGCTCAGCGACCCAGTTGATTCCCTATTTGATTCGTGATTATGGCGTCAAGTCATTGACGCAAATCGTGAGATCGAAACACTACATCACGCCGCCGTTACCGTCGATGTTGCAGACTTTATATCGAGCCTTGGCATCAACATGGTTGGGTCTCTATTTGGTGCGAATGATGATTGTAATTATCGGCGAGATGAAATGGCCCATGTTCAAAGGTGATGGCTACATTTCCAACTATGTGAGAAACAAAAACTACCACGAGTCGATGGAGTACATGGAGCGTGAATGCCCCGAAGAGTACAAGCAAATGATTATCCCCAACTTTACCATTGGGTGCAAACGACTAATCATTGACCATGATTACTTGCAGACTTTGCACAACCCCAAAATGGACTTGAAGCCATCTACAATCGCCAAGGTGAAACCCAAATCGGTAGTGTTGCACGATGGCACTGAACTACCTGCTGACATTATCATTGCCTGCACCGGCTACAGCGTCAACAAGACCATATCGACCATGAACTATATCGGTCGCGATGGGATTGATATCAAAGACTACTGGAACAAGGAAGGGATTTCCGCCTACAACACTATTTTGTTGAAACATTGTCCCAATTTATTTTTGATTGGTGGAGTATGTATAAAATGACTGTTTCACGAACCGATTTCGATGATTTTACGTCATCGCAGGTTTTCTGCTTTGCTTCCCTTACTAACAACTGTAGCCAAATCATGCCACAGGACATTCGTCTGTGTTGATGGCAATTGAAAATGGAACCTCGTATTTTGCCAAAGTCGCTAGCAAAGTGATTAATAGCAAAGAATACCAATCGGTGGTTGTTAAACCCAAGAAATACGACGAGTGGTTGGAAACATGCCAACTGGAATTGAAGAAGTGTGTTTTTGGATCAAAATTTGGAGGATGTATTTCATGGTATAGTGAGAATGACCACAATGCCGTCACTTTTCCATACTCGCAGGTGTATTACTGGTATTGCATGAATTACCCCAAGTATGGAGACTTACAATTTTTGAACGCTAAAGATTACAATCAACTCAATTAACATTGAAATCGCGATTCAGCGCGTTGATCCCACAATCATTTCAGCTTAGTATATGCAAAACGGCCACAATATAGACCAATTCATGATTTTATCATACCAATGTGGTAGTTAAATGAGTGTAGTTACCATTTAGTAGGTAAGCGCAAAACGCTATAAAACCATCTACGACTTAAACAGTGTAATAATGATCAGTAGCGCATCTATGAGACTATACCTGTGAACAAAATCATTGTTTCATTGGTTTCTAATCTCTTAGATCTCGTACTTGCGAGGCTCAACCCGATTTGGAAGTAACCCCAGAGTTTAGGTTTGCGATCGGTTGCACCGAAAATACTTACAACGAGACCCGCAATAACCAATATTTCCTTGAGAGGGGAGAACGCACAACTATATAAGACTAGAATGCCCTTCATTATGGGCTGAAGCGTTTAAGGTCCAATGCTGATATCGTTGGAGAGACACTCCCACAAAAACAAACGCAACTATCAGATCAACTATGAAGACTCATCCAAGATATTAAGTCCTGGGTTCGAGGCAATAGACAATGACACCTTACCAGTTCAAAGAACAAGCTCAAAGTTTGCCATAATTGGCGCTGGGCTCGGTGGTATCACCACGAGCTTGAAAATTTCAAAGACATTGAATTCCAATGATTTTACCATCTTTGAAAGGTACAACAACTTTGGTGGTACTTGGTATGTTAACACTTATCCTGGTTGTGCGTCAGATGTTCCAGCAATCTGGTACTCTTTATCAGATGAGTTGAACACGAATTGGTCTTGCCCACAACCACCACAGTATGAGTTAGAAGAGTATATATTGAAAGTGGTTGAGAAATACGACTTGCGAAGACACGCCGTGTTCAACACCTTGGTCAAACAAGGCAAGTGGATCGAGAAAGATCAATGCTGGGAGATCACCGCTACTAATGTCAAAACCGGTCAGAAAACTATCCACACCGCTCAGTTCGTCATTAATTGCATTGGTGCATTGTCACAAGTCAATCAGTTTAACGCCCCAGGGCTAGATCGATTTGAAGGAGACTACATGCACACGGCCATGTGGAACAATGATGTCGAGTTGAAGGGTAAAAATGTTATTGTCGTCGGTAATGGTTGCTCCGCTACTCAATTGATTCCTTACTTGATTCGTGACTACAATGTGAAATCATTAACTCAGATTGCACGATCGAAACACTATATTTTGCCACCATTGCCTGACGGCTTGCAAAGCATCTACGAATATTTAGCGTCAACGTGGTTGGGGTTGTACCTATTGAGACTATACGCTTGCTTTATGGGAGAAATCAAATGGCCCATGTTCAAGGGCGATGGCTATATTGCCAGAACTATGAGAAATAATACCTATAATACTGCTTTCAATTATATGAATAGTGAGTGTCCCGAGAAGTACAAGGATGCGGTAATTCCTGACTTCAAAGTTGGGTGTAAGCGTTTGATCATCGACCATGATTACTTGAAGACATTACACGACCCAAGGTTGGACCTCACAACTTCTTCAATTGCTGAGGTGAAACCAAAATCAGTGGTTTTACAAGATGGCACTGAATTGGCTGCTGATGTCATTATCGCTTGTACGGGCTATAACGTAAACAAAACCATGTCGACAATGAATTTTATTGGCCGGGATGGCATTGATATCAAAGATTATTGGAACGAAGAAGGAATCTCGGCGTATAACACGATTTTGTTGAAACACTGTCCCAACTTGTTCTTGATTGGCGGAGTATGTATGAAATAATGAGAGCTGATACTCTGAGGACCTCACAAGGGTAGTTTTCCCATGTTGTCTTACTAACAATCTAGCCTAATCATGCCACCGGTCACTCTTCTGTGTTGATGGCGATAGAGAATGGAACCTCGTATTTTGCCAAAGTAGTCAGCAAAGTGATTAACAGTAAGGACTACCAATCGGCTGTCGTAAAACCAAAGAAATACGACGAATGGTTGGAAACATGCCAACTGGAATTGAAGAGCTGCGTTTTTGGATCAAAGTTTGGAGGATGCGTTTCGTGGTATAGTGAGAATGATCATAATGCGGTGACATTCCCATACTCACAAGTCTACTACTGGTACTGTATGACTTATCCAAAGTATGGAGATTTAGATTTTTTGAATGCTAAAGATTACAAATAATTGTTTGAAGACCCAAGGAAAGAGATGAAGCAAGCCTCTAGTAAAGCCTAGCGATATATATATATATATATACATATGAATTCGATAACGATTACTCTACTACTTTATCTACTTTGATTGTAGAATCGATATTTTCACGTGGAATGTCGCGTGCCAAAATGACTAACAATTTTTTTTCAGTTTTAATCTGGATTAGAGCTTGATATTGGTAAGCTTATCTGATATGTCTACCTTTGGAACAGCGTTTAGGGTGACCACCTATGGAGAGTCGCATTGTAAATCAGTTGGTTGTATAGTGGACGGTGTGCCACCTGGCTTGAAGTTGACTGAAGACGATATTCAACCCCAATTATCGAGAAGAAGACCTGGTCAAAGTAAACTAAGTACCCCTCGAGATGAAAAAGATAGAGTTCAAATCCAATCAGGGACTGAGAATGGCATTACTCTTGGAACTCCTATAGGGATGTTGGTCAAAAACGAAGATCACAGACCTCACGATTATTCAGAGACTGATAAATACCCCAGACCAAGTCATGCTGATTACACTTACATTGAAAAGTATGGGTTGAAGTCTGCTAGTGGTGGTGGTCGATCCTCGGCCAGAGAAACAATTGGACGAGTCGCTGCTGGTGCCATTGCCGAAAAAATCTTGAAACTAGCTAACGGAGTGGAAATCGTTGCGTTCGTATCGTCGATTGGTGAAGTCAGTATGAACACCAGTCCTCAAGACGAAATTTTCCAGAATATCTTGAACACAGTCACTAGAGAAGAAATCGATGCCACAGGTCCGATCAGATGTCCAGATGCTAAAAACAGAGAAGCCATGGTCAAAGTCATTGAACACTATCGTGATTCCAAAGATTCGATAGGAGGAATTGTCACCTGTGTTGTCAGAAACTGTCCAATTGGGTTGGGTGAACCCGTTTTCGATAAATTAGAAGCGAAATTGGCTCACGCCATGTTATCGTTACCAGCCACAAAAGGGTTTGAATTTGGGTCTGGGTTTTTAGGAACCAGAATCCCGGGTTCGAAGCATAATGATGCGTTTGTTTTTGATGAAAGCAGTAAGAAATTGAGAACAAAAACCAACAACTCTGGTGGTATACAAGGTGGTATTTCCAATGGTGAGAATATCTACTTCTCAGTGGCCTTCAAATCGGCCGCTACTATTTCGCAAGAACAAGAAACCGCTTCGTATGATGGTGAAGCTGGTGTATTAGCAGCCAGAGGCAGACACGATCCCTCGGTCACACCAAGAGCTGTTCCTATCGTGGAAGCTATGACCGCATTGGTGTTGGTGGACCAATTGTTGATTCAACGAGCCAGAGATTGTGGTAGAGCAATCGTCACAGAAAACTAATAGTTGCACACGTATATAAACCCCAACGTAATACATTAATAGTAGAGAGATTGCAAAACAGTGATGATTCGTAGTAGTAATACTTCGCACCAGTTGATTTTTTTGCACCCAATTTTGACAGATCAAACATGTATACTGTCAGTAGGCTGATCAAACCGATTACTATAAATTAGTCTCTATCATGTTGTTAGTTCTTGCTAACATACACCTTTGTTGGTATGACATCGATCCATCGAAGTTTGAGTTGTGCTTCAAGCATTGACATTTACCAGCGGAAAGAACTGATTGTGAGACCAATATACACCTCCAGCGAAGCCCAGTATGATATTATGCCCGACAATATCACCGACAACGAGATTGCCGCCATACAAACATACGGGCAGTTGGTGTCTGAGCCGTGTGGCAAATGGTGGTTGGCGATAAACAACCAACCGATATTAAGGTTGCGGTTGGAGAACCGCCACAAGACGTTGAGCTGGAATTTCCAGCCTTTTGAAACCAATGCCTGTTGGCGTGATTTATTGAAATCAATCAACTACGAGGAGAATTACAATTATATTAGCGAAGTCAAATACAAGTATGACCAGCAATACGAGTATATGAAGAGTATTGGCTATGAGGTGGTGCATAGGCTAATAAGTACTGACGATATTGACAAAAGTGCTTACCGATACACTTCGTCATAATGGTTGCAAAAAAAAAAAAAAATATCAAAAGTAACACATTTGAAACATGTTTGAAACGAGGTATTATGAAAGCTGTTCTTTGAAAAACCTAACAATAGTTATAATTACCATGACTACTTCCACCACGGTCACACAAGTGATGACTACCACACGAGTTACAACCAGAGTTATCAGAACCAACACCCACATTACGAAAATCGTCACGACTGAGCTTGTTACAACCGTTGGCAACTCTTCCTCCCCGAAATCAATGACAACGACAAGTGCCAGCACCGATATCACTACCATCAAGCTCAAGCACATTCGCAGAAACGGATATCGTAGTGAAGTACAAAAAAAGACCAAACAATTACAATTATTCGGCATTGAATAAGTCAAGTACCATATATATATAAGACCAGTCAATACAACATACTACTCCGTTCTCTATTAGTGTAATCTGGATGGTTGCAAAAGTCGTGCTTCGACAATGAAAAAAAATCTACGCGTAGGTTTTCGTGCGTTGTTAAATCAAAATTCATCAACCTTTAGCGTAATTGAACAAACAACCATGAGAGCAGCATTCATCCTCTTTGTTGTTGGGTTATTGTCGGTTGTTGGAGCACACAATGTGTTGTTGCCACCATATGGCAAGCAATGTTTTTTTGAGAACTTGAAAGCCAACGATGAATTGGCGCTTTCTTTCCAAGTCGGGTCGAGAGATCCTAATAATGCTGAACAGTTAACAGTTGAATTCACAATCATAAGTCCTAACGGGAAAGTTGTTGTACACAGGGGTAATATTGATCATGGTGACGAATCGCACATTGCTCAAACCAACGGTAAATACTTGTACTGTTTCTCGAATGAAAAAACCTCGAGAGTCGACATGGATGTCTCGTTCAACGTCCATGGGGTGATCTACATTGATGCTAACGACCCAAAACAGGATACCTTGGATTACGCCATTCAAAGATTGTCGCAATTGACCAATGACGTCAAGGCAGAACAATCGTATTTGGTGATCAGAGAAAGAACTCACAGAAACACCGCCGAATCCACAAACTCGAGAGTGAAATGGTGGTCGGTGTTCCAAATCTTGGTGGTTGCATTCAACTCGTTGTTCCAAATATACTACTTGAAACGATTCTTTGAAGTCAAATCGGTGGTGTGAACCGAAACTATATAGCGACAGAATATACTTGTATAATGCACAATTGTCACGAATGATATTTAAGTAAACGCTTTACTCGCTAGTAGATTGGTGACAATTGATAAAATCTATTCCATCGACACTTCTATGAAACCGTCTCCATGGGGTTTGACGATTTATTCAAGTGTTACGAAGACACCATGTTTACCCATTTTTCAGGTTCAAACAACGATCTGTGTGTTGCCAATTGTGGGACGATATGTTGACAATGATAAAGTTGAAAGTAGCGTTGCAAGAACAGCACCAGAAAGGATAAACTACATAAAACATATCGGATAAACTGTAAGTTTAGGTATCATTCTTGTCGTACCAATGATAAAGAACTAGGTATGCTAGGAAGTGTTTAGACTCTGAACCAGACATAAACAGGAAAACTGCCAATAAAGCTAATTTCAACTGTTGGCGACAAACAAACCATCAGGTTCAGACGCTAGACTCTTTTTGATCTACCTAATTATGCATCATTGGTGCGACAACACGAATATCTAAACGAGTCTAACAAGACTATATAAGGGCATGATAAACCATACCAAAAGGCAATTACCTAGTGTTGAACATGAGTATTAATAGTCTGCAAAATAAACGACTCACGGGTAAAGTTTACGATACTGGTTATCGACAGTACAATAATACGGTATGCTGGCACGGATCTTTTGTTTACGAATCACACACTTTGACAAAGGTT